>JAXCLR010000063.1:57733167-57744544 GCA_035584095.1 Annona squamosa | reverse complement strand
TTGTTTTCTTAATTATGTGTTTTTAATAATTAGTGAAATATTGAAGCATATAATATTTAAATTTAGTATAGATGTATGCTTGTGTTTGATAGGTATTTAAATTCTTAAAATTATCTTATTTGACTCATTTTTTTACCCGACCCACTATCCGAAAATCGGGCTGATATCAACTCGAAGTTTGTTCTGGAACTTATTAAAAAAAAAAGTAATTGTCAAACCAACTTTGTCCCGACCCGGTATAAAAATAAAGTTAAACTCAATTTTTAAAAAGTAGTGTTAAGATTGGACAAACTTCGACTCAGTATGATCCCCCCAATTCCCACCCCTACTTTAGAGAGCATGCACAAAGGATACTTTTTCAAAACCAGCACTTGCTTCCTTTATATCTTCTATCCACGATTTCAAAGGTGAGAAAACCTTGTTTTGCCCTTTAATGAGATTGATGACGATCAGCGAATCACTCTCTATTTTCACTTTTTTAATCCCCAATTCCTTGGTCCAAAGGATTCCTAATAGACATGCCTCTACCTCCGTAAGGGGTGAGTTGATGTGGCTCCTGTCAGTCTAACATCTGGCAGCAATATACTCCTCATTCCAGTTTCTAATGACCGCCCCGAACCCCTAACGTGACCAATTTCCTCCGGCATCAACATTCAGTGTAAAACAGCCTCATGTAGGTTTGCCATCTAGCAGGACCCTCCTCAAGGATTATCTTCCCCTCTAGCTGATTTATGAGGTCAATGTTCTTGCACCTTGGGTAGTCCTCATGTTGTCAATCCATTTCTTGGGCTAAGAACTTCGAAATGCCAAGCAGATACACCAAAAATTAGGAAGCAATAAGTTTGAATGGCTGATCACCACAATTGCTACTAGGCCACTCAATTCAATTCTTGGAGCCAAAAGTTCTTTTGTCTATTTATCTTTTTTTTTTTTTGCATTACAATCTTTACCTCACAATTATCGATTTTGATATAATTATCCTAGTTATGAACTTTTTTTTTATTAAAAGATTAGCTCCTATCCCGTCCACCTCTGAGAGAGAGAAGGATCAGAGGTGGAAGGGGAAGGACTATTGTCGTATAACATTGCCAAAAAATTGTCTGTACAGAGTTTTTCCTGAAGAAAAAAAGGTGGATTGTCCCACCATTCTTGTTCAGGCAAAAAATTAGAAGAAGCAAAATCAGCAAGAAGATGGGTCACGAAATTCCCGGGCCTAAGCACATGGTGATAGGACAACGAATGGGACATTTGGGCGACATGACGAATTTGTGAAACGATGGTACCTACCGGAGCTCTAATAGCGTGCTCACATGTCAAAAAATCAATAAGAATGAGGGAGTCGGATTCCACCTATAGGATGACGAAATGAGCCTCCAAGGCCCACTCTAACCCAAGGCACAATGCGGTAGCTTCCATAGTCAGCGGATCCAGAAGTTCGCGCCGATTCCATCCCTTCGCACCCACAAAGGAGCCACTGGAGTCCCTAATAATTGTCGCGAAACCCATACAGTTTGTCAGACTGTTCCTTCGCCCATCAATATACCTCCGCTTGGTTTTGTCCACCGAGCTACCAGAGATTTCTCAAAAAAAGTTGTCCTCCTATTTTCCGTCGCCATCCAAAACGGGTCTCTAAAGTTTATGCACCATTCCTTAACCTCGGAGAACACCAGTGGTAAACCCTTTGCCCGGAGTTGATTTCGAAGAAACCAAATGCACCAACAATATATGAGGAAAAGGGTAAATGCATCCATGCAATTAGCAATGGTAAAAGCCCGAAAGATATCCCGAATGAAGGAACCCTGTACCAAAGAAAGAAGATCACCCATAACATTATGATAAACCGGCTGTGTGGCACAACAATTGGTGAAGAGGTGAGATATGTCTTCCGCATGCTGCTTACAGAAGAGACATGAAGTGTCCACATTGATACCACGACGCTGCAAATTGAGAAAGGTAGGGAGAGCATCCAGGAACAACCTCCAACAGAAGATAAGTATCTTACTTGGGAGTTTTACTTTACAGATGAATTTGAAAATCCCCTAATATCGATCACTTTCGGCTGCGCCATCGACCAGAGACCCTTCCACATTTTGTGTGAGAAGCCTATATGCAAACTTCACTGAGAAATGTTCATCCGGTTCGGGTTCCCAATAGTAGAGATCCTCCTCTCCCCCGGATGGAGGCGGGGTCGTAAAAATGATGTCACGCCCCAACTCCCCTACCGCTTGCAAAACAAGAGTTTCCTCCCATCGACCGTCTTGTTCATTTCGGAAGAAACTGACCTTCATGTCATCGAGAATGTGTTCCGGTAAAGGCCCCGCCTTGTAGAGTGGAGCAGAAAGCCACCTATCCCGAAAAAATTCACCCGATCCCTAGAGCCAATTCTCCACCGACACCCCCCCAAGGATTGCGTCTCTGGCACGCAGGACACTCCTCCAAGTGAATGAATCTGATCGCCTCGGCTTTGAAGCCCAAATGTTTCCATGACTAAAATATTTGGCCCTTAGAACAAAGTAGCATAGAGAATCAGTGTTTGATACCAGCCTCCACACCTCTTTTGCAAGTAGCGCTTTGTTGAAGGAGAATAGATCTCGGAAACCCATACCCCCAGCCGCCTTAGTCTTGCACATATCCTTCTACGCTACCCAGCTCATCTTTTATTTTCCGTCGCATTTGCCCCACCAAAATTTGCTTAGCATACTCGCAATTTCATTACAAAAGCTTATGGGGAGGAGAAAAATACTCATGGAGTATATGGGAATAGCCTGGGCTACCGCTTTAATAAGAATTTCCTTTCCACCCCACGACAGTAATCGTCCCTTCCATCCCTGGATCTTTCGCCATACACGGTCCTTTAGCTCACTAAACATATCTTTCTTTGATCTCCCTAACCATACAGGCAATCCCAAATAAGATTTGAAGTCCAAAGCACACGATCTAAGCACCTCAATAATTGAGCTTCTCACAGCCTGGTTGGTATTGGAGCTAAAAAAGAGTGCAGTCTTGTTGATATTTATGACTTGTCCAGAGCATTCACTGTATATTCGTAGAATAGAAAGAAGTAGCCTCGCTTGGTCGTCAGTCGCCTTTATAAAGATTAGGGCATCATCTGCAAAGAAAATGTGAGATAAGATGAGTCCCCGTGGGCAGAGCTTGATTCCATGGAGCGGCTATTGGAGCAAAGCCTGGCCGAGAAGAAGAGAGAGACCCTCAGCACATATAAGGAAAAGGTATGGAGAAAGTGGATCGCCCTGGCGCAAATCCCACTGTGGAGTGAGGGGGGTTTTATGACCATTCACTAATATCCGGTAGCGAACAGACTATACACACCTTCGAATCCAGCTGATCCACACGGGGCCAAAGTCCGTAGCTTCCATCATTTGACTCAGAAAGTCTCATTCTACCCGATCATAGGCTTTTGACATGTCCAACTTGACGGCCAATTCACGCTTTCGCCCCATCCTTCTCCGACGGAATGAGTGAATAACTTCGTACGCGACGAGCATGTTATCAGTGATGAGGCGTCCCGGGACAAACGCACTCTGCTGAGGAGAAATAACTTTGTTGAGACAGCATTTGAGGCGATTGGCCAATACCTTTGCGAGATTTTTATAAGCGACATTGCACAGGCTGATTGGACGGAAATCTCCAAGTTTATCCGCACCCGGTTTCTTTGGAATTAAAACAATGTTGGTATGGTTGAGTGTTTGGATTTGTTGATGGTGATTCTACAGTGATCAATCATCCATAAAAGCTTTACACATAGCGAAGACGTCACGCCCAACGATATTCCAGTGTGTGTGGAAAAAGCCGGCAGGGAGACCATCAGGCCCAGGAGATTTTGATGGATTCATAGATTTTAGGGCTTTCAGCACCTCCTCAGGTGATAGGGGCCTGGTAAGGCATTCACGGGAAGCAGTTAATATCTTCCTTGTAACTAGATCCGTGATTCGGTGCAGGTCATAAGGAGCCGAACTTGAGAAAACTCCCTGAAAGTATGATAGTGTAATATCAAGCAACCCCCGAGTATCAGAGATCCATACTCCCCTGTCATCCACAAGAGCTTCAATAAAATTACATCTTCTACAATTTGATGTGGCACGGTGGAAGAAGGAAGTGTTTCTGTCGCCGTGTTGAAGCCAATGCACTTGGGCTCTTTGTTTCCATAGTAGCTCCTCATCTTCCAAAAGGAAGTGGATTTGTTGTTTGACACGTTGGATATCCTCCGCTCTACTACCAGAAGGTGTTTGGGAGTTCAAAGAATGTAATTCTTCTTGCTTTTGATGCATTCGCTTACAAAGGCTTTCCCATTTGTTCTTGCTCCATGTAGATAAAGCCAAGCTGCACCTCTGAATTTTCCTCAACAAAATTTCACAAGGGGAGGCTTCTGTTCAATTGGTTGTTGTCCAAGTGTGTTTAATGATATCATGTGTGTTTTTGTCTCTGGCCCAAAACAGCTTGTACTTAAAATCACATTTGGGATGTCTCATGTGTTGCTTAGAATTGAGGAGGAGGATAATAGGATGATGGTCAGACGATACCAACGATATGTGGTGGATCTTTGCAAAAGGGAAAATGGCTAGCCACTGTGATGATGCCAAACCACGGTCCAATCATGCCTCGACTCTCTGATTTCCCCTCCTATTGTTCCTCCAAGCCATAGGGGGGCCAACGAATCCCAAATCAATTAAGTTACAGGTATCCATAACATTCCGAAAAGAGTCCATCTGATTTTCCGGTCTGGACCTGCAACTTCTGTATTCGGAGGGGCTGACCACATCATTAAAGTCTCCCATAATAAGCCAGGGGGTCTCAGATTGTGCATGGAGAGAAGAAAGAATATCCCAGCTTTCAGTCCTCCGTCGTACCTCCGGGTGGCCATAAAAGCCCGTGAACCGCCACCCCCGGACATCCGCATCAATGTGGTGTTTTGAGAAACTCCTGATAGTGACTCCATAGTGTGTATTCCAAAGAAGGCACAGTCCCCCCTGTTCTCTGAATCTACAGCAAAACAGCATTCAAACTTCAATTTTCTTCTTACACGGTCCATTTCTCTACTTGAACGTTTGGTCTCGCAAAGGAAAACCATGCTGGGAACTTTCCTCTTGACAATGTCAAGCAGACACCGAATTATCCGTGGGTTCCCAAGTCCACGGCAATTCTAAGCTAGGAGAGCCAATACTGAAGGTGGGGTCGAAGGGTATCCTCAGCCTCGACCAATTCCACTTGGTTTATCCTGCCTCTCTTGGTTGGCCCTTGCCCGGGGCTTGCGCCATCCCCCAAGTCCATGTTATGTGATCTTTTTGTTGGAGTAAATTTGCAATGTTGTAAGTGACCTGTTTCCTCCTCAGCTGGGAACCACTTCCGAGCCCTGCGTTTCCAATGGCGTTTTGGTCCTTTCCCACCCACAAAAGGCTATACAAGTTCCACCATTTCGGACTCCCCCTCAGATTTGGACCCCAAACTCGGCTAGTTCTGTTCGTCTTGAGCCTGGCTATGTAACTTGAGAGGGGCAGTTGAGGAGGCGGTTGGTTGAGATGGGTGTATCTGCTCTCCCCCCCACGTGGAATTTCCATCTTTCACAATGAGTTCAGATGGATTGAGTGCTGCGTGGTGAGAATTCCAACCATCCATACTACCAATGGGAGTGGATCCCTTGCCTTGTGAAAAATCTGGTTGTGCAGACAGAGCCTGTTCATTATCCTGAGAAGATGAGATAGGGTAGCAGCTTTGGGTGGGGCAATCTAAGGAGATGTTCGGCTTGGGAATCTGGTGATGCATTGGGGAGGTGTTTGGCTTGGGAAGCTGGTTATGCTTTGGCATTGATGACGTGCGTGAGTAGGACTCTGCCCCTTGATCTCCATATAGCCTTGGGGATCTTTGCTGCATAATTGCCTTCCCAGGTGTCAAAGGCAAATGATGGAAGCCCGCCCGCAACTGGTTGCCATATGGGAGGTCCTCCTCCTTGATCGTAGCTTGTAAGTTGGGGTTGTGCCGGCAGTCCTTGAAAGCATGCCCAATTCTACCACATGCATAACAAAAGGTCGGTAGTTTTTCATATTGGAAAGCTAGCCATTGTCTCAACATATTGTCCACTTGGATGAAAATCCTCCTTCGAAGAGGCTGTGTGAGATCAACCATTACATGCATTCGGATGAGATTTTCCGTCTGTTCCACCCGCAAACACTGTTCAAAAGACGAACCCACTGCATTTCCCAGTGACAATTTGTCGAGCAGGTACGGTGCATTCTTGATCTGAATCCATAGGGGTGATCTAGCCATTGTCACTGCCCCCAACGAAGTGGCCTCGAGCAACTCCTTTACAACCACCAGCTGCCGGTCGAAAGTCCAAGGTCGGCCCTTCATCACAATGTTGCGATCCTCTGCGGTTTCGAAATGCAGAAGGAAGAGATTGTCTTCAACCTGTGTGATCGTCACCCTCGCTGCCGTCGGCCACACCTTTCGCATTGTTGCTTTAAACGCCTCCCTGTTGTAGAGTTTATTCGTCCAGAGTGAGCAAAGGGCCACCGGTTTTTCACCAGGTTCGATTTTCCGGCAGGTCGTGTCGCTGTCGAGTTTCAACGTTTGAATCTCCTCCCCGAGTAAATCGACCATGTCGCGGCTCTAATCCCATCCCCTCTCCGCTCGAGGTGCCTTCCCTGCTTCCCCGGTCGTTTCCGTGGCTAAGTCGCCCACCCAGATCACGGTCGAGAGATGGCAGCGGTGAAGGTCGCCATCGCCCGACAGAGAAGGAGTTTTCACTCATATTTATTTATGAACTTAATTAGTAACAAAATCTTCATTCTCCTTAACAAATTCTATTGTGGGTGAAAAATAATAATAGCGATCGGAAGGTGGGGGCAACTAATTATTGCTCACATAAAGAACTCGACAAGATGGTGCCGGGTTTCATGCAAATCACAACAGATGACGACTTTTAAGTCCACACCTACTAACACTGCCATGTATCATCACACAGCACATTAAGGGAAGACTAACTTTACAACTTTTCATTTTAAAATAAAAACAAATAAATAAGGCCATAAAACGCAACTGGAATCCAAGGTAAAGTAGCCCCAAGGACGATAGACGAATTTGCTTATCTCCCATAGGACAGGCAATAAAAGTGAATTGAAGGAATTCGTGCAAGTTTCAACCAACTCAACCGTGTGTGTGCCCGTACCTTTTTTCTGACCCAGCTCTCCGTCGAATAACTCTGGGTGCGGGTGGGTAGGTGGGAGGGAGTCGCAATCATACTGAGGAAATCATCATCCATCACCACTCAATTTGGAATTCCATTATCTACATAACTCGTATTTGTCTCAATCTTTGATGTTGAGTGTAAGCTTTTTTAGCATCGTCGTTAATAACTAAAATTTGTCAACTCATATTTTTTGTGCATTTAGCTGCGTGGCACACAGGTAAACCCTATTTTTTAATTTTTTTGAAAATTTTTCGATAAAACTATTAGTATGAGTATTTTTAATCTATAAATTAATTTTTATTATCTATGGAGACTTGTAAATATTTTTCACTTTTCAAAATAAACTATTTTGATTATTGAAAAATGACCAAGATACCTCTATTTTTTGAAAAATAAAAAAATATTTATAAGTCTCCAAAAAGGGTAAATTTTAATATATATATATATATATGTTAAATATACCTAAATTAATATTTTTATAAAAAATATTAAAAAGAAATTTTTACACACGGGTACACAGAACTTTAAGTGCACCTAGTGATTAGGATCCAGGCCATGTATTATCATACTCAAAAGTCGCCCACTTTTAATCTTGGGTGTTGATACTTGCGGTAAATTGCATTGCTGGCAAAATACATGTGCTTGCAAAAAATATGTTTCACGGGGATACTGTAGTGAAACCTTTCTTTTGTGCAGTGAAACCTTTCTTTTGTGAAAGTCTATCTGTTTTTATTATCTCAATGGTTCATAGAAAATTTATTTTATTAATTATATTTAATATCATTTATATTATAATAAAAATCTTTCTTTTGTCTAATACGTCTGCATATGAGTCTATCTATAAATATGTAAATTTAACACAACAAAAATAATTTAATATTAAATATCAATTTTTAAACAATATTTGATATCTAGACCAACTAAAATATTACTACTATATGTTTAAATGATTCAATAAAGTATAATTATGTTTTAATAAACACGTGAATGGATTTAATTCTTTTCCCTAATTTACATGAATGTACCTGCTGTTGTTGAGCACATAATCTAACTTGTGGTCAACATAACTCTCCCTTAGTGCTAACAATATTTTCCCTCTTTTCTCCCACTATTGTACACTACCAACCAAACTTAAAAGGAAATTTTATTTTTGGAAAAAATTTAAGCGTTTTCAGACCATTTCTTTGATCTACGAGTAGATTCCGTACCTGTTTTCACATTCATCAAATACAGAACGTGGCACTTTCGAAATGGTAGGCGCGATGACAAAAATAACAAAACGGAGCTCCAAAATGAGAAGAAAATACCTACACAGATTTTCACATTCCGTCTCTCTACTTCTATAATCTGCAAGTAGATTCGATTCCTGTTTTCAAATTCATCAAATATAGTCCGTGGCACTCTCGAAAAAGTAGGCACGATGAGAACGGTGAATTGCACGTGTACCATAAATTTCAACCCTAATTTTTACCAACTTTTAAAAATTCAAGATATATTCATATTCGTAAGTAAAATGAAGAATATGCTCAAAATTAATTATGAATTTATAAATAAAAATTTAACTCTAAATGTAATATGATTCTATAACAGTAAACCTATCGCCCTATAACTATAAAAATAATAAAAAATTTATTTGAATGAGAATTTTTAGCTTTGAATTATAATTAAGATTTGAGCGTATTCGTGGAATTCAATGAAATTCTAGACCAAATATAAGCCTATGTGTGAAATTTTTTTTACTACAAGGTATAAGTAAAATTAAAAACAGAATTCATAAGTACATATAGAATTTGAGCATAACAAAATGTAGTGGCATCAACCTAAGAAAATAGACAGTGATACCATACATGTTCGTTTGGGAAGAGTTATGTGTGAGGAATGTTGCAAAAGGAAAATGAAAAATGAAAAAAGTGAAAATGAAAACCAAATCTTAAAGGAAAATTTTCACTTATAACATTTGCTCCTAACTCCTAATATATATACAACAATTAAAAAATTCATCTTATATCCATGATTGAAATGACAGTTTTATTTCTATAAAATTTCTTAATCAAAAACTAAAATAATTCAATCAATGATGATAAATCATTAATTTATAGCATCAAATTATGGAAGCAACATGCTATGGTTCAATCATTTCAAAAATGAAAATCTTGAAAGAGCAAAATTGTCTTTTTAGTGAAATAATAGTAATTGTTTTAAAACATAGATATGTGAGTAAGTTATAAGGAAATGTTATCGATATGAGAGAATCTTTTTAATATTATGGGTATATTAAGAGCAAATATTATGAGTATAAGAGTAATTCACTCAATTTTAAAATGAAAAAACGATATAATATAATCAAAGCAATGATTAAGAGAAAAGAGTCAATAATAGAAAAAATTAAAATGTAAAACAAATAGAAGGCGTATGAAAAAACCATCCCAAAAAAGTATATAAGAAGACGAACAAAAATTTTCAATTTTACACATTGGTAGAGCCACGCATAGCCCTCTTGAAAATTTTTTAAAACCTAGCAAAAGTTTTTTATTTTAGATGAAAAGTCTTTGAATTGAGGCATATTGAGAGACAAGGAAAATTTTTCATTCTCAACAACTAACTTATTTTTAATTTCTTTTGTATTTTCCTGTACAACTATTCTATCTTCTACATAATTACTCATTCGACTATCCAACTAAAATAAATTAATTGTGAATAATAAAAGTAGAATCAAAAGTTTTCATTTGAACAATTTTTTATTATTATTAAACATGCAAATACCCTATTTTTAATTTTTTACATGTTCTTGTATAAATTCAAAATTCATTAAATTTCACAAAAAAATATGAATAAAATTTTATATTCAACATACCCCTAATTTCACTTACACCTACGAACTTTAAAAATTGACTCTTATATTTGCAAATTTTTGTTATAATTCCACGTATACTGACATCATTAGAAATTCATTAAATAAACCATTAATCTCCTTATAAAATTACAAATATGTCCAAAATTTAATATCATTTGAAATTATTTTGCTCAAAATTAAATATTCATATTCAAATAGTATATTTTTTATAATTATAAAATTACTAAAGAATCATTATAATGTTAATTTTTCTATAAAATCATAATTAAAAATGAGTATATTATCATTTCACAAAAGATTAAAAGTTCTATTAAAAATGAATATATGTAAAATTATGATGAAATTTCATAAGAAATTAATTATGTATACCAGAAGACACTTAACTTCGATGCACCCAAGTATAAATACCCAATTTTAATTTTAAAAAACTCAAACCCATGAATTAATATTGTTTGTTGATATGTAAAATTATTAATATGCTCATCAAATTTTAAACATAATTAAATAATTAAATAAAACCCATCAATACCCTAATTACACATTGATACTAAATTCAAAGTACCCTAATTTCATTTTCTTTTTATATTTTATTTTTATTATTTTATATCAAGAATTCTTTTAGCATTTACAAAAATTTAACTAATAATTTTAAGCAATCATTAGACAAAATAAGTATTTTTAAAATTAAATACAAACATAAAGTCTATTTGGGTGTGTTGGTAATAAATAAAACTTTTGATGAAAACTTATGAAGAATAAAAGTTGTCAAATAATATGATATTGTAAAAGTAATAATAAAGAATAAAGAAAAAAAATTTAAAATAAATAAGTTAGTTTTATTCGTAGTTATGTAGAAATGATTGAAAGTAAGATTATTATATAGAAAGATATATAAAAAATAATTAAAAAAAGAGTAATTTGAAAGAATGAAAAGTTTTAAATTAAAAAATTTTAACTTAACAACTTTTTCAATTTACCAAACACACCCTTTGTCAATTTCAAAAAAATTATTAAGTTAAAACTTTTCCCTCTCCGTAACTACTCTTTTTAAATTTCTATATAACAATCCTACTATTCAATCATTTTTAAATAACTAACATTACAACTAATCTATTTATTTTAAATTTATCCCTCTTACTCTTCATCATTACTTCTACAATATCATATCATTTTTTACTAATTTAACAACTTTTATATAAAAAATATGTTTAGCAATTAACAAAAAAGTCAAATTAAAACTTTTCAATCTAAAACTTTTCACTCTCCACAATTATCATATTTTTTAATTATTTTTTTATATTTTTCTATACAACTATTAT
>JAXCLR010000063.1:57629820-57702000 GCA_035584095.1 Annona squamosa | reverse complement strand
CTTCTTCATGGCTTCCCCGGAGATGGCCATTGTTTCAAGTTCTGCTCCCAGGAGTTCTCCCACATTCGGAATCATTTCCAGTCCTCCCCCTACCCCGAGACGTCTGCCCCGAACTGTCTGTCTCCTTTAAACATTGCCGATCACCTACTACCAGCGAGTCCTTCCTGTGTATCCTTCTTCCTTCATCTCCCGTCGTCGATTCTATCGCCGATAACTCCCACCCCAGCCCGAGCGCGACAGTTTCGCCTATCGGGTTCTACCGGGAGGAGACTTGATAAAATGGTCAACTATTAATTTTAAGAAAATGTGGTCCAACTACATTTGTAATTACGTAGATGTTTGGCCAGTAATAAACTCATGATATTGAATAATGAGAACTATTGATTTTAAATTCCGTTTTGGAAAGAAGGATTCCACTGTGTAAGCCGGGTGGTCCCTTTAAACTAATTCTAGCTTTGAGTTTCTTAGTTACATAGGGCCAACTGCAACAGGCATGCTTGAACAATTAAATGAACGAAGTTTTTCTATTGTCGTTCGATTGCTGCAATCCCGAAACTCTGCTTGGGCCCCAATGATATATCAGACTGATTAATTGATTACTTGGTTTTTTTTTTATCCTTATTCAACATATAATCATGTTCAACAAATTGCCAATGACTAACAGCACCAAATAAGTCTGCATGGAGTGCATGCCGAACCTACATATGATTGGCAGTAAAATATCAGCGAGGGTTTGTTAAAGGAATGCATGGCGGGCAGCATCTTCTTTTACATACGGGTTGAATGGTCAGCAGCCACTGACAATTTGAAAACCCTTATTTTAATGATACAGCTGTGCATTAAATTAGGCAAGTTTTTTCTATCTCATATTTCACAGTGTGTTCCTTCCACACCCCCCTCTCCAGATATTGTTCATAGAAGCTTATTTCACCGCTAGCTTTTAAGAACACTGCTGCAGTGCTTCGAGTTCCATAGCGACCCTGCAGGTTACAAAATACGTTAGAGATACGTAGGGAGAAGGTACATCATCGACAATTGGATATTCCTCGCGCTAGTGCGTGCACGAGTGCCCGAGAGCCCGAGAAAAGAACTGCAAGTTCTATGTTCTAATTATGCACTGTGTCATGGTGCTGAGGACACACTAAAGGAATTTTCTGGCATTGATCACTGATGAGATTTGAGTGTATCGGAATGACATCAGAATTCAGAACATAAAAAGCAATGGGAATTGAGCTTGGAGTAATTACCAGCGGAGTGTCCACCTCGACAAAAATGGAGCTTAGTTTGGATTCCCAGTCGGGATCACAGCCAGTTCTGGGTAACTCGTCTTTGTGAGCCTTCACCTTGTCCTTCATCAGCAGTTCAACCAGATCTTTGGAAGAGATTTCTTTCCCACGGTACCGGCGGATCAACTCCTTGAAATTTTGTCCCAAGCGCTGGGCCTATTCATGAGACAATCAGGCTTAATAAGTATTCCTAAGCCAATACCCAGCTCATTCCAATTTTTAAGGGATTGGAATACACTGATCAACTCGCCTTGTGCCAGGGGGAATCCAGTCTAGCATTCGAGAGGACATGAAGCCCTGGAGAAACTTCCTGAATAGAGGGAGCCTCATCTCTGGGCCTGTTGGAGACGTAGACCATCATTTTGGCACACAGATCAGCTAGTATGAGGTTAAACCCGTTGTACTGGTCTGCTTCCTTCACCACCTCTTTTGCAAATTCTATTGGGCTCTTCCCACCCTGAAAGCATTTAATTCAACAGTCAGTACCACTAATGGTCTTTAATCCCAATTCACAAATAACAGAGATGGAATGATCAAAAACTAATAAATTAATGTTTGTGTTGAAGTTTGAACATTGTTCAACATCAGATAAGTAGGAAAAGAGGATATCAAACTTACCTCAAGGAAACGCAGGGTCAAGTCTCCTCTGCTCTTTGCATCGTCAAATGGGTCGGGTTCAAGAACGTTAGTAAGAAATGCCAACTTCCCATTTCTCGTGCAAGCTAACCATGTGCCGCCAGCAACGCCATCCCTGCCGCCCAATATCTCATTTGAGTCTCCCCACCATGACGTTGGTGTGGTAGGCCTGCAGTATTCTACCAAATTATCCATCAGAATTCATAAGAGAAAAAAAGGAGGGAAAAATCAATATCTATATACCTCATCAAATATGTAGGCTAGCTATTAGCAAGCCTCGAAATCTCACACAAACAAACAAAAACTTACCTTTCGTGAAACTCGTCTCTGTTAAGCAAGAGGAGAAGTGGGTAGTGAGGGTGAGCCTGCCAAAGCCAAACGGCAATACACATGTTGTCTCCAGTCCAGCAACGAAATGAAAATACTGTAAAAGCATTGAGAAGCAAAGCCCTTTTAATAGCCATGTAAATAAGAGTCCAGCGACACTCATAAACCCGTCCAAAGGGATAGCCTCAAAACTGTTTGTGATGGGTCCAAGTAATAAATGACGAGGATGCTTAGCCGGTGGGAAAAATAATGTGGAATACTTGGGAGTGTCCACTCGTGTGGTGATCGCTGGAGAAATCGATGGTGGTGAGTGGTGAGTGGTGACTCGTGGTCTGTGACTCTGTGGGGCTGTAAGTTCAATAGCCGAAGGACTAAATTGAGATTCTGAGAGCATATATTGGACGGATGAGATGAGTTGATCATGCGGTTTCGGCCATCTTCTGCACGCAGGGTATTTGTAAACGGTGAGAAACTATCAGGAGTTATCATGGGTTTCATGTGGAGTGTCCGGATAAACGGTGGCTGGCAACTACAGGAGCAGGACTCGGTAAAAGATGAGATCGTCACTTGCATATATTTGCCATTTTCCGTGGGGCTGCGGCCACCTTACCGATTGGTCTGATTCCACATGCGGTGTGCGTCTAATACCAGCGATTTCAATCCTCGCAACCCGTAACTGTGGGCGCTTTTTGCCCCAGAACCCATGCCCTCCGAGGAGAATTTCCATAAATTCCAGGCTTTTTTAATGCCAATTCCTAGCTATTAATAACATAATTAGCTCAAAAATTAGCATAATTAGGATATAATAAAGATATTGCTAAAAATCAATCAACAAACATAGGGCAAAATCTCGTTTGAATAATCAAACATTGCTGCGTGTGCGATAGAACATCACAAATGGGCTCTTGAAACCTAAAATATTAACGATATGAAAAAAGTAATGATGAGAAATAAAGATATTAAAAGTTAAAATAGATAAGTTAGTTATATACGTAATTAGGTAGAAATGATTAAAAAATATGATAATTTATATAGAAAAACGTAAATAAATAATTAAAAATTATAATAATTGTAGAAATTAAAAAGTTTTAAGTGAAGGGTGTATTTGAGATGTGTTAGTTTAAAAGTTTTTAAAATGAGAAAAAATAATGCAATATGATAAGGGCAATGATGATGAGTAAACAAAATAAAGTTAAAATATATACGATAGATGTATGAGTAATTGTATAGAAATGATCGAAAAGTATGATAATTATAGAAATAAGTAAAGAAATAATTTAAAATTACGGTAATTGTGGAAAGTGAAAAGTTTTAGTTTGATAAGTTTTTTATATTACTAAACACTCTCGAAAAGTTTTACTTATCGACAAATATTTCAAAAAACAAACATATCTCTTATATTGAAAGATAAAAAATAAATATCAAAAGAATATGGAAGGATAGAAATGAGTTAGGTTACTAGGCAGCGAAGATGTTAAATTATTATATTTTTCCAATTATAAAATAAACTTCTATTATTTATTTATATCTACTTTTAAAAATCCAACAGCATGTAAATACATGCATTCTATTAATAAAATTTATTTATTATTTCGGCTTCTTCTTTTTTTCACTTGAGTCTTTGAGCTAGTAATGTGCTAGAAAGTCTAGAAAGGCTCCACGGAAGTGGATGAGAGTGAGGAGAGGAAGTCACTTTCAAATATCAACGTTACCAAAGTCGGCAATGCAATTGCTTTTGTTATTTTAAAGCCGTCGTGTCCGGTTTAAACTTTTTGGCAAATGCAACTGCTTTTGTTATTTGCAGAGGATATTAATTAATAATAGCGGTCCACTTAACCAGACACGCACGTGTCAAGCAACGCACGCTTCGATTCTCCAATGATCGCATTCACATACCTGAGACGACACTCGGTAGAGTTGCAGTGAATTGACATTTCAACAGGTAGAAAAATATATTAATTATCCGCAATAAAGAAAGATATTAAATAGGTCCAGCTGTTGCACGCATTGAGGTCTTTACATCATCAACAAGTTATTTCTTCTAGGATTTCTAAACTTATCATCTCGCAAAGACAGCATCTGTTGCTAACCATCACAAAAATTCTTATCAGTGACCATGTTTTCGCAGCAAAGCTCGAATTTGGCTGCATGCAATTTATTCTGTCAGATGTAACCAAATTTGTTATCTTTTTTTCTAGATTCAATTATTATTTGCAAGCAAATGTATTGGATGTTACACTTTGAAAGTATTACATTCGGAGAGAAAATGGTGCAATATATATGTTGCAGCATTTTATTCGAGAAATATTCGTTCTCACAAATTTTTTTTTTTGAATTTTTAATAACTGGTAAGACTTTTTTTTTCACATGGTATATATTTTTGCATCCATTTCAATTTAAATTATAATCAAATATGAAGAGATATATATTTACAAGAGAAAGACATTAACATGATCTCCCATCTAACAATCTAGGAGACTCTTCCATCAAATACAAAGGAGGAACTTTACCCTCCCCGATCAACTCACCTCTACTCTCTCTGGCAGCCAATGAAGTTACCAACTGGGCACTACCTGTGAGGCTTATGAGTTGTAGCCCTTTTATAAAAAAAAAAAAAAAAAAAGAATCTCTCCGTGTGGTTCATTATCCTCTATTTATTAGTGTTCAAAAAAATCTAAGATTGTGTATAGACTATAGAATGATATTTCATATTCTTGAGATAATTTTTAATTTCAAATATAACTTTTTTTCATTCAAAATATACATCATTATATTCACATCTTATCTCTCCATCATATTCAAGCGCCTTGAATTACTCTCAAGAAGCCTGTCTTGATGGAGATAAAATATAATTTTTTATTTTCTAAAAATATTAATTTACTTTTTCCATTACTATTATAACTTTCTAATCTCAATACACCTTTTTCATTCCCAACCCAACTGCCGTGCCCATGCGTATAAAATTTTAAAAAATATAAATATCCGCCAAAATAGCAAATCTTGAACATTTTTTTTTAAAAAAAAAAGGAATGTGCATAGAAATCAGTTTAATGACCAGTGAGAAATGCCTCTGATTTTGCAGATCGTAAATCAACACGGCTCTTATCTTTTTGATATCTGTAGATTAACTGCTTTTTTGCTTGCAGTGTTGGAAAGGCTTGATATATTTTCATATTTTTTAATAAAAGCAGAACTTGAATTTGTATACTAAATGGTATTTTTTACACTAATAATTCTATCTTTTATTGAGTGTTTTTTTTTTTTTTTTTTCCAGTACACGATACACAACGCATATGTGGCGTTTTTAGTTGATTTTGGCTTACTGCTGTACTTCCATTTATGGCCAAGTGTCAGCTTGAGGTTCGCTAATTCTAGGAACTGTCTTTTTATCCTTCTTACAGGGCATAATATCTCGTTAATTCATTAAAGAAAGTGAGATAAGGAACAGGTATAGATAATGAAAAAGAAAATAGATATGACTTAGTCCCGTGTTAGACGGTTGGAGAAATAACATTGGACTAAAACACAGTTTTTTAGGAAAGGATTATTATTGTAGAAAATTCAATAAATACTTAAAGAGGCTTGATGATAGACGAGTAGTCGTATATAAGCTCCCACACAATTTTTATTTCATAAACATATTTTAAAAAATATACATAAACCCTATATCAAAATTTACCATTCTACAATAATTTTACACATTTATTTTTATTTTTAAAAATCATCAATTTCGGTGGCGTTTTGGTCAATTTTATCCCTTAAAAATTTGCTTTTTAAAAATAAATATGTAAAATTTTTTTTTTACAAAACAGTAGAACTTTGTAGTGGATTAAATATACTTAGAAAAATATGTTTATAAAGAAAAATAAGTAATAAATAGTAAACAAATATTCTATTGAGAGCTGTATATGACTACTCGTATATGACAGACCTCGTACTTAAATGAGAATTGCAAACATAAGGATGCATATGGTATTTGCACTGGGCTACTGTCAGATCCATCTCCTTTATTTTCTTCCTTTGTCGCATCTGCTCGACGACAAGTGGTTATAGTTTTCCTGGTGCGTGAAACGTCATGAAATGGAGGTTTTGCATTTAAAAGAAATTATAAAATTTTCTCCTTTAAAGTAAGCACGTAAATTTTCTCCGTTAAAGTAAGCACGTACTACCGAGGGGGGGGGGGGGGGGTTGGTTTGTTTACATAAAAAAAAAAATTTTAATTTAAAAATTTTGGCTTTTCATAATTATTTATTCATTTTTTCTATGCAATTATCATCTGTTTCAATTATTTCTACGTAACTATTCATATACCTAACATACCTATTTTAATTCTATTCTTTTTATTTTTTATTATTATCTTTATTATATCACATTATTTTTCTTATTAAAAAAATATTTGCACAAAAAGCTTTTTATAAAAAATTCTATCACTTTTCACTACGTACATTTGGCCGCATCTAGTTGCCGCATTTCATTTTGATGAGAAGTTTAATTGCTATGCATAGGCATGGCATATAGTTCACCATGCCTGATTCCATGTACAGAGCTTAGATATACCTTAGTGCAAAAATCTAATTTTTAATTTTATTTAATTTTATGTATGTATTTAACATGTGCATCAAGTTTTTGCAAATTTTAAAAAATTGTAAATATTTTTTAGAATCTATAAAATTAGTGTATTTTCATAATTAAAAATTACGAGAATACCACTATTTAAAAAAATCTCTAAAAAATCAACAAATTTCCAAAAAGGTAAAACTTAATATCGTGTTAAATACACTTAAACTAACAATTGTATAAAAAATAGATTTTTGTACCTGATGATGGCCCGTGGCTGGCCGCATCTGGTGGCGGGCCCCGTGGGGCTTCATTTTAGTGAGAATTTTCTCTGTGGACCAATCCTTGAACATTCTGGCCCATTCAAATTCTGAGTAATTCATCCCCCAAAATCTTTCAAGAGAATTCTCTTAACGGTCACAAGCCCACAAAGGCCAGCCCAATCATGGCACCGAGTGTCTCTAATTATTTATTTTTTTAAATTGTTTTATCGATTCTTTATTTGCTATATTTTTCTTTTATTCACACACTAAGAAGATTTATGTTTGAATTATAAATTTTTTATTAATCTGCATCATATATAATCTTTAGGTTAATTTAAGCAGAAGAAATAATGATTAAAAATGAAGATGTTTGAACCTCTTCCGCGGGTATGTAAATCCAAAATGTCAAAACTCTTTAATTAAATCCGAGTAAAAGATCAAGAGCTTTAAAAATTGTGAAATTTATATTGGAGGTTCAGAAATTTTAGATTCGACCCCTCTTGATGTTTGTATAAATGAGAAGATCTCCAAGTCCTTTGACGCCCCCAGAGTTCTGTTATAAGTTATAATAATATCTACCGTGCATTTTGGAAAAATAAGGATCTCGGTCCGATAACTAATTGAAATAAATGCAGGGGCACATTAAATATTTTTTTATTTTATAATTACGATAAACAGTAAACAAAAGCCAAAAAGGACAGTAGCACGGCATGCTTGCATCATGCCCGTGGGCTGTGGGCGGGGATTTTTGTAACGAATTGCCCATTTCTTTGGGCGTGTTCAGGAAGCTATTAAAATTTTCATGCAAAATTTTTATAATAAAAGTTTTTAAAATGTAAAAATTAATATGATATAATAGAGATAATAGTAAAGAGTAAATAAAATAAAGACAAAACCAAACACCCCCTGTATTGGAATTGATAACAAAGGTTGAAAATGACTCCTAATATAATTAAATTATTATAATATACATTCAAGAATGATGTTTTTGATGAGCATCAATGCTTTGTCAATCAATTATCAATCTCACATTTCTTTTAAACGAGGATGCTTTTGCGAAAATTTTCTTCTATGCAATTTTTTATTTTTAATATATTGATGATTGATTTAAATTTTATTTTATTTATTATGTTTAATATTATTAACAATTCATGTCCAAGATACATCAATAAGAAATGAGACTTAACTCTCCTCACATTGAAAGACATAAAACTCTCTTAATGGGTATTAAAATCTGGACCACTTGGACACAAGGTCAAGACTTTAAAGACCGGGTTATGCCCGTGTTAGTATTAGCTCATGTGTTTAAGTAAACTAAATGAGTCATGTAAATGAGTTGATAAATTTTAAATATTCAATTATCATATGCGCGAGTTTTTTTTATTCATTTTGTATACGCAAAATTATCTAATATTACAAATCAGCACATGCATAATCCTAATAACAGGGAGAACATTCTATAATACTCCCATCACTAAGAGAAGTTTAATACCTCCATCATTAGGGGGACAAGATTTGAACTCAAGTTCACCTGGCACATTGCTGGGATGCTTTACAACGCGACCAAAGCCTTGGAAGCATCCCATGCACGAGTAGGTTGATCACCCTAACCGGGCTATACTCTCGTTCATGCATTATAAAAATAGAAAAAAGAGAAAAAGCTGGACAAGTTTGAGTATCTTGGAAGAAAAGAACCCTTTCCAATGTTCCTCTACCACGTCTCATATATACAACATAATTTTAATGAGTCGCTCAACCAATTGAAGACCGTGGATAAAGAAATTCCTTCCAAATAAAATATGCCTACGCTTCGACGTTCCTTTCCCATGCAAAACATCAAAGAGAGGCTGCTGGAGAAGTTATGCCTACCTTCCCCTTTAAGTAGTTGAGAATTTACCTTTTTTTTTTTAAAAAAAAAAAAAAAAAGTAGCTGAGAATTATTTCCAAATAAATAAATAGTTTTGGACGCAGTAAACGGATTGAATTTATAAATTAAACACTTAATAAGTTAAACTGTGATGGTTACCTAAAATTGTTGCCGTTTATATAGGTCACGTGAAGGAAAATATATCAATTAGATGTTAAAAATATTTTTTAAAATAAATTTATTCCAAGGAAATTAGTTCCATGTAGACGACCAATCAGGTGGTCCTTAATTTGAGAATTAATAGATCAGGTGGCGTACTTATGAACTCGTAAATAAAAATAAAATATCTGAAGAACAGGAATAAAAATATTTTTCACACAGGATTTACGGAGAAAAAATTAAACAAAATAATAATTGTCGACATAAGTTGTTTTGTACGTAATGTCGACTTCATTATTACTGAGTTGCCGAGAAGCGGGGACTCAGTGTATATGAGGATTATTGATATTTTTGAAAAATGATCTATTCTTGTTAAAATATATAAATCTAGAAAATGTCGTTTATTAATGATTTTTATTTGAAAGCCAAGAATGGGTTGGTATTTCTATCGAAATGGATGGATAAGTGGTGATTAAGGCAAGGAGAGAGCGGCACTCTCGGACAACAAACAGATGGATGCAGCTCAGCGAATCTTACCAGATAAAATTCATTAGGTGGGAAGGTGGGCCACATTGTAAATATTCTCTTTCTAGTCCATTTCTACGCCCACGTTACCCTTCACCCACCCCCACCAGGAGTTAAGACCAACTTGTTTTTGTGCCCACACATGATATTTAAATTACATGTCTTTTAACATTTAAGAGATTTTTTTTATATTCACGATATTTGCCTTAATTCATATTATATTCATAATATTTCAAAAATTCCTATTATACTCATAATAATGTAAGTTGAATTCTTATCATATCCATTTTGTTAGAACAACCAACAATTGACCTATTGAAGAGATTATTTTAACTCTTCATAATTTCTTATTCAAAACAATTCAGCTTTGATATAATTCAACTAATATTAATAAATTATTAATTTGTGAATTCAGGTGATTCAAATGTCACGATGGAGATAAGTCATTTCAATTAGAAAAATTTTGATGGGACAAAATGGTCTTTTAGTATGATTGTCAAGGGTTGTTTTTGCGGCATGGATATAATACAAATTTAACATGAAATGTTATAAGTGTAATCGTAATTACGGGAAAACTTTGTGAATATAAGATAAAATTTTCTAAAGTTTAAAATAGATATAAGGAAATTCAAATAAAAAGTTGAAATGAGGCATGCTTTAATGAATTTATGATAAAAGATAATTAACAATTTTAATAAAACAAGAATAAAGATTTTGATTTTGAATCATAAATCATTAATGATATTTTTTTAGAGGCGTGTTTAGACAGATAGTGGGACATTGATGGGATACATACATTGTTTCGTAACATATGTGGGCAGGAAATCTACCGTCTCAACTATTTTTGATACATTTTTTAAAATAATTTGATATATTAGCTGTTTAATTATTATAAATTTCTATTTTTATCATTATATTCTAATCATTTACTTACACAACTATTTTATTTATTTTCACTTCAGTGTATCATATATATCATTCTTATACTTTTTAAGAATATTCTTTATCTTTCTTTTCTACTCATCTTCTTACTTACATTATCAAATGCACTCAAAAGTACGATACATTTTATTTATTTAACAAAACACAAAGATTTCTCGTTCTCGATGCATGACGAGCTACCTTTCCCATCTCACATACTTACTTTTTTTTTTTCCATTTTTTATGCAATTTTTTTCTGTCCTCAATATGTTTTTTTAAAATTACAATTGTATAGGAACACTTTTCGGATCTCGATCCGGTGCATTAAGCTTTGAAGCTTACTTTTTGACTTTTGGGAATTCATAAGCGGCTTTAACCGTAAAGTTTCTATTTATGTATCTGTATAGTTTTCATATTATTTGAATTTATTTTAATATTTTTAAAGGTTTCAAAAATTAAAAAAGCCCGTTTTCTTGCTCAGCACATGATAACGGACACTTTCCTATTTTTAAAATATTTAAAATATTAAAATAAATTAAAAAATACAAAAGGCACATACACGAAAATTTCATGATTGGGATCATATATAGAATTCTCAAAAACTAAATAAAATAATAAAGGGTAATGCACCCGGGTGCACAGTGCACTGCATGTGGTCATTACTTTTTCATCCCGTTATCCCGTAGCATGCCGATTCCGTTCCCGTACAGGGGAAGCCGTGGGCGCCCATATGTTGCGTATGCACGCGGCGCGTGCTGCTCCAACGCACGAGATGAAAATGGGACCCAGCAGCAGGGCCCACACACGTCCGCCGGCGAAGCCATCTAATGGGATACTCGGCTGCAGCAGCCACACCATGCGCGGCCACTTTTAGAGACTACCATTTTGCTTTGACGCATAAATCCCTAGTCGATCACGTGGGGCCATCCGTTCTGGTTGGGGATATCAATCAACGGCTTGGATGAAGTATCTATCGACGTAGTATATGCACGCAAAGTGGAGTCCCAACGCGGTGCATCCGTATGTGCTTAGCTTTAGTATAGCTATATATATAATATTTTTAAATTCATTTTTTAAAGTAAATACCACATATACTTACTAATTTTATCTATAATTTACCAACTGAGTCGTGCTCAGTTGGTGGCCATAGCGGTAGTAGGGCATTTGTGGAGCTGTGGTCAGGGGTTCGAATCCCATGTTGGGATTTCGGCCCGGAAAATATTGTGTGAGTTGTGGTCTTCCTTTGGCTTTGTGTAAGCTGTGTCTTCCTAATTCTTTGGTGGAGCTGTGTCTTCAAATTTCATTGGTGGAGTTATGTATCTCCGTATTTGTAATAATGTCTCAAAATTTCAATGTAATATGTGTTGAGATGTATGTAAATATAATCATAAAAAATTTTTTATCTATAATTTCATTTATACCCACGAACCTTCAAAAATTCCAAACATACCTATTTATTTTACTTAAAATTTAACCTCTACCTACATTGCTAGGGATAGTTAAATAGACCATTATCCCTATGAAATAACAAATATGTTCAAATTCTAACATAATTTTAACTTAATTTACTTAAAGTTAAAATATTCAAATAATCTATGATTCTATAGTTGTAAATTTATTGAAAATATAAATTTTTAGTTATAAATTCATTATTAAATACAGACATATTTATCATTTCATAGGGGCTAATGGTTCCTTTAAACTATCCCCAACAACATGAATACAAGTGAAATTTTGAAACAAAATGCACAAGAACATTTGGTATTTTTGAAAGTTGGTGGATTTAAGTAAAATTCGTGGCTATGCATAAAATTTGTCTTAACTTTTTTTATTTTTTTGACATTCATATGTAGATATAAGCATAAATGTCCCATGGATATGCAATTTTCACATTTTATGATTGGTTTTAATATTTTATTTTGAATTTTTAAAAAGTCATTTCTTATGTACTTGCACGTGAGAAATCACTTATTTTTTATTTTGAAAAATGTTTTCTTATATCCACAATATTTGCCTCTAGTTTCTCACATGTCAACAACCTTTCAAAAAGCCATCTTATTTCTATAACATTTCAAGTTAAATTTCTATCATATACATAAAGTCAAAACAGCCATTCATTATCTTATTGAAAATATAATTTTGTCTATTCAAAATTTTCAAAATGGAAAGAATTTAGCCTGAATATAATATTTGAATCACTTGATGTTGTAAATTAACAATCTCTCAACATTAGTAGGTTATATTAAGGTTAACTTGTTTCAATTAAAAAATCATGGATGAACAAAATCGTCTTTTAATTGAGTACTTAATGTTAATTTTGATTGCATGAATATGATAAGAATTTATGATGAAATGTAATGGGTATATAAATAATTTTTAAAATATTAGAAATATATAAGAATTATGGGCAAATGTTATGGGTATAAAAGGAATTTTTTAAAAATTTTAAAATATAAAAGAAAATATTTAAAAGTGAGAAAAATTTATAAAATCTAAGAACTTGATCTTATGCTTCAATGCTCCTGGGCACATATATCTATTTTTTATATTTTCTTAAACTCTTTTTATATAAATATTAATATAAATATATTTAACATGTATATTAAATTTTTAAATTTTTTTTGAGAGTTAGATATGCTTCCTGCAGATACACCCATCCAGTTCTCATAAGCAGGACACCCGTCCAGTTCTTATAAGCAGCATGAGCAAGTGCGGAAGAGTCCAGTTTTCTTCCCGAACACGAAATTAGCCTGTACCGTACGTTGTAGATTCCTTCTCACGGGATTGCTTGATGCCCTTCGCCACGCTTTGCATTTTCACTTCCCCTTTTTTTCACCCTTCTACGTTTCTGGGTGCATTTTGTCCGTTTGAGATGTGATTACAATATGACGTTTAGTAACTATAAATGGCATTTTCAGCTTAATCCAATTGTATATTATTTGAACTAAAGGTGGAAATTGTAGCGCAACTCACTCTTAATCTAATTTATTTTTGACGGAGTAAAATTGATAATTTTTAACTCGTACGTGTATGAATTATAAATTTTGACCTGAATTTAAAAATACGGTTAGAACGAGATGATGATGATGTCTGAATCCAAAGAATCTTAATGCGCGCCATGTATATTCACTCGTTATAAATTACGATCATATTTTTAAATTTTATTATTATTTTCTTTTAAAATCCTCACATTATTTATGATTACTGTGTCAATAATATAAGAATCGATCATAGACATCTGCATATATACGTGTAACTCTTGCCACAATTAAAGTTTCCTCAACATTAGAAAAATACTTGTAGAAAAATAATTTTAATTTTAAAAAATTATCTTAGAAATGACAAAATTAATTCTGAATGACTATATTTATTTTTAATAAAGTTACATTATATTCACTCGTATTTTGTTTTAGTAATGATGTTTATTTCTATTAATTGGTAAAATAGTATAGCTTCCACTTTTATGAAAATCCTTTTTTTTAATAATTTTTTTCATTTTTTAAATCTTAATGTTTGATAGAAAATCCACTTTATTCACTGTATTTAACATCATCTATACTATTTTGAAAACTGTTTTATCTTTTTAATTTAATTGTTTATAGGCATCGTTGATAAATGTATAAAATTAACGTAATAAAATAGGTCGATGCCAAAGTATAAATTTTAAAGTAGTTTTTTATTATCTAAAATATCACTACTATGCGGATAAATAATTCTATAAAATATTATTATATTATAATACATGTATGAATTGATCTAAGTATTTTTTATAATTTACACATGAATATATATATATATATATTTAAGCAAATGTAACTCATGGATATATTTGATTTTGATGAAACTTGATCTTTTCGATAAATAAATGATGTTAAATATAATGAATTGAATGAATTTTGAATTAATTATAAATATTTTAAAATTTAAGGGAGGTTAGAAGCCCATTTAACTTTAGCATAAATGTGTATTTATATTTGATGTGTATAAATCTATGAAGTCGTTGCATTCTACCTGCAATTTTTTACCCAACCAACTATACAAAACATACTTCAAATCAATCCGAAGTTCGTCCCTTCAATTTATTAAAAAAAAAGGTGATGATTAAACTAACGTTGGCCAAACATTGACCCATACAACTTACTGGGATTTGCCCCCTTAATTTGAACTAAAAAATTAAACGAGAAAAGATTATTATGTTCTGAAAATAAAAAAATTATATTGATAGAAAGAAAATTAATATAAAAAAGTAACATCATTATACACCAAGAACGAAAAACTGTAGAGCACCTGCCATAGGGCAGTTGGTGGCTCATGCGGGCAATCACGCCTGGCGTCAGGGTTTCGAATCCCTTGTCCTCCGTTGTGAGCAGTGGCTCCAACCCAATTAAAAAAAAAAAAAGAACGAAAAACTGTATTGAAATATAAATTTTTCATTCCATCCACGTACTAATCACATATTGTTACATTTATTTGGATTATCTCCGCATGCCCTAAAATTAAGGGTGAAAATTATACGGGTCAACTCATAATATAAAGTTAAATTTATATTTTTCATAACGTAAGGTAAGAATGAATTAAAATTTTTGACCCTTGACAGGATAAAGGCAGGTTGAGTGGTTGACAATAAGGTTGACAATATCCTAAGCCAAATTGACACGCTGTAAGATAATAATATTTTAATCTTATTTTCACGTCGTATTTTTATTTCGCTTTCATTTTCTTTTAAAATCTGCACGTTTTTTTGGTACTTCATTGGAGCCGTGATTATACACGACTCGTAGTACGCAGGTTCTTTATACAATATTTATTTATTTTTATTTATTTTTTGTTTTCTCTATAAACATTTTTTATAATTGCATTTAATCAACATATCAAGTTTTACTATTTCATAATTCTTTTACATATCTATTTTAATTTTTAAAAACTAATATTTTAGGGGTGAAATCGACTGGATACCCCCTAGAATTGATGATTTTTAAAAATAAAAATATAAAAATATAAAACGGCAAAACTTGGTATGTGGGTAAAATACATTTTTTTAAAATATATTAAAAAACTGAAATAAATAAAAAATAATAAATAACGAATAACAAATATAAATAAAAATCAATATTTTATATAAATGAATATACTACTTAGTCGTATGTAAGCATGACTCCTTTATTGAATATTGATACATACTACCTATACTTGCGGATAGGTGGAGTTAGTAATGATGTCATAACTGGGAAATATAAGAAGCAAGATAAATAATATTTTAAAAAATGAATGATATGAAATAATAAGGATGTGCTTGGTAATAAATAAAAAATATTAAGGTAAAATATTTTATCTCCTTAAATATCATATTTTTTAATTATTTGTTTATATTTTATATACAATTAACTTACTTTTCAATCGTTTAAACAAAATTATTCATACAATTAATCTATCTATTTTAATTTTATTCTTTTTACTTATCATAATTATTCATACTATTTAAGGTAATTTTATTTCAATTCAAAACTTTTATAACTAAAACTTTTCATCAACAAATTTTACCACTTTTCAAATATGACCTTAATATAAAAATAAAACAAATACTGTAGTTGCAAGAAAAAATAATTAATCATATAAGAATAAAATTAAAAAATAAAGGATCTAAAATATCAAATCTTTCGCCAAAGCGGGAGAGCGGAGAAAACCAATCTGAATTTGAGGACATTAACAAACGCTAACGCTGGAAGAGAGAGCCGAAAAGGGCGAACGGTAAAAAAACGAAGGAACGTGGTTAATTTAAGTCGTCCAAACGTGGAAGTGCGTGAAAAATGCAGATCATCAGAATAAAATCAGATTCGTTGCTAGATCCAAGCCATTTCTAGTGCGAGCTTGTCAGAAAATTATATTTTTTTGTCGCGTTTAATCTCAACGGCAAGTTGGCGCATCACTCAAAATCAAAGAATTTCAGCGGCCCTGATGGCTCGGCTGCAAACTTCGCTGAGAAAGAGTATGAACCACTGGACTCCGCCGGAGTATAAAATTCTCGGGCCTCAAGAAAACAAAAAGAGAAAAGAGAAAATCTCAAAAAGATCCCTCTTTTGTAGAGAGAGAGGAGGAGGGAGGAGGAGAGAGAGTGGGGTTGGGAAATGGGTAAGAAGACGACAACAGACACGAAGCAGAAGAAGAAGAAAGGCCGTCCTTCGCTTCTCGATCTCCAGAAACGAAAGCAGCTCGAAAACCCTAATTCTAACTCCAGAAGCGCTAACCCCACCCCCACCCGTCGCTCCACCAGGCGAAACCCTAACTCAGAAGCGGACCAGATCGAGGAAGAATCCCAGGGAGAAGAGCAAGAGGAGGAAGACGACGACGACGAGGAATCCAATGGCAAGAGGAAGGAGAAGAAACTTAAGCTCGTGCTCAAAGTTCAGCCTCGGTCTTCGCCGAGGAATCCTTCCGGCGGCTCTGATGCGGCTTCCGACCGTTCGGATGGTTCTGACGAGGAGGGGCCCGTGAGGAAGCGGAAGATCAATGCCGTTGGCAATGATGGAGGAGACAGATCTGAGAATGAAAAGGTAACCTTTTGGGACCTCTGATGACGAAAGTTCACTCTCTCTCTGCCATTTGGAATTGCTTCGCGAGCTTCTTATGTTTGGGAATTTGGGTTACTTCTTTCGCTCGTAGAATCTGAAGCTCTTTGATTTGACTAAAGTCAACTACGCGGTCATTTCCGTTACCGTTTGGGGGGGGGGGGGGGGGGTCCAAGATATCTTCATTATCTCGTTTACTTTAAAAATCTTGAAATAGTCTTCTCTTTGAATTGATCCGTGGATTGGAATTCTTTTGGCTGAATAATGGAGTACTCGAGCAAGTATATTTTCGGTGTAAAAGTGATAATTTGTCTTTTTCTCTTCTGATTCCTGTTGACTCCTGATGATTCTTTTGCTTAGGAGTTATACTCATTGAAGCTGATTCCCGTTTAAAAGATCTCTTCTTTTTCTTTTTTATCAGTTGTTGGATTCGTTATCTTTTATGAATTTTTTTTTTTCGATTTTATCTTGTGTTAATGGACTAATTTGAATCTTGCAGGCAGATGGACATAATTCTGCTCAGAAAGGGACAGATCCCTCACCAGGTTTGGCATCAATTCTATTTAATTTTACAACCGTATTTTAATTGTTTCAGCAAGTTGAATAATTTATTAAAATTTTCACAGGAACGGCGTCAGTTTTGGGCTCCATAACCACTTTGCCGGACAAGAAATTGCTGCTTGCCATCCTTGACCGGCTACAAAAGTGCGTTCTATATAGAGAAATGATCACATACACCCTGATGGGTTGTTTTAGATATTACAGCCATGGAAAAGGTGGGTCCGCAAATGACTATCTTCTACAACAAAACTGGTTCTGCTCCCTCGCAAACCATTTGAAAACATAGGATTTTGTTTAAGGTGGGCTTGCCCGTGGTCTGCATCTGGGTACATATATGAATTACGTGATAAGTGCCACCGCTTGATTTTGTGTGCCAGGTACCTGCCATGTTGGGTCCCATCTTTCCAATGGCTGAGACGTATTGTAAAATTTACCGTACAATTACCTGATGGGGTGAAGTATGTGACAACTTCCTCATTTATACATATCTTCAATACTGCGTCACCTGTTCATTTGATTATCTGTTTTTAGATAATTTAGATATTGGTTTCAATGAGATTCTTTAATTTACTCCAGGAAAGACACATACAGTGTATTTGCTGAACCCGTGGACCCTGCTGAGGTACTTTTTGAAGCAACATTCGAATGCATTATTTTGTAAACCTAAAATAGTCATATTGGTGGGGCTAAATGTTCTCTTACTCTCTCTATCAGCTGCCAGACTACCATGAGGTCATTGATCATCCAATGGATTTTGGAACGGTCAGGAATAAGCTATTTTCTGGGGCTTATGCAAACTTGGAGCAATTCGAGGTTAGTCAACACTCTCTGGGTTTAGGATATCAAGCCTGAGCATTATCTTTTTTGCTACTTGTATCTCTGTCTTTCATGTGGGTCCGGGAGGTCGTACTATTTTTTCCATTGCCTTATAATGTAAATTGCTATCAGGTTCAACCTTTTGTATGCAGTTGAAAATTAATAAAACAATGTGATGACATTAATATAGTTAGCTTTTTTAGTTGTTAATGTTCACACCATCTTGAATGCATTGAGATAGTTGTTTATTTTTTAAATCATATTTATGCATTTGAAGTTTAAATATTTTTCTAACATTCTGAATATGTTATCAAAATTTGAAAATCAAACAGCAAATTTCTGCTGGTGTCTGGAGAGAAACCTTATGAGAATTAAGACCTGTTTCAGTATCCTAAGTAAATCTTCTTCTAAATGCTTTTGATCTGATATATCTAAATCACTGTTAAACCATTCTCTTCTGAATTTTTTATCTGTTGATTCGTGCTCCCAATTCCAGGTACAATATCCTTCCTGTGTCCATCTATTTTCTGAATCTGACACCGTCGCTTTAATGTTGCGACAACATAATGTTAATTCTCATATTCATATTCGCTCATAAGGAATCTCCATCAAAATTTAGGAAGAAGTCTTATCCTTCAGATTTAGTATTTTCCATTCTCGGTTAGGTGTAAATCCTTACCTTTTGCCTTGTTCAATGTTCCTGTGTCAGAACAATGTCTATGGCAGCCTGAGTTTTGACAATTCGGCTCATTGGACAGTGTCAATTTTGGTCCAAGAGAACAGCAATTGGTTGCTATGGCTGCAAAAGAATTGAGCTAGTCAATTTGAATACCTTTCTATGTTTTTCAATGAAAATTTACAGTGTACAATGAAACAATAAGAGTAGGTTAAGAATAAATGGTTTTCTCATTTCAATTCCAATTCTCAAAAATATTCTTTTTCACTTTATGTTGATTTTTGAGGTTTCCGATATGTATAATTATGTTGAAAGCCTTTTCTACTCTGCTATATTTCTGTTGTAGAAAGTTGAGCCAATCTTTCACCCTTAGATGACTGTTGCTCTGCCTACAAATTTCATTTATCAATTGTATCAAATAGAAGGTTGTGAGAGAATGAGAGAAGGACCCAAAAAGGAATGGATGAACATTATTAAACAAGATATGAAAACAATAAAGATTACTGGAAACTTAGTTTTTTATCTTCAAGAATGGCGCAATAGCATCTATGTGGCTGACCCTGCTTATGATGTTGATGATGAATGGTACCGCGTATCAACATTGAGGATTATATGCAATCTTCGATACCTAAGATGGCTTTTTTAAAATTTCAAATTGTAGATTTTGGAATGAATTTATTTTAGGAAAGTATGTAAAAGCAGATTCCTGACTTCTTTATGTTGTCTCCGTAATTTGCACTTTGGTTCCAGGAAACATATGTCATTAGGAATTCGTCCAGATTCCTGCCCTTAAGGATCATAGTCCTCAAAAAAAAAAAAAAGAAAAAAAGAAAAAAAAAAAAAGGGTCGCAGTTCCTCATTGTTACTATTTTCATTCTCTTTCAGTACTCTGAGTTCTGATTTTACAACTTTTTTTATCTTTGCGCATCTCATTCATTTGAGGCAGTGTATATGGGTAATAGTTGATTGCCGCTACTGCTTGGGAACTTAGGATTTTGGAGGTCTGATATCGATGACCTCAGTTGATCTGATATATCTGATATATCTGATTGATGTAATACAATCTTAATAAACTCAAGTATTTGTCTCCTGCTACATAAGTGTACGTAGAAGGAACTGATTGATTGCATCCTTGCAACGTGGCTATCATCACTTTGGTCTGTCACATTGTCAGGTTTATCAACTGACCACCACATGGCCTGTGATCATGATGATTGAGCCTATTATTGACTAGAATTGACCTGCAACTGATGATGGTTTGGTGACAGATACTGCCATTGCACTTTTGCTGATGCTCTGAACACCATCATAGGCAGTGTCCGATAGGCTAAGCTTACCAATGTTTCTGTGTATTTAGAACGGAAACCAGGCAGTGAACATTTTTATAAATGATGCTTTGCTATCACTAATTCACTATGATATGCACTGCCCTTCATCTGTTGATTTCACGGAGTTGCGGTGACCTGTCCTTGTTTTGCTGCTTTGGATACCTGGTTACTACTGTTTGATTGGCTCATTTATCATGTCTTAATTTCTTGGTCTTATTGGACTGGTTTTGCATTTTTATTTGTAAGACATAATTTGGTTGCATCCCACTCTGTTTAAAAATGTTCATCTTACTTTCTGGAAGTTATACAGATTATGGTAATAATGATAATAGCAAAGCTGGTACAGCACAAGTTTCATCCCAATTTTATCTTATGCAATAGATTTAGAACTCGTTTTGCACAACTTCTGATTTCTGCTTATTGTCTAAGATGCAGAAAGATGTACTAATGATAATAGCAAGTCTTGTAGAGCACAAATCTAATTCTCATTTTATCTTACGTGATAGATTTAGACCTCATTTTGCACAGCTTCTGATTTCTGTGTATTGTCTAATGTGCAGAAAGATGTATTCTTGATTTCTTCAAATGCAATGAAGTACAATGCACAGGACACAATTTACTTCAGACAGGTACTACCCAGTCTCAACCCATCCAAATTCCTTCTTGATCATCTTTGAGCCAAGCTTTGTCATTTAAAATGTGAATCTTGTTGTGCAGGCAAGATCGATACAAGAACTGGCAAAGAAGGGTTTTGAGAGTTTAAAGCAAGGCAAAGATGATAATCAGCCAGAGGTGAAAACTGTGCGGAGAGGCAGGCCACCAGGGAAAAGCTCTGGTGCACGGTCAGTGGGCAGACCTCTTGATCGTTCTGGTTCTGATTTTTCTTCAGATGCAACCCTCGCTACTGCTGTTGACAACACTGTGCGCCCCAACTCGATTCTTGATTTCTCAAGAAATTCAGTGTTATCAGATAAGTTTAGCATTGCGGATCTATCAGCCAGGGTATCCCAGGGGTCAAACAACAATGAAAAGTTTAGCTGGCCAGCAGAATATAGGCCTAATAGAACTGATGAATTTTCAGGTAACTTAACATCACCGTTGACACATTCTCTCTCTTTTTTATGTTGTCCTGTGCATTCCTTGTTTTATCCACTCTATTCAGCACTTGGCACGGAGTTTGCTGTAGTTGCTCCTGTAGCAGTACTATAGTCAAAACTTGGTTAGTTGGCTGGTTGAACCTGCCCTTCGTTCATTAGGGTAGAGACATACCATCAGATCTGCTATACAGAGAACATAATTTGCTGGATCAGTCAACCTATTTTTATTTTGACACCTGACAGCTGGTACATGCTGATTCAGCCTACCACAGGGATGTTATGCTTTTGTCTCTCCTGCGTGTGAGTGAGTGAAGAACAAGATTTGCAACTATTTGTTTGCAGCAGCCTTTTCTTTTTGAAATAATCACTGCTAATCTGGAGGATATTTGGTTTCTTTCTTTGGCTGCAGGTTCTGCACTTAAGGGCATGTCAAAATTAGGAAAGAAGCAAGCTGTTGTTGATGATAACCGCCGAAGCACTTATGAATACTCCCTTGAGTCCACCTCTGGGCCGGAGGCTTCTGTATTAAAAACTTTTGATGTGGAGAGAAAGCAGCTAATACCGGTAAATACAAAGGGAAAGTTGCATGATAAATTGCAGTTCTGCATATGTTTAATTCTTAAATTTGAATGAATATTGAGAATTTGGACTCACAACGTTGCTCCTATTAACTTTAGCTTGGGCTTCACATGGAGCATATGTATGCTAGGAGCCTGGCTCGATTTGCTGCCAATCTAGGCCCAGTTGCTTGGAAAGTAGCCTTCAGGAAGATTGAGAAAGTTCTGCCTGCTGGAATGAAATTTGGACCAGGATGGGTGGGAGAAGAAGAAATGCAGCCACAGCGACCACGGCAAGTGGTGTCCCCACTTCGACAGATGCAGCCTGCGTCATTGCCACCTCCACAGATGGCCCCTTGGCAAAGCAAAATCAGATCAGAGACAAATGGCGATGGGATTTCAGAAAGGCACGAATCTTCAAGTGGTCTGGATGTTCATTTGAGCAGGATTTACCCTCCATCTGCTTCCGTTTCTGCAGTTCCTAACAAGTCTCGCAATCCTGCTGAGCTCTCTCACAGTGCCACATCTGGAAACAGTAGCAGTGTTCTTAGCTTTATCAGCAGCAGGGGAAGTGCACCGTTGAGGCCACACTTCCAGCTTTGTCAGAAGCCAGCCATTTACCCGACCCTCAATGGTTTTAAAAGCTTCAGTCCGCCGTCTCGGGTGGGGAAGCCAACCGGCCCATCGAGGCCCCCTTCGAGCTTTAGCTTTGAGGCATCAATACCTTGTGGGATGCCTGAAATGGGTTCTGGGAGCAATAGTGGCATCCATCCCGGACCTACAAACCACTTTCAGGCAGAGTCGAAGCTAACAGGAAGATCAAATTCGGTGAACTCATCTGGTTCCCTCCGGGATTCCAACCGTGAAGGCCAGATAAGTCAGCTTGCACAGGCGACTTGGCCTCATTCAAGGCCGGATTCGGCTCCTCCAGACCTGAACGTTGGATTCCAATCTCCAGCATCTCCACCCACTTCCGGCTCATTGGTCGACTCACAACAGCCGGATTTAGCATTACAACTCTAATGCACCCAACCGTATAAATTCTTCTCCCTTACTATTATTATTATTATTATCAGGTTGACTGAGAGACTGGTGGTACCATACTGAGTGGATGGAATGAGAAGCAGCAAAGGAATATTTCGCAGGAAAAGGGGGAGAGAAACCTCCACCCTATGATGTTGTACCAGCGTAGGAGAGTGGGCCTTGTACAGATTAATGTGTAGTCCAAAAGATAGGAGCCAAATCCCATTTGTAACATTTTAATTTAATTATTTAGTAGAAAAATTGCTCAGTAGGAAACATTTTTGGGATCTGGTCTGCTATTGGATAACATCATCATCCAAAATGGGGTAAGCATCACGTTGCTTCTCTCTGTATCAAGAGAGAAAAATTTTCTTTCTTTCTTTCTTTTTTTCCTTGCGTCAGATGTGATGTGATATTTAATTATTTAGTTATTTATATTTTTCTATTTTTTTTTTTTACATTTTAATTATTTTTGCCAAATTAATTATTTTTTATTCTCTTTATTCTTTATCATTAGCGATATTGTACAGTATTACTTTCTAGTACCTTCAAAAATTTTACATACAATTCACGCAATTATCTTTTTCTTTTATACTCTTAATCATTATCCTGTCAAACCGACCTCCATTTTCTGTCGACTCAAGGTAGGGCTGTTGTGTCCAAGATAAATTACTTTGAGGAATAAAAACTGCAAAATCTATCCACGTAGCTTCAGTGCACGGTGGTCCATGTGTGGAGGGTGGTGGGAATCCGCAAAAGCAGACGAAGTCTTGCGGACTTGGGTGGCAATGGCATTCTGTTATGCATGTGCACAAAAGAACTGGGTGTGGGTGGCGATAGCTGTTTTGTCCTCCACCTTCCACATCCCTCCAAAGCTTGCTGTTGACCATTGTGCCGCTTTATGTGTGCAACGAAATTTGGGATGATTGTGGCCAGATGGACGGAGGGTAAATTTGGGAATTCCAATGGCAGCGTGGCTGGCTCGTCTGACAGGTTGCATGGGAATGGAAGGAAGCTCAGGGAAATAGACAAAAATCTAATTCCTGGGATTCCCTCATCTTTTACACCGCTGCCTCTCAATCATTGCTAAAAGATGCATGCACAAATCAATGTGGCAATTCTTATCGATTTTCTCAATGCCACCAGATTTGTTCGGTGCACTATAAAAATATTATACTGTATTATGATATATGTATATATGATAACGAATATTTACAAGGTTTGTTAAACGGAAGCCGTATTTGGTAACGTAGGTAGTAAGTGGGTGGAGAAGTAAGGAAAAAACATACTTTTAAAAAGTGTGAAAATGATGTTATATTATATAAGTAAAGTGAGGATAAATAGAATGGTGGAGTAAAAAAATGATTACAATACAAATATAAAAATAAAAGAAGTAGGTTAGTTGGGTCATTAAGACGTGAGATCAATTTTTAAATAGTGTGTGAAGAAAAGATTTAAGAGCTTGCTTTCCACCCATATTCAATTACCAAATGGAGCTTAAATAACAATTATGTCACTCAAGACATAACCAAGAAATTTAACATTTGTGTATACACGTTTTGAGTCCAGGTTGGAGCTATAGTCTACATTTACATAAAAAAAAAACTAGGTAACAATTACATATGGATTATGATGATCTACAAGGTTTACTTAACTAAGTAATAATTTCATATGAATAGTGATCATATGCAAGGATTACTTAACTAAGTAACAACATTATGTTTTTTATATTTACAAATATTTTTTAATAATAATATTTTTGTGCGTGTGTGTGTGTGTCTATATATGATACCAAAATTCAGTTTAATTATGGTACAACTAACTACAAATGAGGCTTGCTTAGGATATAGAACTAGGAAGGTGCATTCTAAGTAACAAAGTTTTGTTTTTTATATTTACAAATATTTTTTAATGATAATATTTTTATGTGTGTGTATACATATGATACTAAAATTCACTTTAGTTATGGTACAACTAATTGCAAATGAGGCTTGCTTAGGATATAAAAATAGGAAGGTGATTGAATGTGCTTGGGTGCACTTAGTGTATATAACTCATTTTTATATTTGTTTGAAAATTTTTAATACAATTGTTAACCTAAATGTATTTAACATATATATATATATATATTAAGTTTTACCATTTTTGGATATTTGTAATTTTTTTAAAAAAACTTTGAAATCAGTAGTATTTTTCTTAATTTAAAATTATTAAAACGCAACTAATTTTAAAAATCTAAAAAATATATGCAAATATCTAAAAGGGTAAAACTTGATAGTATGCTTGATATTTTTAAATTAATAGTTGTATAAAAATTTTTAAAAAAATTTAAAAATAAAATTTTGCAAACGGATGCTCCGAAACTAAGCGCATGTGGTGTATAGGAATAATACTCATAGAAATAAGATAATAAACACTTACACATAACATAAATGATAGTATATTTGGCTCAAAATGAGCCATAGATTCACTTAAATATATTAATATTTTATATAATTATTTATCAATGTATAAATTATATTTTGTATCATTTTCAAATTGAACCCGAATTCCACGTACATATATATATATATGAGAAATATTAAAGTTTAGACAATGCAAATAAACTCCGAACTAATTATAAAATCAAAATCTAACCAACTATTGTATTGAGAATGACTTATTTTAGTAACACGCCAAGTTTCATGAATTCAGATATTGCATTTTGATTTATCAGTATGGGCGCCAAATTGAAATCTTTAATGGTATGTGAACGTTGAATGGCATAAAACTATAAATACCATTGAAGTATTTCCTCCATTTTTTCTGTTCTTGCTGTTTGGAAATAGCAATGCACGTACGGAGCATCCCCGTATACGGTACACCTGTCATCTGTGTTCCATCCAGCTGCTAACAAATTGCATGCGGCGTACACATTACCCTACGCATCATGAGCGTAGGGCCATCCAGAGGCCAGTAGCAGAAGAATCCCCGTCGCCTTTAGAAAATTATGAGGGCATCACTATCTGATATATATATATATATATATATATAATATCAGTACTTTTGATACTTTGGAGTAATTTATTTATCAAATGATTAATTAATATTGGATAAATTTGAACGTATAATTTATCTATTGCTAGTGCATAATTTAATTTATTTTAAACCTAGTTAACCACCGTCATGATGTTCTTAAATTTCCTTCAACCGTAATATCAGTACTTTTGATGCTTTGGAGTAATTTATTTAAAAACCATACACGGTCAAATGATTAATTAATGTTGGATAAATTTGAACGTATAATTTATCTATTGCTAGTGCGTAATTTAATTTATTTTAAACCTAGTTAACCACCGTCATGATGTTCTTAAATTTCCTTCAACCGTGCATGAAAGTTGATTACACATGCATGTTCTTTAGCGCCACAGCCAAAAGAAAATGGCAATTTGGAATAATAGCATCTCTCGATTAGAATAATAACATATCTGAATGATCTAAACCGTGGAAATTAAACATGGGATATGGAAAAAATACGTGACAAAAAAAATTAATTTTGGAAACATTGATATTACTCCAGGAATAAAAGAACTTGTAAATATTAGTTTGTTCCGGACAAGTACGGTTGTTTACAACATTTTCTTGCTAAGCCGCCTGTGGGATTGTCCGATAAAAAGGAATTCGACGGCATGGAAGTTTTAGGTGGGCCATCCGCACATGAGGTGCGCATTGAACCCGAGTATTTTTTTTTTTGTTCACGCTCTGAGTTTCTCCCCCTGCTCTTTCACCATGTGAAGCTCCACCAGCCACAATAGTTTGAAGCTGCCCGCCTCTATGCTCCTTGCTTCCACCTCCCCTCCTTGCCATCACCATTTCTAGCCAACTTCAATCCAGGTAAATCATGCCTACACCCCATACATGCACATGCACATAGGCATGCATGCATGCATGTCGAAAAATATTCTTGTTCGATGTTATTATTATTATTATTATTATTTTGATGGTATGTTCTGCTGTTATTTTGAGTTCCTACTCTTTCACTTCATTTTTTTTTACAGTAGAAAAGAAAGAGGATCTTTTGAATTTGTTCTTTCTTTAGATGATTTTTCTTATGAAAATCTGTGGATTTTCCCGTTTGGGTGTTGTTGTTTTGTCTGATTTTCTTTGGGGGTATCATTTTTTTTTTCGTGCCTTTTCTTCTCTTTTGACTAAAATATGACATGTATTCATGCATTCCTGTGTTCTTACCATCTGCATCTGAATGTCTATTTTTATACACTCTCTATATGACGCTCCACCAGCCACGGTTTCAAGCTACCTGCCTCTGCTCCTTGCTTCCTACTCCCGTCTTCGCCATCACCATTTCTAGCCATTTTCAATTCAGGTGAATCGTGCATACAACCCATGCATGCACATACATTCTAATAGGCAGACATGCATGTCGAAATATTGTTGTTCTGCTATTTTTTTCCCCCTCATTCTTTCAATTCATTTTCTCACAGTACAAAAGAAAGAGAGGATCTTCTGAGTTATTTTTCAGAGATGATTTTCTAATGAAAATCTGCAAAATTTTCCTGGTGGGTCTGATTGTTTTAACTGATTTTCATTCGGGGATTTTTTTTTTTCTGGCATTTCCATCTATTCTGACTAAATTTCTAAGGAATATGCCCACGAAAGCATGCATTCTTGTTTTCTTGTTATCTGTATACGAATGTCATCAGTCTAGACTTTTTCCCATTGGAGTAGTACTGAAAAGATATATGACTTCAGCGAAATTTTTTCTTCTGATGCAGCAGTCACAGGCTGAACTCTGTTTTCCTCGTATGGATTTCGGTCGTCATCGAATTGCATTGATTTCCTTTTTGGGTTTTTCCCTTGGCGAATCAGAAATCAAAGCCGCCTTTTGGGTTTTCTTTTATTATTTTTCAAAGAATCTGCCATCAACTTTTGGTTGGTGACTACGATTTCTCACCATTTGAGCAATTCATCGAAGAGCTGATCAGGCCCGTTCAGATGAAAAAGAACAATAGGATAGCCAAAGGGAATTCACTCTTCATGTAGAACATCCTGATTGAATAAAATGCATGCGAAGTGATGCTCTCTTTGGTTCAGACGTTTGCATTTTAACCAGTGACCTGAAGTCGCTCAACAGGTGAGAGGCATGATTTAAAACCAAGTATGAACCTTGATGAACCGAGGAGGGCAAGATTTTGCGTATGTTGTATTTGACTGGGATGTTACACCATCCATGGTCTCTGTTCGAGACAGTAATATTAATGCTTCTTAAGTTGTTGATTTCTTGCTCCTTAGAGCTTGTTGAAGTGCTAGCAAATTTGTCTGTTGTGCGTCGCTTGCATGTAGCGCCCAACTGTTTGAACAATTTGCTTCTGCTACCTTCTACCTATTTGTTAGTTTTTTCTCCGCAGTCATCATTTAATGGAGTAACAGTGTTTGTATCATTCTTCTTCTTCTTCTTCTTTAGAAATATGCGGAATTTTGGTTGATTTGTGGTTTAACTCTAGATTTTGACCATTGCGCTTTTTTGGGGGCTGTAGACTGGTTGATGGCATTGTTGCATGGTCATCACAAAAAACTCTTCTAAACATTGGATGTTGTACGTTTGCTGTTTTTCTTGCTTGTCAATTTATTTGATTGGCAGGCATTATTCGGCCTCATATGATATGTGTATGCTGTATCGTTGAGAACTTCGATGTTTCGTGGGGCTCTGGGCAAACATGTAGCTTACCTTTTCTATTACTAGGATTCATTTTTCAACATTTTTTTTTCTTTCACTTTCCCCTTTGTCCTTGTTAATGAAATGTCAATGGTGTTGATGTGTAAAAAAGCCCTTTATGCCTTACCTGGTTGGCGCCAATTTGAAAGGTATCAAGGCACCTGCAAGTGGGCCACAAGGCATACAAAGTGTTATTGACCCAAGGCAGGTTGGAATAGTTTCCTCCTCTTTCTCCTTAGTAATGGCCCAACTCATTATGGCACTAACTACACTTGTATACATAGTAACCACTGTAATTGTGACATCCATGAGTGCAGCTTGGGAGTAAATTTTGAACACTAACTGAGCCCATTCCACACTTTAGAACCCTATAACTAGAGAAGCCTGTAATCTTTCAATTTCTCTAGTAAAGCCCCACTGATCTTGTCAATTTGTGGTCTTTCTGTTATCACAGAATATAAATATTAGCTTTGCTTGCATGTGGGCCAGGTGATGACAGGCTTGATAAACATATCTTTTCAGCTGCAGGCAGATGATACCCTCGCAAATTCAGTATCAACAGTTCTCATTAAAGAGTTACTGAAATAAAGTGTTGAACTACTAACTGTGTTTATTTAAATAGATAAATGATCCTGTTAGCATGGATTAAGTAACACCTTAAGTGGATAAGCATAGGAGGAAGAGAATGTGAAGTTACTTTTTGAAGATTTTACAGATGTTTGCATCCAATTTAAACCTTTAGATTAATGATAATGCTCAATCACGATAGGCAAGAGGATCTGGGGTAGTTATTTTTGGTCTTTAGAAGAAACACTTTATGTGATACTAACGGACCAAAGCTCCAAAAAGTTCAGCACTTGTCAACTAGAGTTTGTCACAGTACCCTACTTCACCTTGTGACTTTTCTTTCCATCCCTTTCCTCCTGCCACGCTTGTTGTCTCTACAATTAGAAAGTAGCATTAATATCTTTCTTGCATGTAGATTTTTTTTGGGTTTGTTACATGATTTGCATATAGTAGGATTTCCTTGATTTTTTATTTTTTATTTTTTGTTTTTGTGAAAACACTATACCATTCAGATCTTAGGCACGAACAGTGTGAATATCAACATCTTAATATATTTGAATTACGTTTTCACTATTATCCAAGTTTTAGTGATTGGGTTCAACCACACAAGTGCAATACTATCCTGCTTAGATATACTTGCTTTCTTATTGTGATTTCAAGATGCTGCCATGTGAATGCTTTGCAGTAGATTTGTTATTTAGATGACCCAAAATTGATACCAATATTGACTCTTGCTGGTGACATCTGAAAGCTTTTCTGGTTTAGGTGCAGTATATAAAATTCCATATGAGATGTGCCAAGAAAACAAAAATGACTCCTTTTCAGCAAGAAGTGAGCAAATGTTTCATCAAGATTGTCAGCCACCATCTCACCCCATTGTTATGAGAGGATTACCAAGTAACGTACAAATTGAGAACAGTGTATCAGGTTTGGAAGTCTTTCTTTCACACTTTTTTCTATTTAGAAATAAATTGAGCATTTTATTTATCCCTGAGCAATGGTGTCAAACATCACTTAAATAGCACGTTGTGGGTTCACAACATGCCAAGTGACATTAAAACCCTTTAGGTACTGTCAGGATACTGTTCTAAACTATATTCAAAGCTAAAACCCCATACTCGGTGTCTGAGGGTAAATACTATAATGGAAGAATTATGTCATTCCGTCACATACAAAGTTGGCTGTATTATTACCATGTGGTTATGAAGAGTAGACACCAATGTAACATATTTTGAAGTTGTGGATCTTCTTATTGCTTGAAAGTGCTAGCTACATATACTCAATTAATGCAAGACTCATCACTGTCTTCTTGTTACTAAGAAATGGCAAGCTACCATATATTCAGCTTAAGAAAGGCTGATAAATATCTTGTTTTTGCTCTGAAATTTCCAGTTTTCATTTTCCATTCTTTGTGCAGAAAGGGCACCCAATGGTGTTTTCCATTGGATCTCCCTTTTTTCGTTCCAAAAGATGGTGGCTTTAGTGCTCGACCCTTGAAATTAATATGTTTTCTGGCGAAGACTTACTCATCAAGAAGAATTTCTTTTCTTGTAAAAAAAAAGAAAAAAGAAACTAATATTATTGCCATGGAAGCTGCCTAGAGTTTCTTTCTTGAGATTTTGGTCATCTTCTTACACTTTGAAAGAAAATTTTCAGACATTAGGGTAAAGAAGAAGAAGAGAGCAGCAACACAGCATGTGGCTAGCATAGTCTTAGCTGATCTTGCTAAATACTTTGACCTTCCAATCACGGAGGCCTCGAGGAATTTAAAGGTTGGGCTAACAGTACTCAAGAGAAAATGCAGGGAGTTTGGTATACCTCGCTGGCCTCATAGAAAGATCAAATCCCTTGACACTCTTATACATGATCTTCGGGTACTGGCCTCTTCTTTCCATCTTGTTACTCAGCCTTAATTCCATGTCAGTTGCTTTGCAACTTCTTGAAATTCATTTAATTCTTTGCATCCTTTCTCATTCTTTTAATAAATTGCTGCTAGTTATTAAATTAGAAGCGATATCATGCCAGTTGATGGCTTCATACATCTTTTCTTTTGGAGATTAAGTTCTACCTCAATTTGCAAAACTCTGTAGAATATTATGGTTGGTGCATTTTTTTGGTTGTCTCTTCTGATGGTTAGAATGACTAGGGACGAAATGCATTATATACTTATTGCTGTTGTTGAAAATCAGCAGTCTGCAGCAGTTTTGTATCTTGTTTTCACTATTGATGTTGCCAACCCAACACTTAAATTGGAAATAAATATAAAAGAGAGAGGAGAAAATCAATAAATACGAGACAGAATTTTAGTGTGCTTGATAAAATTTTGATAAAATTTTCCATTTCCTATTATTATGGTAGCGGTCGACTAGATATGTCAAACTTTGGCGTTTGGAGATGTGGTCTCTTTTGAAAAATGAAAAATAAATTGACTTGTGTATCTTGTTTTCAGAATGATTTTTTAGGATTATTTAGAAGACAAATTCTGCAAGATCCAAGATAGCAGTAAACAAGGCATGAATTGTTATCTGAAAATGATTATTAGTTTTTATTCATGCAAGGAATTATTTCATCAACAACCCCAAGATTCGGCTGGCTTTTACGATGGATATTGTTGATAATAGGAACCAAGTGTGGTAACGGATCTCATAAATAAAGATCTTACTACAGATACGTCTCCACAAACATTACTCGCAGATGTTCCCCTAACAATATCTCAAAATGCGTTTTAATCCTATTTTGTACAGTCCTCCATCTCAATGGAAAATTTCGAAGACCAACAATGTTCATGTTTCCAAACTTGGTGCATCTGCATCTGAAGCCATCAGAGAAGGATGGAGACAGACTACAAACTGCAAAATAGCTGATATAATGCTATGATGTAATACATGATAATGATAGTTCATCTTCTAGAGAACATCCTGGTCAAACCACATGAGAAACTAACAGGTAGGAATTGCAACAGGAAGAGGCAGAGCGACAGGAGGGGGACAACAAGGCTGCAGCAATGGCAGTGATGAAAAGGCAAAGAATGCTGGAGAATGAAAGGGAGTGCATTGAGCAGAAGCCCTCCATTGAGATACAGAGCGAGACGAAGAGATTCAGGCAGGACATCTTTAAAAGAAGGCACCGCGCCAGGCTCCTAAACAACAATATTCACAAATCATCGTCATCAACAGCAGCAGCAACAACAACATTGAAATCGAATGATTGAGCAGCAGGAGGGAATAATCCTCAGCAATACTAACAATAGCAAACCAATCTTTATGTCTGCAAGAAGAATACAGTGAGTCACCAAAATCTCACCAGTAGGCATCGTAATGATGCTGCACAACGACTAAATGTGACCTCTCATGCCCGCTGGTTCCAATTCCTAACTGTTTTTTTGCCCCTTTCAAAAACACAAAAATTTAGAAGTCGCCGTACTCATCTTCTTGAAGAAATTAACGATAATTAAAGCAAAAATCCTCTGGGGTTGATTGAAATGAATGAAAACGAAAACTGGAAAGAAAAGGAAATGGTGTCTCATAAAATTGGAACTTGATTCTACGCTCTCAATGTTCTAAGGTGCATATATCTATTTTTAAAATTTGTTTTTTCTCTAATTTTTTTATGAAACTGTTAATCTAAGTGTATTTAACATGTTGGATATTTTTAAATATTTTTTCGAATTTTTAAAAATCAGTGGCATTTTTAGTAATTCATGTTAAATACATTCGAATTAACAATTGTATAAATTTCTTTTTTTCTAAAAAAAAAAAAGTGCAGTATGCCCGGCTGCATTGAGGTCCCCTAAAGTTTGGGCTAATGATTTAAATTTCAGGTAGACCTGCCTTTGGGAATTGAAATTTTTCTGAAAATTCCTTTTTCCATTCCCTTCCATGTTGCCAATTATTTCTGTTATCTCCTTTTCTTTGATTATTAAATTTAGAAAAACCTTATTTATATCAAGTTTTTTTCCCCTTTTTATAAGGATTTTAGTGTCGTATATTCTTTGTATGGACTATGCGTTATAATTCGCATGTAAGAGTATGTTGTGAATGTATACCTATGAGAGTGTGTTATGCGGTGAATGCATAAGGGGCGCATATTGATTTTGCTGTTTGCACAAGTGCTTACGAGAGTGTTTGTATAATAGGGTCATTAAAAGATTCAGGACTGTCGAGAGGAGCTAGTGAGATCGGTTTATTATAGTAAATTGTTATTTTTTCCTTTTAATTTTCTTTCTATTGATTAAAAGATTTTTAAAGTAAATTTTTGCATCCTATTCGTATAATTTTGTGCTTTTTTGTTTGATCTTGTTTATTATGGACGCTCCCATAGGGTGGTATCAAGCGTAAAAGATATATGCTTCCCGTGAGGCCTCCTCGTATATGCGATATATTGCATGACAACCCCCATATAATATTTATTATTTTTTTTAATCTTTTGACTTTTTTTTCTTTATGAAGATGTTTTTCTTAGTCCATTCAATGCACATATCTAGTTTTACTATTTTATAATATTTTTACATATTTATTTCTTATTTTAAAATTCTTAATTTCAGATGTATTTTAATCAGTTTCACCCCTTAAAACTTTGATTTTTTAAAAATAAAAATAAAAATGTAAAAGAAATATAAAATGATGAAGCTTGCATATGAGTTAAATATACTCACAAAAACATGTTTATGAAGAAAAATAAAAATACTATGTGTGTGTTTGTTTTATTACTAAACATTTCAATCTGAAAATTTTCATTCTCCATATTTATTCTATTTTTTAATTATTTTTAACAATTTTTTTTACAAGTTACTATTTTTTTAATCATTTCTACATAATTATTCATATAATTAATTAATTTATTTTAACTTTATTTTCTTTATTCCTTATTATTACCTTTATCATATTATACTATTTTCTTTCGTTTAATTTCCCAAACACACCCTGTACGGGGGCTACAATTTCACAAGGTAGCCCCACTTCAGTAATCGGTTACGTTGATCGTGATGGTTCACAGAGAAGGCGCAAGCGGCTGTGATCCATATTGATGGGCTAAGCAACAGATGTGCTGGTCCTGGAGATGTGTAGATCTCGTGGTGGTTGGCGACGATGGACGGCTTGGATTGAACGGAACGCTGTAAGTAGGTCGTTAGGATCGTGCAGATTTATGGTGGCGGAGGTTGGAAGTGCAAGCAGCCGGCGGCAACGCGGTTTTACCGTTTTAGAGACATTGTCGGGTGTGTTGGTGGAGCAGACGTGGCTCCTGCTTAGCAATGGTCTCCTTGAGATTTGGGCTTCCTGGATCTGCGGATTATAAAATCTTAAATTCTTCAGATCCTATTCAACTTTGGTGTTGTTTAATTTGGAAAATTCGAAAATACGATAGGTAACTAATATTAGGCGCGTTATTCCTTATAGTCAAGGTGCACTATTTACGAAAGAGGGGTGATTTTGTCCAATACATATATATATATATATATATTTATAAACATGAAAAGCTAGGTTTATTTAACCCATAAACCAAGTTTTACCATTTTTTGATGTTTTTAAATATTTTTTATTTTAAATATAGTGACATTTTCGTAATTTTCTGACTCAGAAATTATAAACAATGACACTGTGTTTAAAAATAAAAAAATATAAAACTTGATTTATAAGTTAAATACATCTAACTCTACATGTTTATAAAAAAAAAAAATTCGGACACATGGGGCCAGCCATGCACTCGGCCACACTCGAACTCCCCTTTTTATGTCTATATTAGTGATGAAATCAAAACCAATCAGTCATATTATTTAACATAATTTGTTTTACCATAATACAAAAAATATTTCAAGTCTTAGGCATGTCACAAAACAAATTCACATGCAAGTTATGAAAGATATCTAATTCATTTGTGCATGTATTAAAATGTTGTAATACTTTATATAATCATTTATCTACTAGGAATGGTGTTTTAAATAATTTAGGATTTAAATATTAAAATTAAATTAATTAATATATAAATGAAAATTTTGTTAAGGGCATATTTATTTAACACAAAACTTCTCAAACCAAAATTTTTAACTCTTCACAACTATTTTATTTTTTAATCATTTTTCACATATCCTATATAATTATCCTACCTTTTTCCCATTTCCATACAATTACCCAAACAACTTAAATATTTATTTAATTTTATTATCTTTAATTCTCAATATTACTGATATTTTATTATATCTTTTTCTCCCTGTTCAAAGACTTTTATACTAAAAATATTTTATTCAAAAGTTTTAATACTTTCCAAATACACTAAGTTAATTTTGCACTTCTATAAAATGGGAGTGAAACATGGACTCACCTTAAATAGATTAGGAAGAAGAGTTTTCATTCAATACATACGTTACATTCACTACACACGAGGGATTCAATATGAACAGCACAGTTTACTTTCAGCGTCTCCTGCTAAAATTTTATTTCACCAACTTTCACGCTTCATCCAAAAAAATCGTAATTGGGGGTGATATTCGAATCTTAATCTAGAGGAGAGTTTCAAGGGTCCCAATTTCTATTTAAAAGACAAAGAAAATTAAAAAAGAAACATTTAAAAATTAATTCGATCACAAATTTTAAGGCGTTAAATAATTCGATTCCGTTCATGGATCGGTCATCGAAGTTCTCATTACGTATTTAAAATTAACGTCTCGGATGTACACATCAACCATAAAATGTTAGTCATCTCATTAATAAAAACCTATGCAGACTCAACTCCCCACAACTGTCCAAAATAACCCAGGAAAAAGGGTTGAAAATAGAGCTTACGTATGATGGCTAAATATTCCATTTAATATTTTTACCTATCTATTGAATGGCCACAAATGAAGTCAACAAATACATAGGTATATAGATGCCAGCTAAGTGCTTCTATTAGCTAAATCAATGATTTTCTCTGCAGAAATATGGCACATTAATTTAAGGCCGAACTGATTAATTAAGACGGCGAAAATGACAAGTTAAAGACCATGATATTATCCTCGGCCATTTTTACTTAACAGATTTCTTGATCTAGAAGAAATTAAAGTGGTAGTTGGCCACTGGAACTGCTGCAGAAGGGTTCGTTGCCGACTGTTGTTAGATTTCAGGAAAATTATCATCCAAGTGATGTGGTTGTTTAAGCAATCCTTTATACATTTAAAAGAGTATCTATATATGTTTGAATCAGGGATAATAAAGTAATTATTATTGCTGTTGTTACTGTTGTTTTGTTTTAATAACTTGGTAATTTTATAGACCGGCGCTCATCTCGGCGAGCATAGCGCTGCCCTAGGTTCGAATTCTACTCAAGAGCATGGTGGCTTAATGCTTGTATCGAATTTCGATGCCAGTTTGAAAATCAAAATTAGAGAATTTGGCGATCCACTAAACCATAAATCTTAATCTAAACAAATGGGTATTTCTACAATATTAACATAAAATTTTAATGAATCACCAATCGATAAATTTTAAAAATTTTATTTCAATTGATTGTACCTGTCAGTTGACTCGATCATTCGAAAACAATACTTCGAAAACAATACTTTAAAAAAAAAAGAAGAAGAAAAAAGTAATATTATCGTATACAATTTTAAAATTTTGAGGAAGCTTCGTAACAAGAGTAAAATCATTGAATTATTTAAATATAACTTAAATAAATTAAATTAGGGGTAAAACTTTAGCAGGGATTTCTGGAGCAATCCACTTTTGGATAGTGTAGATTCAGAAGATTTACTGTCGAGTAGGATGGAGCATAAAAGGGTATTCATATCATCAATTATGGCATGAGAGGTTCTCTTACCAAGATAGATATTTTATCTTTCGTATATATTGTTTTTGTAACTCAAATACCTCTTTAATTATCTTGCTTTCCTTATTCTTCAAAGGATTTACCTTCTTTTCACTTCGTATTATTTACTAATAGTAATATCGAAAAAACGCAACGGGATCCGAAACGCCCTGCCGGACTTGCGCCTCATTATTAAATTATAAATTTGTTCTTCCCATTTAATTTTCTCTTTTGACATTTGACCCGAATAAATAAAACGTTTCATACAGTCATCCTGGGTTGGCTACAGCATGCGGCAGAACTTGGGAGCCGAAGTGCCAAACGCACGAGTGCCTGGTGGCGGGCCCCACACAGGCAACCTTTTGTTGCAACAAAAGCCCAGCCGCCGCCCCCTTCGGACGGCTAAAATCTGGCCATCAATTCCCGGAGTGTAATTTTATGCACCCGGGTGCTTTGCGGCGCTACAACTGTTTGTTTTAATTTTTTTTTGAAATTTTTTTTGTGAAGCTATTATATAAGTGTAGTATATTTGGGTGCATTGAGCCTTGACGCACCCGGGTGTATTACACCTATTTTCTTTAAATTTTTTTATGAAATTATTAATATAAATTTATTTAATATATGTATTAATTTTTATTATTTTTGAAGATTTTTAAATTTTTTTAAAGATTTTTAAAAATTACCACTGATTTTTAAAAATCTTAAAAAAATATCTAAAAATTTATAAAAATAGTAAAAATTGATATTAAATAAACTTAAATTAACCGTTGTGTACAACAAATTTCAAATTCTTTTTTAAAAGAATAGGTATTAATGCACCGGGTGCATAGGATTGCACTACTCAGTTCCCAACGGAAGGAGACGCCAGTCGCGAATCGTGATTGTAGAAACAGAAATCAAGCAACGAACCATTGGAGTGGTCAGGTCAACTCTTATATAATATGTCCAGTGCGCTACTGCACAAGGAATGCATTTTTTTTTTTTTTTTTAAAAATATATATTTCCTATACTTTTTCTGCCAAACCTAGACAAACATCGACGTATATTGAAAATAAACGGACCGTCCGTTCCAATTCCTCTACACACTTGACAAACGGATCAACGGTATATGGCTGTCCACCTACACCTTCATTTTCATGACTGTATTCTATGTACACGAAGGGAGAAAGAAAAACCCACCACTCACGTTTCGGCTCCATGTCTCGGTCGCTCGCTCGATCTGTGCTATAACTGCCCATGGAAATCCAAAACGGCATTTTTGTTGTTGTAGTTGTTTTTTTTTTTTTTTTAGAAAAAAAAAAAAATCAATCTTCCCAAATCATCCTAGAAGAACCGATGGGCAGCGTCAAGCCGAACCACCGCCGGTTCAAATCCCTCAACTGGCTGTCGTTCACCTCACAGAACTTCTGCGCCCACCCTTCCGGCTCCACCGCTGCGAACCCCAGCCCTGGCGTTCGGTCCTTCGATGACGGGTTCACCGCCTCCCGCCAGTCTACCACGTACGCCGACACTCGCCGCCTGAATTTCTTCTTGAACTCCGGCCACGCCTGGTATTTGTAGTGGTTCACCACCCCTTGGTAGTTTGACACCGCCCTCGCCCGGTAGCCCTCCCGCAGCTCGAAGTGGTGGATCACGTTCAGCAGCGACGGGTCGATCGCGTCCAGCATCACCATCGACTTGTGCCGCTCCTCGACCCGCCGCCGGCACGTGTAGCCCTGCGTCACCCCCGATTTAGGGTGGGATCGCTGGTTGGAAGGCCCGAATTCGTAGCATCGCATCGAGATCTGACCGATCGTCAATGGGGACGGGGACGGCGACGACGAAGAAGATGGAGAGGACGATGGGGGTGATGTGGTGGCGGTAGTTAGCAAGGAACTTAGCATGTCTTTAGAAGGTTGCGGTGCGTTGGCCCACGAGCGGGAGAAGAAGAATTCGTCCACGTCCATGAACATCATCCACGTGCATGTGTCGTTGTGGGCGACGGCGCAGTGGGAGAAACCGGCTTCCTGTGTCTTCGGCCACGGCCAAACGTGCGTCGTCACATCGTACCCTGCTTCCAGAAGCTTTGCTACGACCTCCGTGATGTTGTCGTCACTGTCATTGTCGTAGAGCACGAACCGCTCCACGCCAATGGAGGCGTGGTATGTCACCCACTCGCGCAGGAACTTGGCGGCGTTATACACCATCGTGCATGCGCAGATTAGCGCCGGCTTCGGTCCCCTCTCTGTGAAAGGCCGAAGGGGCGCGTAGAGCGCTACCGACGGGAGAAGCCGGTCCGAGAAACCCTCGCCGCCCATCTCGAGCGAGACCTTGACCTTTTCTCCCGCTGGAAGCGGGAGGGCGGGGTGGCCGCAGCGGAACACCTCTTGGGTCGAGCTCGTGACGGCCGTCCTGACGCCTTCGCCGAAGACGCAGCGGAGCGCCTCGGGGGGCAAGTTGATGCCCTGACGGCTGTTGATGCCCTTTGCGAAGACGATGACGTCGTCGGCCGAGGAGATAGAGTCGTAGACGAGGAAGTTCCATCGGAACATCTCCTGCCGGGCGGCGGGGCCGGATTGAAAGGAGGGCGACGAGGCTGCCGGAGCGGGGGGAGCCGGCGAGATGATCAGGGAGGGTGTGAAGAAGGGACGGAGACGGCGGACGCTGATGGGCATCCGGCACTTGTAGGTAGGGCGGCTGCCGGATTGGAGGACGACGGAGGGGGAGGCCTGGGATTTGGAGCCGTCCTGGAATAGACACTCGTAGCTCCGACGGCCGGCGATGGATGGAGAGGCATGATTGTGTGGGAGGACGAGGAGGACCTCCCAGTCATGGAAGAGGATGGAATCGGGGCCGGGGGCGTGGGCGTGGAGCGATGGAGCTTGTTCGTGGATGGCGAAGCTGGTTGTGTGGGTGTTGTGGAGGAAAGAGGAGGGAGGGAGAGGGCGGAGGTGGAGGGGGAAGAGGACGTGGAAAAGATAGTGGTAAGAGAAGAAGACGAGGAAGGCCGCGATGAAAACGGAGATGAACGCCGTTGGAATTCTGCGCCTCGTCTTCATTTCTTCCCAAAGGAAGGCGTCGTGCGCGCCACAAATGCGCCCCTCTTGCCTCGTTACTTCTCGATCGATGTCTGAATGCCAGTCCTCACGATCCAGCCTTTTTAAGCGCCATCCGTGGAGCCCCCAAATCTTATTCCAATTACCTACGGTGCGTTGCGCAAGATGAGTCTGCGGAACCCATGTTGTGACGGGAAGAGATTCCATGGTTGATGGTGGGTCCCAGTCATTAGGAACATTGGATATAGATTTTTTCATTTTTTTAAATAAAAAGGATCTATTTTCGCAATCTAAATGTTAAAAACGATAGAAGATAATACAAGCATGAGTTACTAATCAGGTAAATAAAATTTCGACTAGTGCACGAGATAAAAAGGCCTTGTAAGCATGCCCGCACGTTGCGGAACCCACTGGCCAGTGGCCACTGCGGTCGTCAGTGTTCGCTGACAACTACCTCATTAACCTAGGAAACACAATGCAAGATTATCCCGCCCAACGCGTTCCTGGCAAGCCACGTATCATCCGACGTTTCACGTATTTTGACAGGTTTATCGTAATAATAACAATTTCATAAAAATTTTATTTCAAACTATTTTATAATTTATACTGAGATGAAAACTAATGAAATTTAAAATTTTAGTATTATTTTTTGAAGAAAAAAATTTACTATTAATAAGTACATAATTATGATCGAGTTACTTAATCTATATATAGTTTAAATTTTTCAGAAGCTCGAATATTAAGGGAAATTATAATGAGTTTTAAAATTTTATTTTAAACTTTATTTAATGGAATTATAAGAATCTAATATTAGTTGTGTCATTCTAATATGATATCCATTTTCATTCAACTAAAACATAAAATTGTTCGATTTCAACGTGTCTTAATTAAGAAATAATGATGACTAACAGCATCACGTTTTGCATATTTGGTATCACTGCCTTGGTACCTATTTTCGCACTGCATTGGCCTGATTTTGACGTGCGGTTGACAGCGCCCGTGTATGATGGACGGGCACCGGAGTCAAGATGAGAGTCTGTGGATGGTGAACGGACTCGGCAGTTGAAAGTTGAAACGCGAATTTATGTCTCGTGTTTATGGGGTACATTTTCCCTTATCATTTTTAATGGTTTTTGAATTCATATCAGTTATTCTTCATTTCTTCTTACTTCAACACATATTTCCGTTATCCCGTAAACCTTTTTTTTTTTATATATATATATATCAAGGAGATGGTCTTTTAAATAATATATTTTTCCGAATTAAAAAACATTAACAGGCAAAATGGTGGATCATCACGAAATTTCTAAAATATCATAATTCATAATAGATAAGAATAGTAAAGTGACATGGTCAATACAGAAAGGGTATCAGTATAATGCAGCCGGCTGTACAATTTTTTATTTCCATTTATATTGTATTTTCTATCTTACCAATAATTACGTTGCTTGAAAACGTATATATTTTAAAAGTTGGCATCATTTGACAATAAATGCATTAGTGTAAAAAATGAACAGTAAAGTTAACATCATTTCAGAACAAATGCAATATCGCTAAATTTTGGAAATAAATATATAATATATAAATTTTTTCAATAAAATAATTTTTGACATCGGATTTATATGGATTAATAATATAAATGATTTGGAAAAAATAAAATAAAAATGGCAGCAGATTACAGCGGCGTGTTTTTGTTGGTGCCCTTAAAAAGGTGCACCCAACAATGTATATATCATTAATTTACCGTTCATAAATATTTTAATTATTCCGATATTTTTCGATTGTGGAAACTCAAAACGGCTCTTTTTCTTTTCTTGTATTTTCTTTCAAAACCTGCACCTAATTAATATGCTATGTAATAAATATTCATGGGCTGATCCTGTCAGGACTTAGGAGGGCAGATTTACATGCTTATTTTATTTTTTATTTTTTAAATTTTTTTCACGAAAATGTTATCTTGAATGTCTTTATTCACATTTCAATCGTTACAACTTTTAGATACGTGTATATTTTATGAATTTTAAAAAGCGGCTGCTTTTAGTGATGTTTAAGTTATCAAAGAATTTTACATCAAAAGAAAAGTTATCAAAGAATCGTGAATCATGGCTCAGTCAGTCATATCAGATTGGGTGCGTGGTGTGAGATTCCAACTTCAAATTTTTACAAGAGCAGTCTCCCTGCAATACAAAGTTTGCAATGTTATGAAAAAAATTTGAGCAATTAAATTCGATGCTTATTTCTTAAAAGAAGTTATCAAAAAATAATTGGTTTTTGAAATTCGGTAAAAATATATTTACTTCTCAAAAAATTATAAAATTCGATATATAAATTAATTAGGATAAAGTTTTTCCTGAAAAGAAAAAAAGTAAACAAGCCTCCCTACCAGGATCAACGCCCCATATAATGTATATATTCAATTAACCGACATAAACTTGTCGAATTCTACCGAAAACACTTTCTTTTCAACGGCGTATATTATTCCTAATCCTAGCTTGTTTGACCATCATTCCTGGTTAGTATGCATGACAAGACGCCAACCAGTATTCGACCCTCATCTTTCGCAAGCAATCGGCGGTCCAGCGTATGTTGTTTTATTTTTTCGGTGCTAGTGGTCTGTGGTGCACCCACATCCCCTAGTCAATATCCATGTCGCGAATCCACCACTTTAACTTTATTTGCAGCAGTTGTCTCTCTCTCTCTCTATCTCTCTCTTTTTATATATATACCTTTATTTGCAGCAGCTGCAGCCCATCAATGATGCATACATCCCGTCGTTCCCAATCTCTTTCGTTAATCCAAAATCCAACACCACTTGGCCATAGTGCTCTGCGTGAGTGACTTAAGTGAACGTGAAAAGTTTGGGATTTGAAATTTGATAAAAATATTTGCCTCTTAATACTTTCCCTAAAATTATAGGACGTCACATGAGACGATTAGAATAAAAAAAGAAAAGAAAAGACGATGTTAGAATTTAAACCATCATCTGCATGCGTATTAACGAGCGAAGGACGAGCAAAAAGCCCCTCAGCATCAGGCGGTTACTCTGCTTGTTCTTCGCTTACGTTTGCCCGGAATTTATAAAAAAAAATTAAGACAAAAACGACCATCTATCTAACCACCTTCTTAGCTTGCCTTGTCATCACGCACGCCGAGCCGAACCGGTGGAACAAATTTTTAAAAAGAGAGGCTTTTTGTACCAAAAAGGAAAAAGAAAAAAACTATAGATTACAGGCCGAATGATCTTCTGCCGGTCTTGTCCTAAAACCTTCTTTTTTTAAAAAATAATGTACAAATTTTTTATGAAATTGTTAAACTAGATGTATCATGTATGTAACCTTTAAATAAAGTTTTATTATTTTTGAAATTGAGTATTTATACTTTTTAGAATTTTCAATACGAGGACATTATGTTTATTTTTAACCTGTGGAAATGAACACCATTTAAAACTCAAAAAATATTTATGCATTTTCAAAAATGATAAAATCTGATTTATGAATCATATACATCTAGTTTAATAGTTTCATAAAAACACTTAATTTTTTTAAAAAGGTATTAAAAGTAGAAAAAATATTAGTAATTGGGTTTGATATATATAATTGGATACCTGTAAGGCATATTTAATACACCTCAGCATTAAAGAATGTATCGCAACGTTTTAAATCTTATAAAATTCAAAATGCGAACGTCCAAAATGTAACTACGTAAGATTGAATTTTCTGTTGGGCGACAGTAAATGGCCCATTTTGCAAAAACTCCCCCCAAAGTCCACGAGTCAGCTTTCGGGAAATCATCTTTGTAAAGTGGATCGCATCCGGGGATGGCTTTACTTGTGAAAGAGGAAAGGAAGCGTCTTTCATGATCCTTCGATCACACGATCCAACAATCTCAGCCGTCCCTTAAATATAACGTCTTTTGATTTTGAAAAGGAAAATTTGGACGATTATGATGGGCTGTGCCTTGAGCCAAGCCAATTTGTCTGGAGACGGACGGTTTTACTCCGTTCAGATGCGATGAACTGGAGACATCAAACACGTTTGGGAAGCCAACCGCAGGAGCAGCACAGGCCTGGGCCAGCACGGGATGCGGATCCCATCGGGCCGGTTTTTGCACTTCGTGCGATGGTTTGCCGCAACATAATTACGATTCTACCCTCGAGTGTGAACCACGTTGGGGACGAGTTTTATCCTAGGGTCTTCTTGGCCCCGCATGTAATCTCAAAGAATTCTGTGCTGCGCTTTTTATTTTTCAAATAAAACAGCCTTGCCTTTTTTATGTACGTTCGTCCTGGCTTATATTTTTTAAAAATAAAATAGGTTAAAAGGATCATATGGATAAAATTTTAAATTTATGCTTTCTTATTGCATGTTCAAAGTTCAGGCAAGATCAAAGTTCAGGCAAGATGAAGATGAGATGAATATTTTCAATTGAAGTATACGGGTAATGTGAAAACTTACATTGGGATTAAAAATTGGTATTTTAAGGGCATATTTTTTTTAACTAGAAGCTTTCTAAACTAAAGCTTTTTTTATTTGAAATTTCGCACTTTATATAATTGTTATATTTTAAATCAATTTTAATTTTTCTGTGTAACTACTTTACCTTTTAATTATTCATAGGCAATTAATATGTTTATTTTAATTTTATTCTCTTTACTCATCATAATTATTCATGTCATATTGTATAATTTTCTTGGAATTGAGAAACTTTTATTTCAAATATTTTTTATCTACAAATTTTATCACTTCGTAAACATGCTGTAAATAAAAAAATATTTTATTAGATTTTTAGGATAGAAGGAGTATTTTTGAAAAGTCCTACGCAGTTGACGATGAGTTGATCATGCACATCCGCCATCAGGGCAACCATCGGTGGTAGAATCAAAATATTAGACTATGAAAAACCGTTCAAATGACTTAAAGGAGTAAAACAAAACATGGGCTTGTTCTCTCTACAAAAGTACGACTGAGGGTTGTTCTGGGCCTTCTGGCATTCACATTAAAAAAGAATTGTTCTGGCACTTGGTAAAAGAAAAAATAATTAAAACTTCATCCTAATCCTATATACTTGTTAATATAATTCAATATCTTAACTATATAATTATCTATTTATTTTAATAATTTCTTACATTTTTATGTAATTACTCTATCTTATCTTCATCTTCAATCTAGATCATTATTCGATTATATCACATCATGCTCTACTTTTAAAATTTTTCCCATTTGTGGAAATTTATTTTATATTGTTACTACGGCGATGGTCGTACAAGGGATCCGAGAAATATATACACACACGCACAAGAGTCCCTTACAAAAAATGGGCTCCGGTCTCCTACGAAAATTACCCGCGAAACATTTGATCTTCGTGCGGGCTCAGAGAGAGGCCGGAATGGGCTTCTACGCTGTTTCGTCCTCACGTTCCATCAACCTCTGGTTTGGGCCCGCAGATTTCATATCAGATGCATAAAAATTGTAGTTCTTTTTTTTTTTTTTTGTTTCTTCTGAATTTTTAACCATTTTGTGGGCATATGGTACTTTAATATACGCTAAATATTTTATTGAGAATTTTAAAAATCATAAAAACAAAGCGTTCAATATTTTCGGGACTGCATCAGCATAAAAATCTGCACGTTTCAACACTCATGCCGCCGAATGCCAATCCGCTTCCGCCCGTGATTCCGGTCTCCAGGCTGTCCTCGTGCATTCGAATGGCACACAGGATCATCAAGTTCCATGCACCCGCGTGAGTTACTGATTTTCTTTAATTTGGAAGAAAATAACAATAAAAATTATTTTTCCAGTGTCTTAACCGTCTAGTCGTGTTTAGTTGAAGAATAAACAATATGAAAATTTTGCCAAGTTTATATTGGCCTGATAATCAATTATTATCCTTTTTCAATCACGAAATTAAGATATTATCATTCGTTAAAGTTAAAAATAATTTTAAAAAAGTTTCCACGAGAAATGTAGGAGCACGCACTTGCAAGATCCAATACCCTGGCGCTGCTTTGTCTTACCGAGCAATGACTACGGTATAATTCTCACGGGAATCCTCCCACGGCAAATGGCATCCATAAAGCATATGCACCAACGGTACGTATTTATTATGATTTTGAACTTGCTTTCATATGGTTACGTGACACTTATCTTGTTCCAAATCACAAAAAATTTTTGTATTAAATTTGTATCATGATTTCTAATATAATTTTTCAATTCTTGATATAGTTTAAAAAATTTTTAAACTAATTTTATCCATTTCCAACACAATTTACTCATTCTCAGTACACATTGTTACATTCTTATCTCATATATAAATTAGATTTAAAAATCTTATATTATTTGAAATACACCTTTAGCATCCGTGGTAAGATTGAATCCACGTGATAATATTCCTACCTTGCTTCGTTTGCGCACTACAAATCCACAACTTCACACATTTACCAATTTCAATTAAATTTTAGCAGACTATTAAATTAGTAAGTGATAATCATTTTGCTGCGAGTCGGTGAAAATATCTCAAAACTGTAACATCGGTTAAAAAAAATTAGAAGATGGAAAATGTGAGAAATACAGAGTTGCATAATTGACAGAAGTTGGAAGCTCATGTGCATGAACGTTCATGGTCCAGCAGAGTGAAAAAAATGATATTAGTGTCATAAATGGCGGGAGAGGGAGATTGAGAGAAGGGCCGTCGCTCGCACTCCACTCCCTTCCCCTCGGGAAAGGAAGGCGTCGCTTTCGCGGCTATTCCTTGCTTTTCATTTCCCTCCACGAGAATAGTAGGGAGCAGTAGGGGATAAACACCCCATTGCGACCGTGTATCCCTCCCTCCCGAGTTCCCAACCCTCCTGGCTCCTGTTATACACCGCAACAGTCGGTGTATTACCCGCCACTCCCTCTCAACCGCTCAACGCAGCAGCCCACCTGGCGCTGGAACAACACAAACCCATCCCTGCGTTTCTTCCTCCTCGGGGAATTCCCTATCTCTCTCTCTTTTTTCTCGTTCCGAATTTGCAGATTTTTAGACTCTGGAAATGTGAAGAGAAACAGCGAATTCCCTCACCGTGTTGAGTCCGCGGATGAAAAGAAGGCACGGTGATTTTCACACACACACACACAAAAAAAAAATCCTATTTTTTGGCTCTCTTCTAGGGCAGGGGCCGTTCTCGCGATTCTCCTTCAAGGATGAGCTGCTTCTCCTGCATGAGCCCTCGCCTCAAGGAAGGCAATGCCAGGATCAAGGGCCTCCCGCCTGTTTCCCGCCACTCCCTCGATTCTCCTACCCCCACCAACCTCCGTTAGTTTCTATCCCTAAAAAAATCCTTTTTTTTTTAAAATTTCTAAAAGGGGTCTCATGTCGTTCATATTTTTGTGAATATTCGCATTTTGAAGCAAGTAATTAATATAAAAAAGAAATATTTCAAGTAGGCATTCACTGATTTCTGTGGGAATTGCACAGGAAGTGGGAAGCGGAAGATGTCTTTTGACGCCAGCGGTGAGGAATCGAACGGTCCCATTGTTTTTGATTTGGTCCGGGTCGTGGAAAGGTTTTCTGATGCCCGGAATTCTATGTTTTGCAGAGAAAAAAAGCATGCTTTCCGACATTGATGAGAAGTTGGACGATATTGTTGGCGGTAGCGACAACGTAAGCAAAACTGGTAAGAGTTTTTTATTCCGTGAGCTGTTGGCTGCGGTTGGGAGTTTCAAGGATTCCAATATGGTCGGAGAAGGGGGATTTGGGAAGGTTTATAAAGGAACCTTGGATGGACAGGTAATTGTCTGTTATATCGCAGCGTTATTCTTGGTTCTTTTCATCCTGTTTGGATTTCATATTATTTACGGTTAGCTAATGTTAACTTATGACTGCATTTATCTGTGCAGATGGACTGCAACATAATTACTAGGTAGAAGGATAGTCTGTTATAAAATGGGCCTTACACATATTAAAATGTTAAAATACTTCATATGATTATTTATTTATATAAATAACATCGGTTTCGCTTCTATGTAACATAGAAGCGGACTTATGTAATCCTCTTAAAATTTAAAATTTTAATCCTTAATAGAAAATCTAATCCGTTCGTTGTATTTAATATTATTTGTTTATCTAAGAGATTAGGTTTCATTCCAATCAAGTATGTTTAAGGGTTGCATTTGTTCAAAAATATATATTCGCATGTAAATTATGAAAAACATTTAGATTTATTTACACATGTATTATAATGTAATAATACTTTATAGAATTATTTATTCACATAGAAATAATATTTCAGACGGTTTAGATGTCGAAAATACTACTTTAAAAATTGATGTTTTAGCATTTTTTATAATTTACATATGAATATATATATTTTTTAACAAATGTGGCCCATAAGCATACTTGATTGGGATGAAGCTTAATCTCTTAGATAAACAAATAATTTTAAATATAATAAATGAATTAGATTTTCCATCAAAGATCAAAATCATAGATTTTTTGAAGTGGTTACATGGGTCCACTTCTATGTAACTGGGTTACATATAGAAGTGGACCAAAATAACATACTTTAGACCGTTTAGATTTTGAAAATACTACTTTGAATTGATTTTTTTTTTTGGATGAAAGAATTGATATTTAAGTTAAATTATTTTATTATATTGATTTTGTACCATTTTAAGATATGACATACAAATGCTAAATTTGGATAAAAGTTGGTATGCTATCGAAATAAATAATTTTAAATACAATGAGTGAGATAAATGTTCATTTTAATACATGTGGGGCCCAATTTGAAATAGTCTGCACCAGAATTATGGTACAGTCTTTTTGTACTTGAATATTTTTCTATATATATATATAAAAGAAATTAATTTAGTGCATGCGATTGCATTGTGCAATCCATGCATTGTGAGGCTCACTTAATCATGAATAGGAAACTTACTATACCCATTGTATTTAGAATTATTCACTTTATTAGCATACCAATTTTCATTCAAATTAAACGTGTAGGTGCCCTATTTTAAAATAATGCAACATCAACATAATAAAATAGTTTAATGTAAATATCAATTTTAAAGTGATATTTTCAACATCTAGACCATCTATAATATGATTTTTATATGAATAAATGACTTTATAAAACATCATCATATTCTGATATGTGTGGGGCTCATTTTGCAGCAAACTGTACTGTAATTAAGGTGCAGTCTATGTGCGTTAGATTGCTTCTCATATATATATATATGTGTGTGTATATATATATATATTAAAAGGGGATGTTCTATGATGATATGGTGCTTGATTGCTTTTTATGTATTTTGTCAATGGAGTGATTTGTATTAGAAGATAACCTACCTACCTCATTGGTTGTGATTTTCTTTCTTTTTTAGCTGCACATTTTTATGGTTATGATTGTCTTGTGATATTGGTCAATTTGGAACTGGACTTGTTGTAGTGTGCACCATGAAATACTTGGTTTGGCTGTCAACTCTGTCATTATTCAAGATTTCAAGTTGTGTAGGGGCTGGCAAAATAAGAATTCCCCGCTCTTGCACCATGGATTGAATTTTCCGTTCCTTTTTGGGTTATTGGCTTTAAAAATCTGGAAGAACATGCTGCTTAATTCTTTCGTGTTTTTTCTTTAGTTAAGTTTTCCATGCATCTGGATGTATTTCACATATTTTACCAGAAATAATTTTTTATGTGGAGAAAATGTTAATTTGCTTATTTCTTTTATTTCATCTTCTTCTCCTTTTTTTTTCTTTTTTTTTTTTTTTAAAGTTTGGTTTTGTGATATGTTGGAAGCGTGGATTTGATTGGAAAACAGCTTTCATTGTGCAGGCTGTTGCAATTAAACAACTCAATCGGGATGGGCTTCAAGGAAATCAAGAATTTATTGTGGAGGTTCTTATGCTAAGCCTTTTACACCATCCTAATCTTGTCAATCTGGTGGGTTACTGTGCTGAGGGAGATCAGAGGCTCTTGGTTTATGAGTATATGCCAATGGGCAACTTAGGAAATCATCTATTTGGTAGGCGTCATTATCTTTATCAGGATATGAATTTGATGTCCATTTTTGTATCGATAAACATAGTTGCCTTATTCTTCTTCTTTGGATCAGGAGTGACATCTTGTATTTTAATTATTATGAAAATTGCTCTAATAAATCTCATGCATTAATGTATACTTAGCAAATTAGTTCCTGGCCAGTTAGGTATTTCTTAATTTTCCCCTTTCATTTCCCTTTTCTTAGATCAATGGATTACGTAGGCAATGGCATTTTTAAGTTTTGAATGATAAACTCATGCTTATGTTAGTTTTTAAAGTTCCTATGGATGACCACACGTTGAATGGAATTTAAATGAAATAAAATCTCAGTCACTGCTTGTGCATTAATTCATTAAAAATTCTGTATGCCTAACCATATTTTACCAACAATGGCCACTCTCTGTGTATTTTAATATTTGAGAAGACTCAACCGTCAGAGGTAGTGAATGTTGGATTGGCATTTTTTAGCTGTTGTCCTTTGGCATGTCTGTTCTGAAAAATAAACTAACGTTTAGGTATTGAGCATAAACAAACAAAAAGATTGTTTATTTGGAAACTAACATCTAGGTATTGAGCATAAACAAACAAAAAGATTGTTTGCTCAGAAACTTACATCTAGCTGTTGAACATAAATTTAATTTAAAAAGATTGTCTGCGTTATTTTAATCCCTGTTTTAGTTTCTTAAGCAATGTCATACTTGAAGTCCAACTGGGTACCTTTTCACTTTAGATCCGCATCCTAGCCAAGAGCCACTCGGATGGAACACACGGATCAAGATTGCTGTTGGTGCTGCTCGAGGTCTTGAGTATCTTCATGTCAAAGCTAACCCACCTGTGATTTATCGAGACTTGAAATCAGCAAACATATTATTGGACAATGATTTCAATCCAAAGCTTTCTGACTTCGGACTTGCTAAACTTGGACCTGTGGGTGACAAAACTCATGTTTCTACAAGGGTGATGGGAACTTATGGTTACTGTGCTCCTGAATATGCAATGTCTGGCAAACTGACTGTTAGATCAGATGTGTATAGCTTTGGTGTGGTTCTGCTGGAGTTGATCACTGGACGCATGGCCCTTGACAGCTCAAGAAAAGCAGGAGAACAGAACCTGGTAGCCTGGGTAGGTCACTCCATCTTAGTTTAAAAGATCAGGGTTAAAACACAGAAAAGAGAATACTTGTGCATGCCAATCTGTTGCCTTTCTTCCATTTTCTCTGCTATTGGGACTGAGTCACAGCTAATACTTGGAAACAGATGTTTTTACATGTTGAATTATCCATATGCATTGGATGTTGAAAGTTTGGTCCTGTGGGTATGCATTAGAAGTGAACGAGAGATCTTCATATCATTCTTGACTCAATTTAATAGACGTTTTTATTTCAATATTTTTAATCTTATTAATCTTATTTTCGGGATCATCTGATGAGGGGAACATGGCCTCCCCATAGTAGGGTGAAGAAAGTGAAATGGTTGGCTGCCAATGAGCTGTTTAAAGCCAATCTCCTCGTGCAAGCAAATCAAACTCCTGTTCAACTGCAAGATCCCTTTCAGATTTGAACCCATCACCTTGGTTTGGAAGCGAGATTGGGCCCAGGTTCTTGTTCCTTATCAATCTGACCGTGTGGAAGAACTGAAGGGTTGAAAGATGTTCATGTTTATGATGATCATGAATTCAATCAAAATTCTGTTTCCACAGCTCTGCTAAAAATAAAGATAAAAATAAAAGATAAGAAAATGCTGTTTTTTTACATTGTTTTAGATAGCTGCCTTTTGGCATATGAAATAGTTAAGAGCTAAAACAGCTGCCTTTTGGCATATGAAATAGTTAAGAGCTGCCGGTAATGCAAGAGCAAAGCTCTGCTAAAAATAAAGATAAAAATAAAAGATAAGAAAATGCTGTTTTGTTTTCATTGTTTTAGATAGCTCCCTTTTGGCATATGAACTAGTTAAGAGTTGCTGGTAATGCAACAGCAACGTAGCTTTGTTGTAAGCTTTATTAACCGTAAAAGATGTAATTTTACAGGATCAGTACCACTTGTAAACAGATACTAAAATCTCTATTCCTTATGGCATTTAATATTTGCGTCAAAGTTATTTTTCTTATATTTTTGTCTTTCAGTCACGCCCATATTTGAAAGACCGGAGGAAGCTTCCTGAAATTGCTGATCCTTTACTGAAAGGCTGCTATCCAGTTCGATGTTTTTATCATTTAGTTGCCATTGCAGCAACATGCCTCCAGGAACAGCCAACTTTTCGACCAGTCATGCACGAAGTTGTTGCAGCACTTGAGTACTTGCAATCTCAACCATACAAACCTGAGACTGGCAATGGAAGGCAAACCCCCCCACAGTCTCCTGTGAAGGAGGCTGGTTTGTTTCATCAAGAAGTGGACAATAGAATAAGTTCTGTGTCTCTCTAAAAGTGGTTTGAGGAGTTGAGATTGCATGAGCTTTGGATTATACAGGGGTTTGGGCACGGGCTTGATTAGATGGTTTTCATTGTGACAACAGCAGGGGTGTAGTAATGTTTACATCACTTGCGATGACGGCCAACGAAAGGTAAGGGTGTTCTTGCAGTTAACACTTGGTAGTTTGTCCTGGGCCTTGTAGCATCTCTCATGAATGCATCACCAAGACTGATCTGCTAGTATCTTGCATGCATTGATAAATTGTGCATGCATCTAAATTCTACATTTTTATATGAGCTTGTGTACGTTCCATATCATGCTTGGACAGACAAGGACATCTAAGGATCGCTTAAGTGGGTAGTACCAAGGCCATGATTTGGAATCCGGTTGGCAGGAAGGTCATTGAATGTCAACAGTGGCAACTTTTTGTTCACTCCCACCCTTTGGCTTTAGTCTACTGCCTTACCTTTGGTGCTCGCAGGTTTGACAGTTCTCAACTCATGCACAGAGGGCGGATCAGTTGGAGTACTCGGACTATGGCTGGGTGAAAAAGCGGGAGCATAATTTGTGATTAAAATCTAAATCGTTAATTGACTTATATTTCCAATTCAAAGTCCCAAAAAAGAGGAAAAAAAAAAACTACTGTTTATTTTCTATGTGATACAACTACTGATACTGAGTGGCTCGATATAGTCCTTTTGTTTTAGGCCTATGTTTAGGCTTTAATGGAATCTAATCCATCTAATATAGTTTGCAATTGCATTACGCTCGGATGTTCAAGCGGTGGGTGGTTGGATTTTGACTGCCACAACTTTCCTGGCTGTTATGGGCAGGGGTACTTTTTATAATTTATTTAGAAAATTAACTTGTGAGAAAAATTAATAGCTATCGAGCAAAAACTGCAAAATCACAAGAAGATGCAGCGAAGTAATGCAACAACCCACTATTAATTGACTGGTCATTCAAGGAGCACTTGGGTTTCAACAGAAATTAATATCTTATAGTCTCTCGGCCCTTGCCAAAAGTCAGTGGACTAGAATTAGACGAATTATTAATGTTCAGTTTTGAATGCTTAATAGACGTAAGACGAAACATGACTGTTATAAGTTCTGTCCAAACCTTTTATGCATGTCAGTCTTTTCTGCTTTGAAATCGATGCAGGCTCTTACATTTTTCATTTTCTAAATTCAGTTTAAATATTTAACTCAGATCAAGGGTTTTATTGGTCTTTATGAATATGTATTTCACAAGTTTTATTGCTTTTAGATAACCATTTTTGCCTTGATCATTGATAAAAAAAAATTCTGTTCTGTCTGATTATATTTAGGATTATTTGTTAAACAATGAGACATTTATTATATTTAGTATTATTATTTAAACAAGGAGATTAGGGCTGCATTGGCCACATTTGCTTCAGAATATATGTAGAAATTAAAAAATTCTTGGATCCATTCATGTGTACATATGTATTATAATGTAAAAATAATTTACAGAATCATTAATATGCATAGTTATGATGTTTTAGACGGCTTATGCTGAAGATATGATTTAAAATTAATATTTATTTTATTACATTGATTTTATGTGTTTATAGATGGAGTAGGCTCGTGCACAAATGCACAATGTTATTAGATAAATGTAGTTTTTGTGATAATATATATAATACTCAATATAATAATAAAGTAAAATTTCCATTAATTGTTAAAGTAGAAAAACATGTACGATTACATAGAAGCAAAACTCTACAAAGAAAATAAAAAATTAAAAATTCAAGAAAGTATATTTAGCATCAAGTTTCATAAGAGAAAATCCCAATATAAACCCATTAAAATTGCCCCAAGAACTGGGATAATAAAAATGATGATGAAAATAATAGGTCCTACAACGATAGTCAGCCAAATTAATTTAGTTGTCCCACAAAGGAGTGTGGAATTGGAACTTACCCAACCCCATCAGTCAAAGAAATGGTCCACAGCTTTCTTCATTCATAGATGTAGTACTGCAACGAATTTTCTTTTGACGAATACCGAAAAATACGACAAACTGGGATGGTGGCATTAGTTGACTACGCCAACCAACCTTCCAACCAACCTTTGGTCTTCGGGTACCCCTCCGTTTGGCAACGATGAGCAGACATGGAAGGAAAAAGTAACTGAATTTTTTTTTTTTTTTTTTGAAAACTTGGAACATTGAGGTGATATGATACGAATAAGGAGAATTTAAAAGTAAGATAATGAATACTTAAAAAATTAATTAGTTGTACGGAAAAATAGTAATTAGAAATATAAGTAATGATTGGTAAAAATAGTATTGTTAGATAATCAAGATGTTAAATGACATTAAAAGCGGGGGAAGAAGTGGTAGAAAAATTATATAAAATGGCGTGATGGGTACAGTACAATTGTATGCATATTTCGAAAAAAGCGACAATAAAGGAGTGATTAAAATTACCAGGAAGAATGATTGCAAGGCGGAGAACTTTGCAGAATTAAATAGTTTTAAAATGGAGAAAATAATCGAAAAGCGATGAATTTGGGGACGACTTTTGAAAATTAAAATTGTGCAACAATTGAGGTTGATACGGATGTATAGTGGGATTACAAATCTCTTAGATTATCACAGGTGAATGATCTCATGCGCTTAATCAGATAAGAAAAATCATCCGGTCAAACTCCGTGGGACTTATATGTATTTTTTTAATTTTTTATTAGAATGTTACAAGTCCTATTGAGATAAGTGTACATGATTTTTATCAAAATTTTTTGCACAACCCATATCTGTGTTTTTTATTTTGAAAATAAAAAAATTTGAATTTTTCTTTTTTTTTATGCTCTAGCACATGAAAAATCCATGATTTTTAATTTTTAAAAATAGAAAAATGCATATAGATTAACCAGAAAATTTTGAAAAAATTCATAAAAAAATCTACATAGCTAATAACAATATAAAAAAAAAAATTGAAAGAAAAAATGAGTCTCATGCATTTTGAGTGCATGGTTTCTCCACTATGGTCAATTGCATGGAATCACTCTACATTATTATTATTATTATTCCTCGCCTCATTAAAAATTAGGAGAGTAGTATTTTGACAGACGGGCATAGCTGGGGAAGCAGGAGACACGTTAGAATACCAGTCAAGAACTATCACTGTCTTTTTTTGATGAATAAAAAGAAATGTCACTGTCAGAAGAGGTTAGTATTTGAAGATATATAAATTCCTTTTCTTACAAGAATTGGATTTTTTTTCATCAAAAAAAAAAAAAACAAAAAGAATTGGATTTTCACTCACGATGTGACATTACCACGATTATTGACAATTGACTTGCATACCAACTCGGCTCTTTCCGTTTAAAACGTTGAAACAGAGGGTTATTGGCATTTTATTCTTTTTAATTATACGTTTTTGCCTTTTCAATTCGTTAGCTTTGTGAATTTCCTTTTAAAATTTTTTAAGTTTGCTCCTTTTATGTATTAAACCATGTCGTTAATGTACCGTCACCGAACAGACAAACGGAAAATTTTTCATGAAGCCACTCAACTTGGCCGTAACAAAAATCTCAACGTTTGAAAGTTTAAGTTTACTTATTTTTATGAGTCAACTCGTGTAGGTCATATATTTATCATGTCTTTGTGTATGAGTCGGCTCGACTCAACCAGATTATAAAGATATTTAAACTTTTTAGGTGTATTTGACAATTTGCAAAAGTTATCACGTTAAAACTTTTCACTCTCTGTCACTATTCTTTTTTTAATTATTTTTTACACATATTTCTATACAACAATTTTAATTTTCAATTATTTCTATACAACTACCAGTACAACTAACTTATTTATTTTAAATTTATTCTCTTTACTTCTCATCATTACACCTACAATATCACATCATTTTCAACTGATTTAACAACTTTTACATAAAAAAAACTTTTCATCAAAAGTTTTATAACTTTCCAAACACACCTTTTATTTATAAATGACAATAATTAGTTGAGTGTTTTCATAGCAGAGTTTAAAATGTAAAGGAGGCAAACTTATAGAGTTAAAAGTAAATACATGAAACTTGTAGATTAAGAAATAATTAGCATGGTTAGAGAAATTAAAACATAAAAAAAACTCCCCAACGATCATGCTTTGTAAGTTTAAAATTCTATTTCGGATTTGTATCAAGTTCACCTTTATGCAATTTGGTGAGATGCGAAGGTGGGAATGAAATATAATAAAATGAATATACCAAAGATAAAGTGAGAATAAATAAGAAAATAATTAAAATATGTGGATAAAAGTGAAAAAATAAGATAGTTGAGTAATTAATGAGAATGATTTTTTATTATCCTCATTTACGTTCCATTCTCGAAATGCCAGAAGAAATGGTGCGTTAAAATTCTTTCATCTTTTTCAACCAGATCCAACAACCACAATTTTTTATTTTAACGCCATTCTTGTATTTGACACTTTCGGTTTTGACTGACCTTTTAAAAATAAAATAATAGCAACGGGCCGGATCATTTGCTTGCTGCTTAATGTGTTGCAAAGGAAAACTTCAATTTTTTTTAGAGCAAAAGTGAAAAAATTGTTTGCAATAGACTCGTAGGAAAATGAGATTTCTGAAAGTTGACCGTAATTATGAACATAATCATGCCTATTACATTTAACACCAATATTAGCATACCTTTTTTGGCTGATGCACTCGAAAATCAGCCTTGTAAATGAAACGAGAGGGGAGAGTATTTTGATGAGATTATCTTTTTTTTTTTTTGATTGGAGGGTATTTTACATCATATCTCAATTCATGTTACATTCAAACTCTGAGACAATTCTAACAAGCTTACAATGGAAGACGGCAACAAGCTTCCACAAATCAAATGGGGAGACCACTAGCTCCCATCAAAGTATAAAGGGGGACCACATGCCCCCACCCCAAATATGGTTCAGAATCCCACATGGGATTCGAACCCTACACCGGCTGCGAATGGAAATCCCGTTTCGCAACCGAATTATCTTGGAGAGTAAACCATATCTCATCATATCATCAGGACATCACCCATATATGTTTTAACAATAACCAAGCTAATAAAATAATAAAGTCACGAAATCTTATATAGGGCATAACTGAGGTATTATACCATAGGACAACCCGTTCGTTATTCTAAAATGGGTAAAGCCCGTGTCTATTTTCATATTACTAGGATAGGATATTTTTCAAGTAAGAAAAAGAAAAAACAAAAACTTGCTCAATTAGAATAGCATATGATAGGTTTTAAGGTATCAGTATCTAAAACCAATATGAATTACTAATATATGTTTAATATATTTTTATAAAATATTTTTCATTGTGAAAGATATAAATATGTTCTTTAAATATATAAAAATTATTTAATTTATTCATTATTTAGTTGATTTAATAAATATATTTTAAAAATTATATTATTATCATCTTGATTATAGATTTTAAAGTAAGATTTATAATTTTCAAATATAATATAAAGAATTAAAACTGAAAAGTGAACTAATCCAACCTTAAAAAATATGATAAGGTAGGCTTAGAACTAATTAATCCTAAAATAGAATTGACAAAAAATTTTAAGAATTGGATAAGGGTGAGGTTGACCCAGACCTACTCGGTCAAAATTGCACACTAATATACAACTTTGGTTGTAAGTTTTTTTTTTGGATAATTCTTGTTATACCTATAACAAATATATATAATTCCTCTTATACCCACAATATTTTATATATTTCTTTTATACCCATAACATTTCATCATAAATTCTTCTTATACTCATGTTATTAAAACCATCGTTATTTAGCCATTGAAAAGACAATTTTACCCATTTAAATTTTTTTAATTGAGATAATTTAACTTTAATATGACCCAATTAATGGTAGTAAATTATTAATACAAGATATTAAATAACTTGAAAGTCATATTAAGGTTGATTTATTTTAATTTAAAAAATTAAAAAGAGCAAAATTGTCTTTTCAATGGGATAGAGAGCGGTGGTTTTAATAGCGTGAGTATGAGAGGAATTTAAGCTGAAATGTTATGTGTATAAAAAGAATTTATGAAATGTTATGAGTATAAAAAGAATTATGTGCATTCGTTATGGGTAAGAGGAATTATCCTTTTTTTTTTTTATAAATGTGGAGACCATCTAAATCTTTCTTTATGTGAAATGTGATAATCTTATGATTTTTGTTTGTGTTTTAGGATGTGTTTGGGAAGTTGAAAAACCTTTGATGAAAAGTTTTTTATGTAAAAGTTATCAAATTAGTAGAAAATAATATGATATTGTGAGGGTAATGATGAAGAGTAAAGAAAATAAATTTAAAATAAATAGGTTAGTTGTATTGTTAGTTGTATAGAAATGATTAAAAAGTAGAGTTGTTGTATAGAAAAATGTGTAAAAAATAATTTTAAAAAAGTAATTAGGGAGAGTGACATGTTTTAGATTGAAAAGTTTTAAGTTGACAACTTTTGCAAATTGCCAAACACACCCTTAGTTTGAAATTAAAAATTTTTTCACACGAAGGAAAATTTTGATAAGACACGCATACTGATAATAATAAAAAAATTTACCCTCCACATTGTGCCCACATTATGCATACAATACCGGCGGGCGCGTAGGATAAGAACCTAAAAACAAGCCATCAAACCAAGAAATACAAAAGGCTGCAATTGGTGGGCAATAAAATAAAAAAAAATAAATCAAAGGTTAGGAGTGTGGTGCAGGGAAGTGCTGAATTTCCTTCCAAGGTTAGGAGCGTGTTGTGGAGCAGAAAATCCGTAAGAAGTCATTGATATAACGTGTGGACATGGGCATGGGATGGTGAATGATTGGCCATCTTTGACTTGTTCGTCCGTACTCGAACAGAGATCCCGTAAAGAAATGATGAGGATGAGGATGATAATTAATTTTCACCGCTCTCCCAAAAATCCCTTTTCCCGTCCAATGATTAAAATCCGCAAACCGATTATAGCAATTGAAGGACTGCCCGACGCTATGCCAGAGCAGCGACGCTGGCAAATCCATTCAAGGCAGCGACCTGTTCGGGGAATACGTGGACTCTGCTGGCTCTACCGACTGTTCATTTTTTTAATTTACGTATACGAAGCAAGCTGTATAATCTTATAAATCAGCACCTGTATAATCTTCACAACATTGATAAACCAAGCAATCCCATGACTAGTACAGGAACGAAGACCTCTACCCGCACCACCGGAGGAATGAATTCCAATAGAAGGTATTGTGCTGTGGTGAATGGAACATCTGAACGGCGGCACGTCTTGAGCGGCGCAAGTGCTGTTACCACTGAGACGGAGCCTCAGTGGCCATTTGAAATAAGCCCCGTCCTATGTGTATTTCACTTTATTTTTATTTTTTTTTTGAAATTTTATTTGTGCAAGTATTGTATTATTTTAGATGTATTTAACATGTGTATCAATTTTTACCTTTTTTTTATACTTTTAGAATTTCTTTTGATTTTTTAAAATCAGCGGTATGTTCTTAACTCATAAATTTTGAAAATGCCACTTATTTTAAAAAATAAAAAAAATTTAAAAATAGTAAAAATTGATATACTTATTAAATACGCATAGATTAATACTTGTATAAAATTTTTTAAAAAAATTAAAAAAATAGATGAAGTACACGCCAGTTCCCTTAATGGAACAGTTCGTTGGCTCTTCTAAACCTCATTCTGAAAATTCCACAGAAAAGGACACCTTTACAAAACGGGTTCACACGGGGCAAATAATTTTTCTCGACTTGTTTGACAGAATTTGGGGATGAATTGAGACTTAAAGCTTGGATTGGGTAGACAATTCCTATGACAGATGAAAAAACAGATACCCTTATTTTTGAGTCAATATCTACCATTTCATACTCCCATATATATATATATAAAAAAATTGTGGTGGGAATCAGCCACTGACTTTGTTTTTGTACCTTGCGGAAAACCTTGTATGATATTATCCATCGCTGATGTTGATGTATACAGCCTGCCTTATAGGGCTTCTGTGCAGAATCCGACATGGTAGTTCAATTGAATGGGTAATATAATCAATCACCCCCTTAACAATGTTAGACCTTAGACCCACATTAACTTGTTAGTTCGATGCATTGGGAGCAGCAAAATTAGTGGGATGAATGTAATTTGATTTTTCTAATAAAAAATTAGGGGCACGAAACTGCCCCTTTATGAAATGGGAAGTTGAATCTGTCACAAGAAGCCAAATGTAGCCGCCGGCTAAATTCGTGAATCTAATGAGGAAAAATTTAAACAGGAGGATAATGCAAATCTAACTAATTAACCAGACACGGCCCGATAATGTGCATTCCAAAATCTCTGTGACGAATGAGAAAGCCATCCTTCCTTGAACTAACAGTCAAAAAACTGATCAAAAGCCATCCTTCCTTAGGAATAACAGTCGCAATGATCCAAGTCTTAGTCAACGAACTTCTTCTAGGATTTATAATTAACTATTCGGAAGGTGGATAAGAAACCACAAAGCTTGAAACTGATATATAATAAACCCCTGTGAAAGCTTTAGTCAGCATGAAACGAATTTTTTGAGAAATGTTCTTTCCCATTGGCCATTATGCAAGTTGCAACATATAGAAATGGGTTAATGAAATGCATGCCCCTATAACTTTTTGATTATTCGATTTAGACCCAAAAGCCCAAATTTTCAAAATTTTTTTTTTTGGTTAAAAAAAGGGCTTTCGTTTCAAAATCACCCAAATTACCACAAGAATGATGTCCATCCCATTTCATATAATATCTTTGAAATATGTTAGGGTCCCACTTCGGTGTGACCAGGCTATACCAAAGTTTTTCAGGCAACACTTATTTTGCTCCACCTTAACAATGATGTGAAATTCAGTTTTGCATTTTAAATTGTTTATTTAACCAAGAGACAAATTATTTCATATAAATAAAAAATGTGCATATCCCCATTTAACAAGGTGTGCAAAAAGAATGCGGATAATTTTTTTTTGATTTATATATCAATTTTAGAATTGTATTTTTAATGTCTAAACTTTCTAAATAATTATTTGTACATGAATAAATGATTTTTTAAAATATTAATATATTTTAATGCATATAGAATTTGATTTAAGCATTTTCATAGCTTAAATATAAATATATGTTATTAAGCAGATAGAACTTACACACCTTTTTTCATTTGGATAAAACTTGTTCCCCTAATTAGCCAAATGATAATCAAAGCAACGTACAAAGTGGATTTCAAATTTGGTGCCAGGATTAATGGGTTTCTGGTCGGGGGGCTTGGGCTCAGCTAATGGGCCTGTGATTGGAGCCCATGGCCTTATAAATTTGGTGCTTAGGGCATGTTTGGCAACACAAAAACTTTTTAAAATAAGAGTGTGTTTGATTCTAGATAATGTGTTTTCTGGATAAAAATTATTAAGTTGATAGAAAATAATGTGGTATGATAGAGGTAACGATGATGTGTAAAGAGAATAAAGTTAAAATAAATAAGTTAGTTGTATGAATAGTTGTGTGTAAATGATCAAAAAATAGAATTGTGTGCATAGGAAAATATGAAAAATAATTAAAAAATAAATTATTTTTGGTTGACACTTTTTGTGTCCAACCAAACACACCCTAAGTTTATTCAATTTAAAACTTTTTATTCTTCATTGTTATCCTATTTTTAATTATTTTTTCATGGATTCCTGTGCAACTACCCTATTTTTCAATAATTTATACACAATTACTCGTATAAAAAATTTATCTATTTTAAGTTAACTTTATTTTCTTTGCCTCACATTATTATCCTTATTATATCACATTATTTTCTTCTATTTTAAAAACTTTTACATTAAAATTTTATCATATCATTTTCATCAATGTCCCCTCATGAGTCTTGAATGGGATCTTGAACCCTTGTGACATGGAATTCGTTCATTCCGTAAATAAAATCTGTATTTTCTGCAATTTATCTTGGATATCCATGGCGTGGATCTATCACTTGGTCTCCTAGTTATAATTTAAAAATATGAAATATATACTTTAAAAATATAAAAAAGTGTTTAATTATATATAAATTAGTACATTGAAGAAATATATTGTCATTATGTTGATTGTAGATTTTAAGCAAGATTAATAGATAAAATTTAAAATTTAAAATGTGAACATGAATCTCGTTTTAAATAACCGATCAGAAGAAAGAAGAAAAAAGGGAATCGAGTAGGCTCTTTGAAAAATTAGAGTGGAGCGCATTATGAGTTTATTTTTTAAACGGCCGTCGAACTTACATGGTCGCTGCCATTGTTAGAGTTCGATTTTTTTTTTTTTTAATAAATGTGTAAGTCCAATTTTGATTTTTAATTGTGAAATTTAATAATTTTTTGAATGTTATTTAGACTTAAAATAAAAATGCCTAAATAAACTTTAAAAGTTATTAAATAAGAAATTAAGATTTAAACGAAAAACAAACGCACTTATGATTTAAAAAAAAAAAATTTCGGCGAGGCGGCGGTCTAAGATCCCCCCCTTTTGGAACAGGACAAGGAAGGGTCTTTCGAACTTTAAACTACCCCTACGCGCCGAAGTTTCACCCCACATGTGGGCATGTAGCCCTCTCTCCCTCCCTCTCTCTCTCTCTCTGGATCGATAAAGCACAGTCATCATCCAGGCAGAAAGCGTAGACAGCGTTTAAAGATAAAAGTATAATTTTTATTTTTTTATTTTTTTATTTTTTGTTATAAAAAGCAGTGTGAAAGTCATCGCGGAAATTGTAGTTTGTAGACTCTCTTACATCACTGTCTTCTTACTTTTTCTAGCTAAAGCTAAAGAAAAGCAAAGCATTCAATCCCAAGCTTGGAGAGAAAGCCAGGGAGATGGGGAATTGCATGACAGCGCCGGTTAGATCTTTCCACACTCCAAGCACCACCAGGCAGTCTACCCCAGGTATGCTTCTTTCTCGCATCAAATCGAATTCTCTTTCTTCCCTCCTCCTTGCTTCCATAATCTCTTCTCTTCAGCATGCAGAAAGTGAAAATAAAAAGAAAAAGAAAAGGAAAAGACTTTTTGAGTTGATCTCCTTAAACCGGTTGGAAATCCGGCGATTTTCAACAAGTCTAAACGCTTTAATTTTTTTTTTTATAAATACATTAATTTAATTATATTTAATTTATAAACTAAATTTTACCATTTTTTAAAAAGTGTATATATTTATTTTTAATTTTTAAATACAGAAATATCTAAGTCATTTTAAATTAGGTTAACATCAATTAGATACCTTTGTATTTAAAAATCAAAATTAAATATATACATATCTTCAAAAATAGTAAAATTTAATTTATAAATTAAATATAATTAGATTAATATATTTATAAAAAAATTTCGAAAAAAAAGGTGTTTGGACCGGGGATTTCCCGGTTTGAGAACATTTTACAGACTTTTTATGCTTCTTTGTTCTTCTGCACAACCATCTTTTGGTGTCAGAAGAGAAAAAAAATGGTGACTTGGACACAGAACTTTAGATCTGCACTGCACATTAGTACTTTCAGTCTGCAGCAAGAAAAGAGAGAAAAAGAAAGAGAACTTTTTTCAAAAACCTTGTAATGGATTTTCTTTCCCCCCAGTTTTTCATATATTTCTGTGCGTAACTTCAGTTTTTTTAACTGACTGCAGGGACTACCGAAGGGCAGTCGTTAGGCAGTGGAGGCGGCGGGCACTCGAGCAGCAGGGAAGAGGCTTTTCCTAGTGGGCAAATCCTTCCCACGCCCAATTTGAGGATTTTCACTTTTGCCGAGTTGAAGGCCGCTACGAAGAATTTCCGGTCAGATACCCTTCTTGGGGAAGGTGGATTCGGGAGAGTTTTCAAGGGTTGGATTGATGAGAAGACTCTGGCTCCAACCAAGCCTGGGACTGGGATGGTTATTGCCGTCAAGAGATTAAATCACGAGAGCATGCAAGGATTGGAAGAGTGGCAGGTAATTTGATTGGTGTTAATTGCAGTAAACAAATTCTTAATTAGGGTGTGTTTGGGAATGGATAAAACTTTTGATGAAAAGTTTCGGAGAATAAAAATTGTCAAATAATGTGATATAATGAAGGCAACGATGGGGAATAAAGATGATAAATAATTTTGTGGGTAGTTGTGTGAAAATGATTGAAAAGTAGGTTAATTGTATAGGAAAATGTGAAAAAATGATTAAAAAATATGATAGTTGTAGAGAGTTGTCAAACACACCCTTATATTGTTCTGCATTTCCTTATTACTTGATCTTATCATGGCACTCTAATTGCTGTAAAAGATTGGCTGATGACTTGGTAGATTTCCCAACAGGTGGGTCTGGTTCCAACTGACCCTTTCGTATTTTGTATATTTTATTTTTCTAACCTACGAACTTTTCCTTACCCATTTAATTGATTTCATGCGTAACTAATCTAATAATAATATATTTTTTTATAGTCACTTATATTTTCAATCATTACAGAAAGTATTCTCATGCAAAAGTCTTAGCGAGGGTTTGGATTAGCACACGCCGGTATGGCAGGGTGTATGGTTCCTTAGTTCACAGTCTCTATTCAAGCAAACCCTGTATCCCAACCACAAAGAACATCCCAATGAGAGTGGATTCTGTTGAACATATCTTGAAGAACATTCTCCTAACCCCACATAGGCAATTGGTTGAATTTTCTCTAGCTATGCATTTCTGGACAAACCTGAGATGATGAAGCCTACACAGTGAAAGCTTAAGTGCTAGAACATGTTACCACATGAAGAGCATTGATTTTTTTTGCTGCCATGTCGGTAAGTGAACCAGAATTCAAAAGCCTGGATCCCTGGAAATCTGATTTATTTGGCATGGTTGAATCAGTCCAGCAACGTCTCCCTATTTTGGTTCTTGCTGCTTTCTCAAGGTTGTAGTCCTAACATCCAGTTTTGTTGTTTTTCTTGGATTGTTAGAAATTTGATATTTGTACTAGACCTTCAGCATACTCCTTGAAGTGTTTTCCTAGAAAGATTCCCAAAAGTAAAGAACGAAAGAAAGATGAGGAAAAAAGAGAAAGCAAACCTTGAGACTGAAAAAGGGCCAAAAAAGTCTGAAATGATTGTGGCTAATTTGACTCTTGAAATTTCTCAATTCCTTGTAGATATATTTTCCAATTACGTCACTGCTTGGCACGTTCTGTTCTTTGTTTTTTTTTCTGTTATTTTTGTTGTGTTCTTGCTGTTGTTGTTTTTTCTTTTTCATGAACCATAGCAAGCTTGTTGTATCCTTTGGAAAAGAGCTCAGCCTACTTGTTAGCTGCCCGGAAACTTCCTAGCATTTTCTAGGGGACTTTTTCTGCATTATATGCAATGTTTCTGTAGCTGTTCATCAAGACAATCTTGCATCCATAATAATTTCTCACCCGGACTGTAATGGCTTCTCAAACGATGTTTTACTTGTTGAGAAAAGGATTTTCTAAAAATATTTTATTTATAAAATATTACAACCCAAAAAAAAAATTTTTGAACACCCTCCTAAAACTTGTAAGCTCCCACTTTTACAATATTAATATTACCCACACTATACCCCTCTCACATTGCCCACAACTCACACCTCATCTAAGCACTCCACCCATAAACTAAACTCAACTCCACACACGATCTTCACGTTGCTCCATCACTTACACTCAACAGCCCATGGCCCGTGCATTGAATGAGGGAGTTGCTGCCCTTTCACTGCCTCTTAACAATTAATGTGATGGCTGATTTTTCAGCAATTTTGGCTGAATGGAGATGGGTAGAAAATTCTAGTTATTCGGTGGCCATTTATGCTTGAGTCGGTGGTATAAAATCTGGCTGCATTTCAAAAATTTCAGCTGCAACTCATTATAATTTTGGCCGTAAGCTCTAGAAAAGCTGTGCTGATTGTTTTATTACTATCGTTGTGAAGAGGAAAAAAGGAAGAAAGATAGAAGGCGAAAAGCATAAATTCTGAGTCATCTCAAAACTGCGAACTCAAAAGCTTGAGTTTATGAAAACCCATACAAATTGTGTTGAAACATTTACAATTGAGAATAACACATTGTTTAGAAGACAGTAATTCTTAAATTGTTATGAAGGTGTACAATCTAATCAGTTCCACTGCTCATGGAAGGATGTGTCAGTTGATAATTTCTTTAGATTTACTTCACTTTTGTTGCATTTTTATTTTTATATACTTTTTGTTCATTATTTCTTGTATTTGTTTTTCTATGCTTTCCCTATGTAGTCAGAGGTGAATTTCTTGGGAAGACTTTCTCATCCAAACCTTGTGAAGTTAATTGGTTATTGTATGGAGGACGATCAGCTCCTCTTGGTGTATGAATACATGTCCAGAGGGAGCTTGGAAAACCACCTTTTTAGAAGTAAGTACTGGCATGAGCTGTGTAATTTGTCTTTCTTACCTCTAGCCTCATTGTTCATCTAGTTGGCATTTTTATTCTGATTTTGAAGGGAAATCTCACAAAAATTATGTTTACCATCAAATAAATTACATTTTCACTTTTCAAGCCTAATGTTTTGTTTCAAACTTGGGCAAGCAGATGATCTATTGGAAGGATGCATATCATTTGATGCATCACCATTCATGACATTTCAGAACTAGTAGTCCAATCAATTCAGGGTGTGCCGGGATTTCCATGAAACATGTCAATTTAAAACTTTTCACTTTCCATAACTATCCTATTTTTTAATTATTTCTTCATATTTTTCTATATAATTACTTCACTTTCCAGTCTTTTTTCTATAACTACCTATATAATTACCCTATCTGTTTTAACTTTATTTTTTTGACTCCGTCATTACTCTTATCATATCATATCATTTCTCCCATTTAAAAAATTTTTACCCCAAAAACTATTCTTTTAAAAGTTTTAACCCCTACCAAACGCACCCATACTGGCTTAAAAAAAGACTAATTTTCATTTCTGTTATTCTTGTTATTCAAGCAACAAATTCTGATACAACATGTGAAAGGTTGTCTTCATGGTTTTGCTGAAATCCTTGCAAAAATGATCCCAGGTTGGGGTCTTTACGAAAAGGAGTCCAGATTTGGTTTTAGAACTTGGAGAATGATGTTAGTTACCCTTGCAAACTGGTTCGCTAAGACAGGAACTGGTCTTATTTGGAATGCAGTTTTTCCCGGCAAAGATTCAGAATTTCCATTTCATGTTGTTTATGCTAATGATTTTTTTCCTTTTTTTTTCTGCAGGGGGCTCTGCTGTTGAACCGCTGTCATGGAACACACGGCTCAATATAGTATTGGGTGCTGCAAAGGGCCTGGGGTTCCTGCACACCTCGGAAAAGCAAGTTATATACCGTGATATTAAAGCAGCAAATATATTGTTGGATTCGGTAAATTCAAGGAACATTTTAAACTATAGAAACAATGTTAGAATTATTGCATGGTTTGGTTCCTTAACTTTTTTTTTTTTTTTGGCAGAATTACCATGCGAAAATTTCTGACTTTGGTTTAGCAAAGTGTGGTCCTTTAGGTGGAAATTCACACGTTACAACACGTATTATGGGCACTTATGGATATGCTGCTCCTGAATATGTTGCCACAGGTAATTCTAGAATCTTTTCCTCAAAACGGCAAAAAAAACTGAAGCAAAAGGATGACAATAGAACAGTTTTGGTTGGTTGAACTCCAAAGCTGGGTGCACTGCAAGCCAACCATAACATTTGCTTTTTCAACAGCCTTTCTGAGTTGTTTCTGCAATTTCATTCATCCAACCATAATTGCATGTGCTCACCAAGCAGGTCATTTGTATGTAAAGAGTGATGTATATGGTTTTGGGGTGGTATTGCTGGAGATCCTCTCGGGCCAGCGGGCTATGGACACAAATAGGCCGACTGGTCAGCACAAGTTGGTAGAATGGGCAAAACCATATTTAGCTGACCGAAGGAAGCTATCACGGGTGATGGACCCACGGATAGAGGGTCAATATCCAACTAAAGGTGCAATCCAGGCAGCACAGATCACTCTCAAGTGTCTCGAGGAGGACCCTAGAGACCGGCCATCTATGATAGAAGTGGTGGAGGTTTTGGAGAAGATCCAAGCCATCAATTACAAGCCCAAGGAATCCAAAACCAGAGCTGCGCATCATGTCAGCCGCAAAGATGGCCGACATTATTCACCTACCAATCATCCACATTTTGCTGGCACTAGAGCCAATGTTGGCCGGCAACTCTCCCCAAGACGATGAAGATGAGTTCCAATATAAGCTCAACCACCTGTGAATGATTGTGTTGTAATTGTTACTTAAGCCAGCCGGCCCCAATTTTGATATGCAGTTCCATTTGTTCTCATATGTCTTGCAGTTGGGTGATGGTAACATATGGAGCTAGAAGCACAGAGCTATTGAGTAATTCGTTCATTTTGTAAGTGGAATGCTATTGCTTTTTCATGTATTGAAAGCAAACGCATGTTGAAGTGTTAAATTACTTTTATACAAGCAAATTGATGTTTTTTTAGAGTTTTCCTCTCCTTGGGTTTGGCACAGCAGCATTTTATGATAGATAGATGCCTGCGTGCAACTTTCAACATGATTCACTTCTGGGCAGTTCTTTGTCAGCTTCACTTTTTTTCTTATTTAATTTATTATGTTTTATCTGTAATGAAGGGTTTTGCATTTGCTCCCCCCCATTTTTCCAAAATTGGCAAAACTGCCTACGCCCACTCATGAACCAGGAGTTTCTTTGACACTGGGCTTGGGTTGGGCTGAGTTGCTATCTGGGCATCGTTTCGTTTCGTTGATTCCTTTCCACCTACTTCTGTTAACCATTGATCACGAACAAGGCATGGTCATCCGTTCCCCGAATTCCTGAGGAATTCCGAATCATGAACTTGGGCATGCATGCGTGAGTGGCCAGTAGAAAAATCAAGGCTCTTGACTGCCCTTACAGCAACCATCAAGCTAAGATAGTTTCCACACGTCCGACGAAAGAAGGGTGGTTTTTCCAAAGGTAATGCTCCAAATACCACCATCTGATCTCTCTCTCACCAGTCCCCATCTCATATATTGTGCTACCAAATTCATTCTTGTCAATCTGTAACTTTTTTTTTTTTTTTAATAACTAATCTCGAACACAAATGTTCCTAAGTAGGTAGGTATATCTTCAAAACCATAGATCTAGATCAATGAATATTTTCAATATTTTCTTCCATGGATTTGATAGGTGGCCATGCAAATGAATTATTGGGTACTCAAAATGCATGTGTTCCTTTCAATTTATCTGAATGGAGAAGTGGAGACGGCAGAAGAAGTAGACGAGTTGTGTCAAGAAAAAGAAATTGCCGGCTGACGTTGGTTGACATGTTGGGAATTTACAGACCAGAGCTTTACAAGTAAAAGACTGGTTATACAAATCCATGGAAGAATATTGTCATTTTTAAATTAAATAACAGGATATTGATAATAAAAGTAAAAAGATAAAATTTTATTAATAAAAATAATCTCTGTGCTCGTAAATCGCAGATGTCCCATACTTCCCGCCCTACGGACGCGAAATCGCTTGGCTTTCTGTTGTCGTGGGTGAACGAGGAGCGGAAGGCCCGGCTGGAGGAGCGACTGGGCAACATCGCCGGCTTCTTGCGAAGGTGCCTCTTCCGCCTCCTCGCCCAGGGCCCCATGCCCAACCACGTCGCCTTCATCCTCGACGGCAACCGTCGGTACGCCCGCAAATGGCGCCTCCAGGAGGGAGACGGCCACATCGCCGGCTTCTTCACCCTCCTCTCCACCGTCAAATACTGCTACGAGATGGGCATCACCAACGTCACCGTCTACGCCTTCAGCATCGACAACTTCAAGCGGCCACCGAACGAGGTGCGCTACGTATTGGACCTGATGCAGGAAAAGATCCAGGGGCTGATCCGCGATCTGAGAGTGGTGAACGACTACGGCGTGCGCATCCTCTTCGCCGGCAATCTCAAGCTGCTGCCGGAGCCCCTCCGCGCGGCGGCCCAGGAGGCCATGGAGATAACCTCCGGCAACGCCCGCGCAGTGGTCGCCATCTGCGTGGCCTACACGTCCACCGACGAGATCGCCCACGCCGTGCAGGGGTGTTGCGAGGAGAAGTGGCGCCGCGGCGACGCAAAAGCAGTAGGGGAGGCGATCGCGGTGGGAGAGCTGGAAAAGCACTTCTACTTGGGGGAACTTCCGGAGGTGGACGTGTTGGTGAGGACGTCTGGGGAGACGCGGCTCAGCAATTTTCTGCTGTGGCAGACGGGCTACAGCTACTTGAGCAATCCCAAAGCGCTTTGGCCCGAGATCTCGCTATGGGATCTGGTCTGGGCCATCGTGCAGTTTCAGAGGGCCCATCCTTTTTTGGATAAAAATAGAAAGAAATCCAAGAAGATGGTGTGAATGTTTCGGAGTTTTTAATAAAATGCACGGTTTCTAAAGTCTAATTTCCACGTAGGCCATCCTTTTTTAATTTTTATTTAATTACAGCGTTTTTTTTCTTATGAAACCGGGAGCAAGTTGCACTCATTTAGATATACAAGTCATGCTTGATTTTCTTTTCCATTAATATGTTTATCGTACCAAAACCGTTTTAATTAGATGTATCTATAATATCTATCTATCTATCTATCTATCTATCTATATATATATATATATGGGAAATGATCGTGTGCATTCTGTCTGCACGGAAACTACTGTGCAGACCGCTCATCCAGCCGTTGATTTCGGCGGAGAAAATCCTGTCCGTCTCTTTGTTTCTGCGTGTTGCGAAGGAGGCGGAGACTCGAAATACACGCGGATGGGTGCTTTCCCGCCCGGAGGCAAAAACCGAAATCCAAAATCCACGAAAACCCACCTGCTCATCCCTCCCATTTCGAAAACGGAGACCCCACCGCTGCCGCTGCAGCCGCCATTGCTGCTCCCAAATCTCCTTCTCCGTCGATTTTGGATCATTCTGAAGTTCTGTGTCGACAGAAGGTACTGTGCGCAGGTCGTCTTCTCCGAAAATCCGCATGCGGATTCAGAATCCGCATGCGGATTATAACTGCGCAGCAAACGCGCCTCCTATCTGCGCGGATCGTCTTCTCCGAAAATCCGCATGCGGATTCAGAATACGCATGCGGATTCTAACTGTGCGGCAAAAAAGAAAAACAGAAATCCCACCTCCTCCTCTCTGGCATCCCTCCCTCGTCCCTCCTCAATCCCTAAATCGTGGCACCCCCCGAAGTTTTATAATGGATTCCGAAGTTCTGCATCAACGGAAGCCGTCGATTTCAAAGTTCTGTGAATGAATTCCGAAGTTCTGCTTCGACGGGTTTTGCGCTGATCGTCTTCTCCGAAAATCCGCATGCGGATCCTGAATCCGCATGCGGATTATAACTGCGCAGCAAAAGGTCTCCCATCTACGCGGATCGTCTTCTCCGAAAATCCGCATGCGGATTTCGCGTCAGAGAGATGCAGATGGGAGGCGCGTTTGCTGCGCAGTTATAATCTGCATGCGGATTCAGGATCCGCA
>JAXCLR010000063.1:57616029-57629720 GCA_035584095.1 Annona squamosa | reverse complement strand
CCCCAGCTAAAACGAATGGACAGATGGGGTGTCTGCAGGGTATTCGGGTGCAGTCGGAATGCACCTGAATAAATCCCATATATATATATATATATCAAGTGTAAATGCATGAAATTCTTTAAAATCATATTTCTAACAGATCCTAGAAGAGAACAAAATAGAGGAAGAGGAATTGGGTAGCTGCTTTGGTGCCCAAGAGAGAGATTGATTACTTAAACGTAACAAAAGAAAATTTTATAACTTATATAAATAAGTTCTTTTATTTATATTAATTTGTTTATATTTCTATAGTTTACATATTTCAAACAAAATTATGTTGGTGTGATCATTTGAGACCAGTTCCAAATGACACCCCATTTGCCAGATGCAACTGGCTGCAAAAATCCTTCTTTATTATTTTTTAGTTTTAGGGAAGTGTTAATTTCAGTATATTTAATTGATATATTAAATTATATCATTTTTAGAGAATCGTAGATATTGTTTAAATTTTAAATATTAGGAGATTTTAGACTGAGGGTGTGTTTGGGAAGTGGTAAAATTTTCGATGAAAATTTTTTTGTGTAAAAATTTTTGAAATAAAAAAAAATGTAGTAGGGTATGACCAATGATGAGAAGTAAAAAAAAATAAAATTAAAATAAATATGTTAAATGTATGAATATTTGTGCAAAAATAATTGAAACGAAAGATAATTGTATAGAAAAAAGTGAAAAAATAATTTAAAAATGGTAGTTGTGAAAAGTGAAAAGTTTTAGATTTGAAAGTTTTTAATTTAAAATTTTTTTGGGTAAGAAAACACCCCCAAAATATCTTGTCTTTAAAATTAAAAAAAAAATGGTTTAAAAATGTGTATGCATTTTCAAATATAATAAAACTTAGTATATGGTTTAAATACATATAAATTTTTTTGATAGACTAAATACATATAAGTTAACAGTTTTATAAAAAGTAAAAAATAAAAAAATTATGATTTGCAGCATTTGCGACAACTAGAAATCAAAATAAAATCATTCCCATAGACAGTTGATAAATGATTCCTCTGCGTCTGCAGCTATTGGTGCGCCGGCTGCTAGTTCACCGGGAGCGAGTACTCCTCTTTGGACTCCTTTAACTAAATCAATTACTAAGTTAATTTCCAATCTGTGAAAGAGAAGCCTTAATGATTTAGAAATCAATTTCCCATTTGTGCAAGACTTTACACTCTTTGTGAAAATAGAGCAAAATAATATTCTTTACTGTCAAGAGCACATAAAAGTATTGCTCTCCAAAGTATGCTCCAAACCTATCAAAATGTAACTAGATTAAATAAAATAAATTTATGTGATGTTATTATTGAGGAAAACTAGAAAATGAAGTATCATAACAACAAGAGTCACCAACAGCGAACAACATCATCAACAAATTAAAGCTCCAGAGCTCTAACAGATTTTTAACTAGAAAACATTTTTGAAAAATCCTAACCCGTTTTTAGTATATAAGTTCTTGAAATCATAAATAAATTCATACAGATAAACATGGAAAATGATTTAGACTTGAAAAATTCAAATAAAAATAAGTAACCACATGAACATTTACATGCGCTCAACCGTATTGAATAATTATTATTAAAAAAATTTATTGGATAATTACTCATTCCATAGGATTTTATTTTAGTAGAACCATTTTTATATACCGAATCTCTTAAATTTTGCAATTTATCGTAATTTTGATGAACCTATGCCGTTTATTGTACATGTCTATATTCATTAAGATATAAAAATCATTATGATTGAACACTTCTTTAATTGAACCAGTATATATGAATTTCATGTGCCCGATTATTTTATTAGTATTATTATTTAATTTAAATATTAATCTTTATAAACATTTAGAATAAACTTCATCTTTCATTAGTTTCAGGAACATATAGATATTCACAATTACTGAAAATTAAATCAAGGAATTATCAAATATTAATTGAGAGTGAACGAAGATATTATGAAATTAAAATAAGTTATTTCGTTGCAGCTTGTGTAGTGTGTGTGCGTGTTTTTTTTTTTAATGAGGCAATTTGTGTAGCTTTTAATTAAGAAAATTTATGCTCACTAGCATGATAGCGATGCATGCTGTCCAAGCCAAATAACTTGCCCGACCCAATATGCTCGTTATGCATTCTCGTCAATGATCAAACTACGCGGGTTAGTTTGTTTTAAATTGGGTTTTGCCAACCTGACTTTTTAACTAAACCTCAACCCAATTTAAAAATGGCTTGTACCCAGCTCAGTTTTCTCAGCCCATCTCTCAACCGAATCCAACCTTAACCAAGTTTAAATGAATTAGGTTCAACGGTTGTGGGTTGAACTCAACCCATGTGCACCCCTAATCTTACTTCAATTGCTATTCTCTCTCCGGCACTTTTTTTCACCAGAAATGATCTTGTTAGTTGGGCTAAGCAAATGACTAGCTTAGTCTATCTTAAAATATATTTTTTAAATTTTTTGGTACACTTGTTTATCTATATGCATTTAACATATAAATTAACTTTTAGCATTTAAAATATAAATGCGTTTCTGATTTAGTGAAAGTCGTGAATGTTCTAGGTCTTGAACTCAATAGAAGCTGGTGGAGATTTCACCACCTAAATGTCGTGTGGTTTATTATTATTATTATTATATACATGGTGACATCTGATTTTACAAATCAGGCTCATCCACAATCACATAATTTTTATGCCAATGGATAATCACAACTTAAATAGGGAGAAGAGAGTTAGAATAGTATTCTCCAATTCAGGTAAAGTCTAGTAGTATACTTTTTCATACTAAAGTAGAACTGCAAATTAGAAGATAATTTTACACACCTGTTAGGAATAACACAATACCTACAATTCAATACAAATTTTTGGATAATATTCTATTATATTATAATTACAATTATGTTTGGTCATGTAAACCTACGTAACTAATCGAACACTAAATCTTAAACCATTCAATGTGCTACAAAGATGCGATTGGAATTTTTTGCTTTGAAGTCCCTCCTAAATTTTTAATAATTTACAAAATGGTCATGCACTTTCAAATCTCTGATCTCTCAGTTCTCTTCGACTGCCTTCGAGTCCTAACATGTTTACATTTTTGCTTCATGGAATGAAGTGTGAACTCTCTATAAGCTTGTATCTCTGCCCTTCGTTTTGACTAATGTTCCTAATATTGATATTATCTTTTCGATTAGTCACCCATATGATAAATAAGTGTAAAAGAATATTTTTCTAATTTATTGATATTATTTCCAATAAATTCGATAATATCTTCTATTTGTCCATATTAGCTCCAATAAATACGATAATATACTCTGTTTATCGATCTTTATCTTTTTTCGTGTAGACTTTTGGAAAGAATGCTAAATCCATTTTTAGTTTGTCAATAATAGGTGTTCAATATTGTTAAATAAAATAAAAATTATTTGATATTCATTAACCGATGTAGATTTTATTTTATTTTTGAGACATTTGTTTTAATTAATTTTAAGATCAATATTATAAAAGAATAAATGAAGATTTGAGAATATTATTTTATGTAGCATATACATTTGCATTTATAGTGTTTATTTTTACATAAATGTTAAGAAAATTAGTATAAGCGTGTGTTGGATTTATCAGAAAAGTTCACTAATTTTTAATATTTTAAAAAAATTTAAGTTTTATTTGACATCTAAGATTCTCGTAGAAGACAATATTATCTTCCTTTTTATCTACGTACCGATAAATAGGTGTTTATGGATATTAACGTCACTGAGTTTGCTCCATGGGGCCCACTTCTTCCCAACGTTGGGCTGGATGCTGGTAAACATACATGCAGTTTTTCTCTAATTACGGGAGTTGTTACAAGATGTCCTCTCGAGTGTGGGTATTTACAAGAAATCCCTTCATGACGAGGATTGTGAAGGGGCCCAATTTAATTGTAGCACAGATGTCATGATGCATATAATGCCAATTTGAGAAAAACCATCACTCGGTTTAACAACCTTTCGCTTTCGCAACTTGACCTATCTAGGGGTGCACCTTGGTTAAGTTATCCGTTGATTGACCTATTGAATACTTTAAAATAGGTAAGGTAGATTTCCATTTTTATACTCATAAGATAAAATAAGTTCTAAGTAAAAGAATACCTATTTAAATTAGGGTACAGTGGGTGGGTTCGAAAGTTTAAGTACTCAAAACTGACTCAAATTATTAATGTATATTTAATATAAATTTCATAAAATATATTTTTGTAGTGAAAGATATAAATATATTATTTGAATATATAAAACTTGTTAAATTTATCAATTATTTAATAAATTTAATGAATGCATTTAAAAAATTATATTACTATGATCTTGATTTAAAATATAAGACTTGTAATAAAATTATAATTTTCAAATATAATACAAATACTATTTTAAATAACCAATTGACCTTAAAAAATATAGGATAGGATATGAGTAGAACCCGACATAAAATACAATTGGCTTAGGATTTTTCAGAAACAGAATGAGTAAAATAAAACTGACCCGGACCAGGAACCGGACTTACCCGACCCACAGACGTATCCGCTGGAACGAATCTGGCATGTGTTGGGGCTTGTTTATGACTCGGCTCTCAGCCAAATGGAGATTGGCAATGCCGCCGTCGTTCATGTTATGGGAAGTACAAACCATGGCTAGAGCTAACCATCTCCAAGTACAGGAGAAGACGGTGTAGCATCGACGTGAGCTGGTGGTTCTGCAACCATAAGAGAGGACAAGCCATGGACATCTCTTCTGACCGACGATTCTTTTCATTTCCTTTGCCTCTCTCTATTTATGATTTCCATTCTTGCTAACACATAGAAAGCCAATTCCATTTTCTACTGACAAATGTGCAGCAATTCATTCCGGAAGAAAGTACTTGAGTCATGCTCTATTTAAAAAACTAAAAACGAAATTACATGTATTTTGAAAGGTAGAGCCGTAGAGGTATCCCTGTCCATGCATTTTGAAACTTCAATGCGGATCGCGAGCGCCCCAATCTGGAATCAGACAGTCAGAGATTCTGCATCGAGATTGCAGTGGGGAGAAGTACTTCATCATTGCAAAGAAGTTAAAAAGGTGGGATTTTCTGTGGGAAATCCGACCTGGATACCTCCCTTTCTAAAAGCCTGCACAAAGCTTCAGTCCTGGAAACAAGGCATCTCTGTCCACGCAGACGTGATCAAGAGCGGTTTTGAGAGGTATACTTCCGTCGCCAATTCCGTCATGAATTTTTATCTTAAGTGTGGGCAAGCTAAGTTGGCATCCGACGTCTTTAATGACTTCACAGGCGTCAAAGATTCTGTTTCTTGGAATATTATTATTCATGGCTGCCTCGATCGAGGCTCATATGATGATGGCCTTGGCCTCTTTGTGCAAGCAAGGCAGGCAGGCTTTGCGCCCAATGTCGCCACCTTGATCCTTGTCATTCAGGCTTCCCATGCATTTGGAGCTACTACCCAAGGCCTCTGCCTCCACGGTCTTATCATCCGCTGTAGCTTTTCTCGTCTTGTTCCAATTCAGAATTCCTTGTTGGGTATGTACGTTGGTCTGGACCGCGTCGTGTCCGCGTGGAAATTGTTCGATGAGATGTCTGAGAGAGATGTCATCTCTTGGAGCGTGATGATTAGTGCGCATGCAAAAAGTGGGGAGGCTAAGACTTCGTTGTGGTTGTTTCTGGAAATGCATTCTATATCTGAAACTGATCCAGATGAATTCACTGTGGCGAGTATCCTTACTGCCTGTGCCACTCTACGTGACGCTAGGAATGGGACAACAATCCACGGGCTTGTAATTCGTCATGGTTTTGATTCGGACTTGCATGTGGAGAATGCACTTATTGCAATGTATTCCAAGTGTACGGACACTAGGTCTGCGCTCACGCTCTTCAATGCCATGCCAAGAAAGAACATTGTTTCATGGAATTCTATTTTATCTGGACTGGTCCGCAGCCAGCAGTATTTGGAAGCAGTGCGACTATTTAATTTGATGCAGAAGGCAGGAGAGGAGGCAGATGAGGCAACCATGGTTACTCTTCTTCAGTTGTGGAAGAATGTTAAGGATTCCATTCAGTGCAAGCGCTCCCATGCAATCATTATTCGGAAAGGATTTGAGATGAATGAGATGGTCTTGGATTCTTTGCTGGATGCATACTCAAAATGTGGGCTGGTAGACCCTGCTTGGAGGTTATTTGGGTGTATAGACAAAAGGAGCCTGATCACATGGAGCACGATGATTGAAAGCTTTACCTACTGCAACATGCCTGGTGAAGCCATAGCACTCTTCCACGAGATGAGGCTGCAAGATAAAAGGCCCAATTCAGTCACGATGCTGAGTGTTTTAAATGCTTGCTCAATGCTCGCAGACATATATAGAACGAAATGGGCACATGGCATTGTCATTAAAAGCGGGATGGTTGATGGAGTAGCTGTTGGCACTGCACTCCTGGAGGCGTATGGGAAGTGTGGGGAGATAGATGCGTCAAAAAGAGTGTTTGGCGAAATGCCTGAGAGAAATATAATATCATGGACTTCCATAATAGCAGCATATGGCCTGAATGGCTTGGCACATGAAGCTCTTGCCGTACTCCGGGAAATGGAATCTAAAGGAATAAAGCCAAATGAGATAACCCTGCTGTCAGCACTATCAGCATGCAGCCATGGAGGGCTGGTAGAGGAGGGGAGATCCCTTTTTGAAAAGATGATCCTTGATTATGGGATTGATCCCAGTTCAGAGCACTATTCTTGCCTGGTAGATATGTTGGCTCGTGCTGGAGATCTCAACGGTGCAATGGAAGTTATCAAGACGATGCCAGAGGGCATCAAAGCTGGTTCCAGCATGTGGGGTGCATTGTTGAGTTCCTGTAAGCACCACAGGAACAGTGAGCTCGGCAGAGGAGCTGTGTACCATGTTCTTCACCTAGAGCCTTCGCAGTCAGCAGCTTACGCACTTGCCTCGGGCATGTATGCTGCAGATGGGCAATGGAGTGAAGCAGCATGGATGAGAAGACTGGTGAAGGAGAACGGGGTGAGAGTGATGGCAGGTTACAGTTTGGTGCATGTTGAGAGGAGTGCACACAAGTTTTTAGCAGGCGATAGGACTCACCCACAATCTCCAGAGCTATATCCTGTGGTGGAAAGATTGCACGATTGTATCAGGGACAGGAAGCAAGATTACTTCACCATCTAATCTTGTGGCAGCCAATCCATTTTTTAGATCCAGACGGACCTTCTCGGTGTGAATCAGTGGGAAGCCATTCATCGTTGCCACCAGCAACCCAAGAAATGCTCTTTCCTCACCATTTGTGTGTTCATCAGTCGAAAAGTCAGGATCACTGGAAGGATTTTTATGCATGTATGTAATTGTAACTAACACTAAATTCAATTCATGGGTTCTCTTGAAAGTGTAAATTAGAACTCTTTAACTTAGATTTTCAATAATGCATTTCTTTGCATGCTAAGGACTTGAGATTAAAAATCAAAATAAAAGGGCAAAGCGACAAGCACGTCCTTGTCGATCATTACGAGTGGCGGGGAAAAAACGAAAAGAAAAAAAAGAAAGAAATTGAGTGGAGTGGTGAAGTGGGGAAATAGCTTTTTGCCTTGACGAAATGGCAGGCGGAGAGGGTGATTGGCGGGTAGTAAAAAGAAAATAAATACCGGATAAATATCTTAATCGTAATTGACGAAAATGGTTAAACTTCATGGATTGATCTACAACACGATAAATATACCAAGGCAAGTTGCATAATAAAATTGATATTGGTGATTTGATTTTGCAAGGAATGTTGGCGTGTTGCACTTGCCTTCTTATGATGACTGCCGTCGTCAACGGTGGTGATGCCCACGTTTTCAATGGACACAATCGATCTCATATATAGCGGGAAATGACCACAGCTGCTAAACTGTCCAAGGAAAGAAACTTCCTTTGCTGCTCCTGCTTAAGAGTTAAGAGCATCTGCTCTGTTACTACGACCGTCCACGGAGATGGAGCTCACACATACTCTCACAATGGCTGGTGGGAACGACCGTCCCCGTCCCCGTCCCCCTCCCCGTCCCTTGTTTTTCTTTGGTTGTTTCCTCAAATGGTCTTGTGATTTGTGACGAGGAAATCAACCCCAGATGTAGACACTGAAAATATGGGATCCACATCCGGCTACAACAGAAAAATTATCTTTTAGCAACCATAAGATCCTTTCAAAACAGACCCTATGAGAATGTATAATTGCATTTTAGCGCCGTGTTTTGATGTTTTGCAAAATAGATTCTACAAGTTTTAAACCTCCGCAAGAAGTACCCAGCGGGCGATGTACGTGAAGCAGCATGTGTAGTCGCAATAAAACGGTTTGCGACGAATTTCTTTTACATAGATAATAAGCAACAGTTTCTGCTTGGCAAAACTCAAATTTATGGTGGTGAGGGTGGCTTTTGAGTATTTACAGATGAGGTCGCTCTTCACAAATTTTGCCTGAAATAAGCAGAATTGACCAGTCTCCAATTAGATACAATAATATTTCCTCCCGCCCAAACAAGCTCCACAGAATTACCCCAAAAAGGATAATTTTATGCCTCAATTTCAGGTATCACGATTACATGGAATAGTTGTGCAACTTGTGTTACACTTACAGTAACTTGCCACTGCCCTCAGCTTTTAGAGGGCGCAATGGCTGTTATTTAGATTGAACAGACCCCTTTGCCACTGGTTATGAGAACAACTTGAGCAAGAAATCCGGAGTTGTATACAGAAATGGTATGGATGTTTCAATCCTCTTGAGCATGGCTCATCAAACTCAAGAAAAATTAAAGAGGATAAGCATGATGGGATCTTGGGAAGAAAAGGATGGAGAAGAGCTTAAATTCTCAGGTTGTAAACCATCTGCACATTTCACCTTCCAGAGACCATCTTCAGCAAGCAACACTGATTCAATTAGCAGCCTCATCACTTAACTCAAAGAAGTGCAAGGCAAAGATAACCAATACTCATCCACGGCCCCAAAAAATTGTTGCTTGAAGATGACTAACCTTTGCAAGTTGGCATCACCCTGGTCGTATATGCAGCATTCAATGATCTCATCTTGTCTTTGTGTAGCATATCAAGGCAGTGGGGCAATCTGACAAAACAACCCAAGTCTAAGGATTACAGATTATATGGGATTGATAGTCTCCAACCTTCAGCAGCCATGCTTGTTTGTGATTACCCGTGCATGCATGCTATGCATATGACTTGGCATCTCCAACCGCTATTGTCTATACATGGACCTTTCCCCCCAAAACAATACAACATGAAAGGGGAAATTCGGGTGGCTGATTGCCAGTAATCAATGACAAACTGCAGCAATTAGCAAGTCATGATGGACCTCTGTTACCCGAAGAATTTCTTCGACTAAGATGACCTGCAGTGTGGACTGATAGCTTTATTGTGTGAGCAACAGATGACTTGTACACATCTCTGCACTCTGCTAGGTCTGTATCACACGTCAAGAGGACCCACTCGGAGTCATCATCCAAGTATTTCAGAACAACTGTACTCATATCATTAATTCCAAACCTCTTGGCAATCTCTCTTTGTAGTTCTTGGAAGGCCCAAGATGGTTGCAGTCTGAACCTAACTTTATCTTCCCCATACGTCACTTTCACTCTAAAAATTCCTCCATCTTTAGTTACATGGGAAGACTGAGATCGAGTTGGGCTTTTGATAGAAACATGATCATGCAGGGATTTCTGGCTGAGGGACCTAGCTGGAGGTTTTGACTCCTCTTTCCATGAGGCACACAATTCCACCTCACTATGAGCTCTCTTTAATGTATGACTTTGGTTCTTATGCAGTTCTGATGCATGAAAACTCTGGTTGGCCACCGTAGAACAACAGAGGCTAGAGCTAGAGGTCTGACTGCAGGAAGAAGATGGTGAATTTCCAGGAGCAACTTCAGTCTCTGTCATCAGTGATTTGGAATGGCAATCGATATGCTTTAGTGTGGAAAATGTGCTGCTTTCTGACTGATTTTGAGAGGTCAAATCGGAACCATGGGCTCCTACATTGCTCTGAGTTCTTGGCAAATTTGGGTACAGAGAAGGAATATTGAAAACTCCCCCAGCAACTTCGACTGAGTCAATCACTACCTTCAGTTTCCTCAAGGAGTGGTCAACTTTCTTGATCTTTCGTGAAGGCCAGCGAGTGATGCCATGTTGCCTGCATATCCTCTTCAAAGTGGTGGGGCATACTGCAAAAGAAAAAATGTGAAGAAAAAAAAATGATTCAGCTATCGTTTTCCAGAATAAAACAAGATAATGGCCTCACACAGAACAAATGGTTAAGTACAAAGCAGCAACCATCATTATAAAATAAATGAAAAATTTTACCAAAACCCCTTGAAAAAAGTCCTTTTCTCCCATTTACAAGTTTCCATCGTACAGTCCAGGATGTTAAAGGAATTAGGGGGAAAAAAAACCTGTCTTTTTACCATACAATCAGAGAAAGGATATAGTATCTAATATCCATCAAAACCTTCAAATATAGAAAAAGAAATCTAAGTATCACTTTGGATGTTCATCTTGATTTTATTGAAACAATCTAATTTGATGAGGAAGAACAGAGTCAGTGGACCAAGAGTCTAAACACTCAATTTGAAACTCTTGATTGTTTTAGCTCTTTACTGGGAAAATATGTGGTACAGTTATCTTCCCAAACTAAAAATGCTTAATCTCTTGTCATTTGTTTTCGAGTTGACTTATTGCAATTCAGCTCAACTGAGAATCCAAAGGTTCTTAAACTAGTACTACAAGACATGCATTCACCTCCAATACTCTTTGCAGCGTCTTTCAGGCTCCCTGCAAAATACTGTCGAAGAACTTGCAAGCTGATTGTCTTCTCCAATTTTGTTCGCCTCCTTTCTATTGTCTTTCCAGAATTTAGCATTCTAGGTTCACCAAATGCAGAATCACCCATGTTAACAATATCATTGAACAAACCTAGGTGCTGACCAGGACATGCACCAACATCTAATACCTCTGCGTCCTTGTCAAATTCCAATATCAGAGGCGTTGGAACTGCATTGCTGTCTTCCATTTGTGAGGCCTGCCTGCAACTGGTAACCTGTGATGATTCATCACTGGAAACTTCGATCAGAAGATGATGACTACAATTTTGCGTTTTGTCTCCATTTAACCTTTCATCTAGAACAGGAGAAGAACTTCCTATCATCCCATTAGAAGATTTTATTTTAGAAACAGCAGAAGTAGTTTCTTCCTCGAGTTCCTTGTCTGTAATGATCCTTAGACTATGGCAAACCTGTTGCATAGCAATAGAAAGTGAATTAAGCATCAGCTTCTGATGTTCACTATCTGAGCAACTGGAAGGTAAGAAGAACTCCAAGACATAGTCAACAATTCCAGTGTAAACACTTCTCAACCGAACTGCAACTGCAGCCTTCAGACCAAACATCTTAGCATAATGAGACAGAGGGTAATCTGACTTGGTGAAAGCAGTAATGTCGGATGAAAAGCACGGTTGATTAGTAGTGAATGCCATCCCGGTTACACCTTGGCCTCTAAACAGGTGGTGCTCAGAGCAAGCCTCATGGAAGTCCCAAACATGTGGATCCCTCACATAACAAGCAGCATCTAATGTTGATACACAGTTGCTGTAGTTTTCATCAGAATGCCTGCCACCTATCTTGCCTTGTTGGTTGCATGGAACCCATGTCTGAGCTAGTGGCAGTCTATGTGCCTCACAGACTGCCCTCAGCACTCCTAAAATCTCTGGCGCCACAACCTGGTAGGAATCGTTTTCCACCTGACACACAGAAGCCTTATTCATTACCCAGAGGAAGACATTTTATTGCACATGTTCTTGTTTAGAAAGAAGAATTTTACTACCTTCACATAGGGAATAGTCGAGAGTCCAGAAGTCCTAAGGTTGACAGCCTGCAAGCAAGAATCATCTTTTTTGGTTAAAGAAACCAGTTTCAAAAATTCGCATATGGCAATTGAACAACTAGCCATAAAATGAGATCAAAATCAATTGTAATCTACTCAAAGTATACTTTGGGTACACTAGCTTGGATTCTGCCATAAATCATAACAGCATCCAACCAAACATCCCTTGTTGATTTTCTTTCAGTTCATTTCTCCATAGACTTGAAAACAAATGAAAATCCAAAATTAACAATAAGTATCAATATCAATAAATTGTAACCTGTAGAGCATTGCAGATATTTTCAAGCTCAGGACGGTAATTAATCTTCTGAGTAGTCCTAACAACTTCAATAACACCCAAGCAAGACAAAGTGCTTTGCTCAAAAATAGGAAGAGCAATAGTACTGCGGACATTGTATAGCTGAGCAAAGGTAACACGCGGATACTCATCACAGCTGAAATACTGGACATCTGGTGTCCACTCAGGCAACTTCCCAAGGAATACCCGGCCGGGCAAACCAACTGCCTCATTTGAGTTCTCCTCAGCAGCAAAGAGGTATTTGATTGAGACTGTTCGATAATTCACAAGCCTCTGACAGTTGGGATCCAGCTCAAACGGTTGGTCACAAGTGGTAAGAAACAGTCTCCCTCCCTTCCTTATTGGTATCCATATCTGAACAAGGACATCGTCATCTCTTGAAGACTCCTTGATGAATCCAAGAGCCTTCGTCAATCTCTCTTTCACAGATGAAACAGGGCCAGTGTTTGTGCCTGGCTCAATCCACCACCTTGTACCTACTTCAAAATTCCAATTAATTGTCTCAAGATCACTGACTTTCCCTCTTCCTTCAGCTAAATAGGACTCCGATGCTGAAGCTTCACCATTTCTTGTTGCACTTTCATTAAAATATTCAATTCTGTCAGGATTTTCTGTTTGAATTTTGACTGAACGTGGATTATCAATTGGACTGAATCCTTGATTGTCGCATTGAACTACACCTTGTGGAGAGCCGGGATTCGAATTGCAGTTGTTAGCAACTGATGATGGAGGGAAACAAAAAGAATCAAGAAGAATGGAAGGAGTGGGAGCATTTGATTTGAAGAAATCAGTGGAATCACCCCTCTCCAACCAGCAACCATCCAACAAGATATCATCCATGAAAATGAACTCAGGTGCAGCTTCTGGTAGAGCTTGACCTTGCATCTTACCTTGCTCAGAAAAGACAACTTCCATAATGGGATTTTCTCAAGATCCTAAGGCAATCTCACTGACACCAACTGTAGAATCCGATACACACAGCCAGAGAGTCAATTCCTAATAGAAGCTGGTGGGTGATTACCAAACAGATTTCTCTGTGGTTTCCTGAAAACAAGATCATAGCATGAATTTTAGAAAGTAAGACCATAGAGCATACAAATAAGAAAAAGAAATTCATATGCTATGGAATTTCAATAGTTTCTCAGCATGAGTTCTCTCTTAATCTAATTTGATTTCTCTTTCGTCAACCAAATGAGTCGTATAGGTGCAAAAACACCCATAAAACTTTACAGAAAAGCAAGTGCCAAACTTCACAAGAAAAAAATCATCCAACCAACATTCAAGTTATCACAGCAGCCGGCGAATCACAATCCAAACAAAGAACTAAACGTTCCATATCCTCCAGGAACTGCCCAAAAAATCTAGTCTGAAACATACACATGGTCCTAAAAACATTTTTTTTTTTTTTGAAAAAAAAAAAAAAAAAAAAAACAAA
>JAXCLR010000063.1:57603197-57615929 GCA_035584095.1 Annona squamosa | reverse complement strand
AAATTATTTTTTTTTTTAAAAAAAAAAAAAAAAAAAAAACCATAACTCCAATCCATTTTGATGGCCAAAGAACCAACAGCCCAACCCAGACCACGTAAAACCCAAAACAACAAAAAAAAAGAAGAACGAGAACAAGAACGAGAACAAGAACAAGAGGAGGAGGAGGAAAGAAAAAAAACTAAACCAAGAAACAAAAGCAAAACAGAGAAAAATCGATCTCACCCCCGAAGATTCTTCCCAATTTCGTTAATCGTTTTCTGCTTTTTTTTCAGAAGAAAATTTCTGAAACAGCTTGCACAAAAACCATCAATCCACCCGATATCTCCCCTCCCACCAAATTAACACCAGGCTCTTCACCAAAAACAGACAGCCCACAACGAACAACACGAGAATCAATCCTTGGGATTCCCAACCATTCCCGTTCTTGGGCCAAAGTCAGCTGTGGTGAAACAGAAGGCCTTTTGTATCGAAGGAGAATCCAAGGACCGAATGTGAGGAACAATTTTTATGTTCTAACGCAGCGCGAGAGTTGGGCTGGGGGGGTGGAGGGAAGCTTCGCGCCCTCCAGATTCCCCTCTCCATCTATATAGAGCACGCAGATTCTCCCCCTCCATATCCGGTAAATAAATAAATATATATATTTAAAAAAGTTTAATTTAATTTAAAAGTTAAAACACACGCTACCAGTACCACGGTATCAGCCGGCTTTGAAACCCGTGGCCTGGGAACGTGCCCTGCCGTTTCACTACGGAACGTAATAATAGCCGGATGCTATCCAAATGTGGGGGGGAATTCAGCCTTCTTTGGTCAGGTCATATTTGGCCCACCTTCCTGATTTTATGAAATACAAGCCATCTATTAATTCTCTTATTAACTTTTTAGCTGAGATCTGAAAACAGCATTTTAATCTAAAATTGAGATCGGTCTAAACTGTAATATCATTGCCACAACTCATTCCGTTGGGCGCGTCGGTTCGATTCTGCAGGGCTGCACTCGGGTGTGAATAGTGGTGGCGTCTCTCTCTAAAGTTTTGCGTGGGAGCGTTCACCGATTGAGAGGAATATTTAGACATTATTATTAGTGAAAAATAGAATATTTATTAGATATTCGTAGTATATTATTTGAAAATTATAAAAATGTCTCATATCTTCATTCTAATACTAATTGAGATAATATAATATATGAATACCAATCAAAAATAGCTGTAATATCATTTATGAGTGAATACTAAACTGTTAAATCTAATTTCGTTAAAAATTGACTTTGGTACCTAAACATTCTAGAATGTTCATTATACGGAAAATGGTTATATAATTTTTTTTTCATTTTATTTTAGTATTGTTGTAAATAGATTTGAATGGCTACGACAATCAGTGGACCGGTCATGAGTTCGAATGGTGGTTGTAGTATGTCTTTCCAAATTTTCATTCGAGTGTCCACTGATTAGGAAATTTAGAAATATTATTAGATGTCTGTCAGAATGCTATATAAAAGAAAATGCTTTTAGGTGTATGCTTTATTGAAAATTGGTTAGGTGTGTTTATTTCAAACTAGCAATGAAAAGTTTATCGTATAAAAGTTTTTGAAATAAAAAAAATAACATAATATGTTAATAAGTAAAGATAATAAAGGTAAAATAAATATATTGTTTCTATGAGTAGTTATATAGAAATAATTGAAAAATAATATAATTGTGAAAATGAAAAATTTTATATTAACTTTTGAGTGTAAACAAACGCACCCTATCTCTGTGGGCCTCATTACTTTATTTGTAAATCTTCCATTCTCATACCTTTATTAATCTTATCCTCCTTTTCTCACCGTCTATTCAATTTAAAATAATACTATATTGCTACCTAGTATTGTTAAAACAACAAAAAAATTAATGTTTAATATATTTATTGATACATGAGGCTTTGTTTCTGTTTTGATATCTAAGAGCTTGTCGTTTTTTTTTTTTGAAAAATCATAAGAACTGTCTCATCTCAGAGCTTAATTGTAAGATAAGTTGAGATGTGCTGTGAATGTACACCAGTCAAAAATAATAAAATTGAAAATATTAATCATAGTGTATCACAATAAATGCAATCTCAAATAAGAAAAAAAGAAAAATAATATAAGTCTAACAAGTAATCAAGGCTTACGTTGCATTTTGGTATCCCCATGTGCCGACATTCAAGGTAGCATGGAACCTATTATCACACTTATTTTAAATATACATCCTTTCTATGATTCTTATGATATTTTAATAGTCTTTAATAATACATTTTATATAACTTTCGACTAATAGCTATATTGTACACTATTATATTTATCCTGAAAATTTTACTCACCATCTTTCATGGGTAGAGAAATGTCATCTTGAAGAAATTTTTTCTAGAGAACGTATGAAAAGAGATTAATTTTAAATATGTCCACTATATTTAATCTTAATTTCAAATATGCTCATCAACTTTAAAAATGTTCATTCATACCTACTAAGTTTGCTATAATTTCTTATTTTATAATTAATATTTTTGTGAAATTGTGGAATAAAAGTGTTAAGTAGGAAATAAAATATTTAAAAAATTGTGTAATTAATTGAAGATAATAAAGATAAAGTTGAAATAAATAGGTTCGATGGAGGTAGTTGGCAGGAAAATAATTAAAATATAGAAGTAAAAGTGAAACAAATATCATTATTGATGAAGCAAATGATTGCCTCGTAAAGTGTGCACCACTCCATGCCATGGTTTATGGCTCTTATAATATACAAAACAAGCCCTAAGTATACTCATTCCATCATCCATTAACAGCATTAAATAATTTTAAAATTCAAAATTACCCATCAAACCGCATCTCCCGTGGCATTGGCGACGCAATCCTCCCCCTTGGGTGATCATGCTACTCACGGTCTTCATCGACTTCGACCTGGCCATTGATCATTCGTGAAAAAACAGAAACTCTGTAGTCCAGCGTCTCTATCTAAGGCAAATCTGCCGTCATCTTTAGGCAGCCATCACATCCATGATTTCTACAACCATAGTTTCAATTCATCTTCCCTTGCTGCGGATGATCAGCAGCCAAAAGAATCAGCCACTTAATCATCACGCAGTTGGCTCTTTTAAATCCAGTGTCGACCTGCCCTTAAACCTGATAACCAGAAATCCTCACCATTTCCATCCTGTTTTGTTCAATAACATCCGTAGCAATTTGCACTCTGCCGCAGTCACCCTTGTTCCCCAGCAAAAATCCAAATCCAGCAAATGTTATTTCCGTCATCCTCATCATTGATTGCAACAGCTAAGCCATGATCATTTGAAACTCCTTTCAATCAATGTCCACCAGCAGCAGTTCTTTACATCTATTGCAGCAAAAAGGGGTCTTCCTCTGTTATTTTCAAATTCAGCGGGAAGTGGTTGTAATGGAATTGGAGCTTGGTTGCTCCAATTTATCTTGGATTGCACTTAGCTTTTAATCTTCTTGAATTTCCCATTTGCAACCGACAAAGGTAGATCTATGGTAGTTTAGACATTTTATGTTAAGACAATTAATGATTAAGGACGAAAGGTGTGATGCACATACCCAAAAAAGCGATCATTGGACCTGACGCACAGACTTAGAAAATGTCCATTGGGGTTGTGGAACTCCGGGCTTTTGCTTTCAGTCCTGACTTTTACTGATTCAACTCTCTGAACCACATCGACTGGAGAGGGAGCCGCTCTGATACTACTTCTCCCGGACAGATCCAGAAAAGCGACTATTAGGCCTGACGCACAGAGCACATAGACCCATAAAACGTCAATCGAGCCTATGAGTTATAGGACTTACAGTGTGATATTGTTTACTTTAGCCTGACAGCTTAGTCGTACAACTTTAAAATGCGTCACACTATATTAAACTTGAGACTTACTTATAAATTATCAGAAACTTTCTTCCCTTTTCAATGTGGGATTTGGTTCTAGGTTATTACAGAATGAGAGTATACTTAAAATATAGGGTAAATTTAGTAGATATAAATGATAATTTTAAATTTTAGTGGGTATATATAAAATTAAGATACAAGAGCTCTATTATATACATCATGATGTATTTTAAGATAAAATACAACATTCATTTATGTTTACAATTAGTTATATTTTTTAATTTTTTTCTTCACAAATATGTTTATCTAAGTGTATTCAATCTATGTATAAAGTTTTTTCATTTTACAATATTTTTACACATTTATTTTTGATTTTTTAAAAGTATAGGATTTTAAGAGATGGAAAATGACTTAAATGCCCTTGAAATTGATAATCTTTAGAAAATAAAATAAATATATAAAAGTATTGTAAAATGAAAAAAAACTTTATATATAGATAAACAAATTTATGAAAAAATTAAAAAATGTAACTAAATGTAAAAATAAATCAATATTGTATTTTCTCCTAAAGTACATTAAGATGTATAGAATCATACTTCTAAGATATGAAGGGGTGAGTATATCTTAAGTTAACCCATAAAAAAAAACAAAGATGCTTTGCATTTTCCTATTCAAGGTAAGATTACGTTCATTTATTTTCATTTAGTTAGTCGACCATATCATATACTTTGTCTTCCATATTTCTCAGAAAATAATGCTTACATTTCCAATTTCCAATATATTATACTAATATTGTAATAAAAATACATTATTATAGAGAGTGTTTGATAATGTATAAAACTTTTGATGAGAAGTTTTAGATAGTAAATATTGTTAAATTATATGATTTAATAGAGGTAACGATAAGTAGTAAAATAAATAGATTAATCGTGTAGATAGTTGTGTAGAAATGATTAAAAAGTAGGATAATTGTATAGAAAAATATGAAAAAATAATTAAAAATATAATAGTCGTAGATAGTAAAAAAGTCTCAGATAGACAAGTTTTAACTTACATTTTTTATCAATGGCTAAACACACGTATAATAAACCCATGTAAAATTTCATTTCTAAAGAAGTACACAAAGCGTCCTCATTCAATCTTATCATCCGCTGCACTTTCCAACCATCCCTTCGTAATTCGTACGTTCCGTACGCATCAGAGCTCGACGTCATTGCTTTCCGCAGGCGTGCGTGGCACTGCGTTAGCATGGATCGGTTCGAGCCTTTTTTCTTCCCTGCCGCGAGAAATCGAGAATCAAATAATCAAAAACTCGAGTCTGCGATAAAAATCTGAACTGGTAAAATTAAAATATGAATAATATTGCAAAATATCGAAAAGCATAAAAAATGAGGATCATATGTGTCAATCAGTATCATATTTATACCATACGCATCGGGTCGATCGAGCTGCGTTGATTTTCCCGACAGATGCCACCAAACGGACGGCTGGAATGAACGAACGAAAGTGGGCCCCACATCAAGTTGGCGATTCTGCAATTCTGCTTACTTTTTCTCGGACACGTGTCCAGTTTCATCGTACGGTTAGCTGCGGCGGTCTAGTGCACTGTGCAAGACACCAGCTTCGGCCAAGCTGGCGAAACCCGGGTTAAAAAAGTGGGCCACGAATTCCATAATTCGCCGCTTTCGAAACGTTCTTTTTCAGAGACGGGGGTTATTTTGGAAGGGATAAAAAGACTTAGGTTCCGGTTGGCAATCCAAAAAAAAACCCGTCGTTTGGAGTAAAACTTTTAAACCTGAGCGCATGGGTGAAAAAATCATCGTTTCACCCATCCGAGATCGCAGCTTTCTCCCATCTTATGTACAACGGGAGCTCCGAATGCCGATATCCATCATCCGCAATTCATGGGTCGTGCAGCGCTGCCGTAATCCATCATCCGCAATTCATGAATAGTCGTGTACAGCAGGGTGTGCGGACGGCCGGACATGGGCTGATGGGACGGTTTTTAGAATCGAAAACCCATCGCCCGTTTTTTTTTGCCGAATGCCAAACACACTCTCATTCCTGGAGTTAGCTTCACTCTCTTCCATTTTCCATCATCGCAATTCTTTCCGATTGCAAGAACCCAAGAAAATGTCCAGAACGTGAGTACTTGCAGATATGGGTGCAACGTGGGACGAGTTGAGCCCGAACCCGGCCCCTTCGAACTCGATTTTGAATGGTGTTGAAACTTACTTTTTTATAACCCGAACACAAGAAAACCCGATTTATAAATATAATAGGGTTGGGGTTCAAAGTGCACCCGAGCCCAATTTCTCATTTGATATTTATTATAAAATACATTATATGTATACTATTTAAACATATTTCTTTATATTTTTATGTTTTATGTTATTATATTTATATTTGAATACATATTTCACATATTGTGATTTTATTATAAATAAAGTATATTATTTTCATTTTCATTTATATTTATTTTTTATTTCTATCATTTACTTTTACATTCATTAATTTTCTTCCTTTATCTTATTTTTTATGTTAATTTTTTTTAAAAATATTCTTTATATTACTATTTTTTAAAAAATATGTAATTTGATTATATATTATTATGTTTACTTATATGATTCGTTATTATTATTTATTTATATAAAATTCTAAACTTATCATTTTTAAATAAAATGTAAATTCATCAACATAAATTACAACCCAAAACTCAATCCCAACTCAATTTTCAAAAATAGGATTAGGATTTAGGTTTTACAAATAGGGTTAGAGTTAGGGTTGAGGTTAATGTTTTATAAATAGAATTAAAGTTAGAGTCGAGGTCAATCAGAATTTCATTAGCCTAAGTTGCACCCTTACCTGCAGATAAGGCGTTACCATATTCTTTCTATTTTACCTATATATTTTAATCATTTTTTATATTTTTCTAATTACACTAACTATTTTTACTTTATTTTACTTTATTTTACTTTACTCTTTTTATGACCATGTCATTCCCATTACATGTTCCTCCCGTGTTAAGAATATTGTTTTCACCGTTGATATCATTTTATATTAGTAGATGGGTTGTATGATTATGTAAACATAATTCAAACTGACAAGTTTTTCTCAACTAGACACAAATCACACAATAACAGGATAGTTTTCAACCATGATAATATGCTGCGATTTGAACTTTATTGTAAAAATCTGCTCATCACTTATCTGATTTTAGTGATTTTTAAGTCTAACCGTTCATGGATTATTTCAAAATTTTTTGAAAGGATTCGATGGTTAAAATATGCGAAGTACAGACCACATTTAAAGACGGTTAGGTTCGGGGTCAAAGAGAATCCATCTCCGGAGATGGACGACACGCTAGCTCCACTGTCTTTTTCGGCCTCTTCGTGAATCTATGACTTGTACATGGCCACCTGACAGGGCCCACCTATAACCATCGATGTCAACAACCTTTTAGGCCTATGATGGTTTGGAGTTGCATAAACGCTTGTCCACGGCCTGGAGAACACTAGCAACATCAAATGACAATTTTTTCACCCTACTTAAAAAAAGCTAAAATTTTTACCCCAACAGCTACCAAAGGTCTACTGGTGGTAACACCTATGACCCATTTTTATGAGGTCGGGTGCTCGATTCTCAACATGTGTGTCGAGGTGTTTGTTTCTACTGCTATGTGGGAATTTTACTTATACTTATTTCCTTCAGTAAGAGTTAACTGATGGGAACTTGTTGTTTTTCTTAAAAAATGATAAAAATGTCTTAGGGTTTAAACGAAATACGAATTGAGATGAGTATAAATATATGCATCGAATTTTTTTTACCGGAATAAATAAACTAAATATTATAATGAGGAATGACGCTGTTAGCTTGGGCTAAGTAAATGTCTCACTTAGCTTACCTGAAAAATCCTTTTTAAAACAATTTTTTTGCTTTTTTTTTATACACTTATTTATCTAAGTGTATTTAATATATAAATCGAGTTTTACCATTTTTTGATATGTGTATATATATATATTAGATTTTTAAAAATAAAGGTATTTTAAATACGTATATACACAAAGATATTTAAATATATCAAAAAAATTGATAAACATATTCAAAAATGGTAAAACTTGATCTATATGTTAAATACACTTAGATAAATAAGTGCACGGAGAAAAAAATAAAAAAAAGTTGTTGTAAATTGATTTTGTTAAGATGGGCTAAGTGGAGCATTTACTTAGCCCGCACTAATGGGATCACTCATCTACTATAATATCTACTTAAATTAAATTAAATTAAATGCCTAGTTGAAGTGAAGTGAGATTTAAAATTAATAACTGATTAACGAAACAAATAGTCTAGGGTTCCCTTTGATATTTATGGAAAAGAAAAACTCATCTCTTTTTACACACCTTTCTTACGGGGGGGGGATTTTCATTAGAATTGGCTTATGTACAAACAAATGTCGAACCACATCAAGCAAGCCTCATTTACACTATTCATAGTTGTTATAATTTCCTTTGTTGTTATTTATTTAATAATATCGCTTAAAATTATTTTAATTAGAAATTGATACAGGCTTCATGGTTTATCTTTACTATAAAACTATAATTATTTGGTGGCCAGCCTATAAGTAATTTTAAATTTAAATAATATATTCCTAATTAAATATTTTATTTTGAATTATAATGAATAAAATAAATTCCATACGATAATGCAAATGGGGCTCACATAGAATGATTTAACATTTGCTTAAGCGTGAATCCATTCTAAGTGAATACTACCCTTTGATATAATTTCACCTCTTAATTACTAAACTATTATATATTTTTAGAAATGCTTGTCACAGAGAAGACAATTATTCTCTCTATGGAAGACGAAGCTCACCTGAACTCAAAGATTCGATCCCATAACAAACCAGGTCTGGTGCATCTATTGGTCTTCGTCTGGATTCCTTGGATTAGAAAAATGAGCAAAAAAGCAGTGGCTGCTGCATCCGCGCACCGCTGTCCAATCGGTTGGAATTTACTTGTAACATTTGCGTGGCCATTATTGTTCCATTTTCTGTGGCCCGGGCCTTGCTCTGCTTCTCCGCCGTACCGCAATTCCACAACCTAAAAATATTACCTTGCTCTGCTACACAGCCCAAATACACGCGCGCCTCATATTCCTTTTGAATCTTATGCAGTTTATGTGGCCCATACATATTCCTAAGACTACTTGTGAAAATGAAAAAAAAAAACAAAAAATTTGGAATAGGAAATTTTATTCTACTTACTCACATCCCGTTCAGGGTTTCCAACGAACAGACGGGGCTAAAAACCTCTCACTTTTTAATTTTTAATTTTTATAAATATATTAATTGAACTGTATTTAATTTATAATCTAAATTTATTTTTTGTAAATATGTACATATATTTTTTTAATTTTTAAACAAAGAGATCTTTTAATCTTTTTTGTCCGTTGAAAATGACTAAAATACTTATGTCTAAAAATTCAAAAATATATATCTTAAAAATAATATCGAAAATAATTAGGATTGTCCTATGTTTAAAAATTCAAGAAATCATATGCATATCAAAAAGATAAGAAAATTTTGATTTATAAATTAAATGCATTTACATTAATATGTTTATAAAAATTTAAAAAAATTAAAAATTAAAAATTAAAGAGCGTGTTTGTAAAGTGATAAAACTTTTAAATAAAAAATTAAAGATATAAAATCTTCTTAATGACATAAATTAAAATAGTTCATGGATTGTCCTTATGAGGTAGTTCATAACTGAAAGATAGCATATTACCTTGCTTAGTGTGCTACTATCACATGGTGACAATTCGTGAACTATTACAAATTATGTTAATTTTTGAATTGGTAAAAAATTATTTGATATGATAAGAATATTTATAAAAAAATAAAGAGCATAAAATTAAAATATATAGTTACGTGTATGAGCAGCTAGTGAAAATAATTAAAAATAAAATAGTTAAATGAAGATGATGTAAAAAAAGAAAAAAGTAAAAAGTAAAGTAGTTGTGAAAATTTTAGTTTAAAGTTTTTTTTGACATTTGTCAAATATGTTCAAAACAAGAACGGCTGTGCTTCTTAGCCCGAGTAAACAGGAGGAGCCCTCTTTTTACAAAGCTTCCAATTAGTAGGGCTACTTCGAGCTTTTGATGGAGGGCTGGATCATGCGCGCATGCCCCATCGCGGTGCGTGTGGCTGAGGAGCTTCTCCTCACATGCGTGCAGAGGTTCGACGTGTGGTCCCCCCCCTGACAAGTCATGTGCAAGTGCAGTACATGTGGTGGCTGAAATGGAGCTCATCTCGTTCCAACTAAAACAAATGATTATTCCACAAAGATCGAGATTTGTCCTTGGACACTGGGTAATGCCTTTAAGACGAAGGGTGTGTTTGGTTGGAGGTAAAACTTTTGATGAAAAGTTTTAGAGGTAGAAGTTGTCAAATTGATAGAAAATAATGTGATATAATAGGAGTAATGATGAGGAGTAAAGAGAATAAAGTTAAAATAGATAGGTTAGTTGTATGGGTAGTTGTGTAGAAATGATTGAAAAGTAGGGTAGTTTGTATAGAAAAATGTGAAAAAATAATTAAAAAATAGAGTAGTTATGAAGAGTGAAAAGTTTTTGGTTGAAAAGTTTTAATTGACAAGTTTTAGCCTCAAACAAACACACCCTAAATTATAATAGATACTATGCATCATTACAAGTCAACCTTATGATAATATGGTATTACTTTTCTAAGAGCGTCTGGCCATATTTAATGGGAAGGACGTGACGCTTGTGCTTTAAACTTGTTCAAAGTACTTTGGACAAAGATAACAGCACGTAATACCACAAAACTTGTTGAAAGTGCTTCCACATTCTTTGCATAGTTCAAATGGAACCCAACCCAACTGATTCTCATTCTAGCTAATTACCTTTCTTCCACTTTGTAAAGGAAGCTTTTCTTGATGTTTTCACACGAGCTCCCCCAATCCACTAGAAAAAAACCTATTATAGGCTTTGTGCTAGCTAGCTTTTTGTTTAATATTTTAGTTACTTCCAAAGCAAGATGCCCCCACTTTCTTTCTTTGTTTCTCTCTCTTTATATATCTCTCTCTAAATATGCTTCACTTTAGTTCTTAATGATTAGTGTTATTAATTTGAATAATACCATCATGAAGGGAGCCATGTGGAATCATACTACTAAATTTTGTGCATTGTATGGCCAATATTTGTCATGATCTAAAACTTTATTAATGGTGAAGATAAGTATAACGATTAACAAATAAAAACATCCATGAATGCAATTCGACACAAAAATCTAAGCAACAGTTCAATCGCTTCACCATTCTTTACAAGTTTTTTTTGGTAAGTGCGATCAATACAACCAATTGTATTTTACTTGATTTTTTATTTTTCACATCCAAAATTATTTATTTAGCTTGTTACAAAAAAGTAAGTGAATTGAAAACTTTTATGATCAATAATCTTAAAAAATTATAATTGTAAACACCCTTATGCATTTATGATGTTAATGAATTATATGCAACTCTAAATAATATGATTTTTCAGGCTATGCAAATGTTAATGGAGTAAAATACGATGGATGGCTATGATTTTAGAAAATATTAAAAAATAAAAAATTCAACTGATAGCATCATGCAATCGGTTGCACCCTCGATTCTCTCTATATCTATATCTAATAATATCAATCATTCGTTTATCGCCAAAAAAAAATATAACAGCATATGCTTGCGATATGATTTAATAGAATATGAATCTCTGAACTGGGGAAAACATTCACCCCTACTGTTTAACGCACGTGGGTAGTGCACACTATCATATATAGTGTTTATAATATCATGGATGCCTGGACTTGTGATAAAATACTATATATATGCTGCCGACTTTTAAAGCACTTGAGACAAATGTCGTCTCATTAAAGAATGAAAAGCCAAGGCATTGTAAAGAACGTTTACAGAACGCTTCTTCCACCTCATTATTTTATGTAAAAAACAATTACACGTCCTTAACATAATAACAAATCCCATGGTCCCAGTCGTTAAACAATAATTTTTAATTTTTTAATTTTTTAAAGACATACAAGCTCGCCTTTATTTTACACGTACCCTGTGAAATTTGGCAATTTTAAAATTTATTTGGTAATTTTTATTTTGAAAATGATCAGAAAACAGTGAAAGATTATCTATCTATCTACACGTTTACTTCTAGTGGAGCTACAACTCAATGAAACCGACTCCATGCATTTGAATTCATGGAATCTTTATATCCGGAGCTCATCTTGATGATTACATGAAATTTATTTTTTCTATTATATTTTTTTAACTATGGAACTGAATTTCATCTAAATCAAACCATTAGATAGATCATATCTTATTAAAGTGTAAAATTAATTTAATGATTTTATTTATTTATGTAGCAATTTCAAAATTGTTCATTCAACATCTAAACAGTCTAACTATTTTTCATATGCAAATGAATGAATTTATAATGATTTCTAATGCATATTAATTGGAATAGTATTTTCATAATTTACTCATAATTATATATAATTTTAAACATGTGTGATCCCCTTAAGACTTGAATTGAAATAACTTGTGTTACAATAATAAAAATAAATGATATTAAATAATGCTACTAGTTGAATTTTTATTAAGGAAATGGAAAGATTTTCTGGGTTAAGTTCATTATTAGTATATAGGTCTCTCAAGTTCGTGAAATTTGCTCTGTTGTCTCATAAGTTTCATATTTGCAGCTACATACGTTCAGCTTAGAAAATCATTTTGTCCTTATATTCACGGAGCCCAATTCAGTGCACCCGGGTGCATTCAGCCTCAACGCACCCGGGTGCACTGCACCTATTTTTTTTATTTTTT
>JAXCLR010000063.1:57579817-57603097 GCA_035584095.1 Annona squamosa | reverse complement strand
AATAGAGTAGTTATGAAGAGTGAAAAGTTTTTGGTTGAAAAGTTTTAATTGACAAGTTTTAGCCTCAAACAAACACATCCGAAGCCAATCCGATTTCTCAGGGCACAGGAATAAAAGAATAGACTGCAGCCGATATCAACGGTGGCAGAGAAAGTGGCATCACATGGGTGCTGATATTCAGTTACCATTTAAAAGGATCATGAATGATTTGGTTATTTCGTTCAAACGAACAGACAGAATTCCCATGAAAAATCTAATTTGTTGAAAGCTACTTTGACTTATAAATCTTCATCATATTCTTTTTTTTATTATTATTTAGGTTGAATTTCAAATATGCCTACGAATTTTACCCTTTATTTCATTTATATATATGAATTTTTAAAAATGCCTTTTGCACCTATGAACTTTTATCATAATTTTATTTATACCTATATCATTAAGAATCTTTTAAGTGGACTCTTAGACTCTATGTAAAATGACAAACATGCTTAAGTCTTAATATAATTTGAAATTGTTTTGCTAAAAAATAAAGATTCATATTCAAATAATTTATTATTATAAAATTATAGAATTTCTAAAAATTTATTAATTCATTATTATGAATTTTTAGTTATAAAATTACAATTAAGAATAGACATATTCGTCATTTCACAAGAAATTAATAACTACTTTAACAAATTCCTAACGACATGAGCATACTTGTGAAATTAAGATGAAAAGTTATGAGTATAAGATGTATTTTTGTAAGTTTGTGGTTATAAGTGAAATTATGGTTGGGGTGCACTCGGGTGCCTTTAACCCCTTTTTTATCTTTTTAAATTTTTTTTATAAAAATGTTAATCTAGATGTATTTAACATGTGTATCAATTTTTACTATTTTGGACTATTTTAGATATTTATTTTTTATTTTTAAAAAACAATATTACTAAAACGCCATTGATTTTTAAAAATAAAAAATAATATCTAAAATACTCCAACAATAGTAAAAATTGATGCACATGTTAAATACACTCGAATTAATAGTTATATAAAAAATTTAAAAAAATAAAAAAATGGATTAAAGCACCCAGGTGCACTGAGGCTAAGTGCACTGGGTGCAATGTATCAGGGCTCGTGGAATTAGGGATAAAATTCGTGGATATAGAAATTCTCCTTATTATTTATTTGCATTCTAATTATGTATAATTTTAATTGAAAATGGAAATAATAAAATATTGACAAGAAATGAAAGGTAAGTTGGTGGCAACGTCAGTTATAAAGAGATTTTTTTTTCCCGTGTGGTAGTTATGAGGAATTTAGATTAACATTGAAAAGATAAAAAAAATTGTAATCACCTTAGTTGTATGGCTTATATCCATCATTCCTGCTTCCCACACCCTGCAATATTTTCCATACAATAAATAAAAATAAAAATAAAAATCTTACTAGGCAAAAATCATGGCTATCCAATCATCATGTAGAATATTCCAAGTTCCAAGAAATCCCCCAACTAAAATGCTTACCGCCCACCAACCAGCAATCGTTTTCATTGAATCCGCATGCGGACCCCTCTTCATGCTCACCATGAATTGTTTTGCTTGCTATGGAAAGTATATATAGAAAGCTGCTGCAGCAACTTGAAACCGTCTCACTTGCAGTTTTGGGCAACAAAATTGACTAGATAATCGTCCCCATCAACCTGCCTTTTGTTTATTTCATTATTTTTGACAATCCGAAATTATAATTTAGTTTATATATAATTCTATTATATTTGGCTGCCGACAGTTAATTTATCATATTTTATATATTGGGCCCCACCAATAATTGTAAAAATCGTAATATGGGATGCCAACGGTTGCCTGGTTGTTCATGAGAGCTTATTTGTTATTTTTTTTTATTGGAATGATGGAAGCTTATTATTATTGCTTGAGTGAATTATTAAGTTTGATTATAATATAAAATAAAGTGTAATATTGTGCAATTAATAAAAAACTATTATGAGATTCTCATAAAGATGGAGAAGGATTTTTCTTTTATTTATTTATTTAGAATTTCGCTTACGTGCATCCTGCACAAAGCTTAGTTAAATCCCACCACAATGTTAATACGCACATATCTAGTCGTTGTTCCAGTGATGGACGGTTATTATTTCCTAACACTATGTTTTATTTTTATTGATGTTGCCTTTTGTCATTATAATACGCACATATCTAGTCATTGTTCCGTTGATGGATGGTTATTATTTCCTAACACTATGTTTTATTTTTATTGATGTTGCCTTTTGTCATTGGATTTGCCACAACATAATCCCATAATTTTGCATAATTATGAATTAGCCCTTGCATTTGGATATTTGCAAAAGTAGATTTTTTTTTATTTGTATTTTTGTACTCATAATAAGTGATATTACAATATGGTACACTCACAAAATATTACAAAATACGCTCCACTTGTTTGTGGAGCTTTGCAAAGATCAATGGAAAAGTTTAAAATGTATAAAAATGAAATCTACAAAGTTTCATTTATAAATAGTTTGTGAAAATAGACCTTTTAACCGTATTAGTATTTGTTTAGGATAAGGGATGGATGAAATCTCCCATTTTTAAAAATATTTTTTATTCTTAAAAATAACAATATATTATTTTCATTGCTAATACAATTTTTTTAAATTCTCATATAATTTTTTTCGTTTCGATCATATAATAACACTTTTTTCATCGTACATACTCATGTATCTAACCAAGCTCCCAACAAGACAAGTAGCAACATCTCCGAATGTATCGTCGCTTGCCAGTTAGTCGTCTGTTTACAGATCTCCATTGTAAGAAGGCTAATTAACAATCATGCAATGGTCCAGAGCAACAAAGAACTATAAGTAGCTTTCATAAAATTGAAAAATTTTACGAAACTGATTGCATCGAAACATTATTGTAATCGTATAGGATTATATCTAGGATATAAAATTTCCTTGGCGTCCCACTTGGTACTTTCTTCATAGCCATGCTAACACAAGATTCTAATATTCTATAATTGTCCTTTGCTACTTGAACTATGCTGATTAAGGATTTTATTTAAAAGAAATCCGCGTGCAAGGAGGAGGATAGGATTTCTAGATGTGTGATGTAGGCAGACAGGAGAGTTGTGAAAAACGAAAACCAAAAAAAATATATATATATATTTTTTAGAAAAAATCGGAGCTAGGACGATGAAACGGTCTCGATTCGCGGCGTTTCAATATACAATTTCGAAATATTCAAAATGGGGTGAGATTTAATGTCAATAGGGTTGGTGATCCGTCGTACTAAATCCTAATCAGTTCCAGCCCAAATTAGAAATCGAGCGATTGAATTCCTTTGGGCAACAGGCGTGAAAACCCAACAAAAGCAAGAGAAAATTCTCATATTCTGCGCATTGCAATATCTTCCGAGGGATAAAAAATAATATTATTTTTGTTTCTTAAAACCATTTATGAAACTATTAATATTTACGTTTATAGTCTATAAATCAAGTTTTATCATTTTTAGATATATATATATTTAAAATTTAAAGACAATTAATTGCAATATGTTGAAGATAACCAAAATACTCTTTGTTTCGGTGTAACACAATTGCACCGGTTACACCGAAACAGCGGTACATTTGATTAAAAGTGGGTCTTACACATATTAAAATGCAATGAAATTTTATACAATTATTTATCAATATACAAAATTTATAGCAAACGGTTTACATCTTGAAAAAACTGTTTTAAAGTTATTATTTACATTAAATTATTTTATTACATTGAATTTGTACCATTTTCAGATGAGACCCATATAAATATTTGATTGAGATGAAAATTAGTATGATAATAGAATATATTATTCTAAATATAATAGGTGGAGTAGATTATGATTTGATGATCATGTGGATCCCATTTTAGCAATGTTGCACCGAAAATTCCGATGCAGCGTCGTTGCACCTAAATATTTATGATATATATATACATATCTAAAAATACTCCTATATTTAAAAATCCAAAACAAATATATATACATATCTAAAAATGGTAAAACTTGATTTATAGATTAAATATAACTAGATTAACATGTTTATAAAAATATTTTTTGAAAAAAACTAAAAAATATATATTTTTGACCGGTCGTAAAAGATCATTCGGCATATATACATACATAAAACTTGTTTCATAAATCAGATATACCTAGATTAAAAGCTTCATAAATTTTTTTTAAGAAATAATAATTTTGGACAGTTGGAAATAAGGTTATTTTTAACTGGTCCAGATTTCATAGTCCCTCTTAAATGATTGTTTGCTCTCTCTCTCTTTAAATTTGTCAAATGTTTGAGCACTTTGAAGGCTGAAATCATGAATACGTTATATGTGGAGGGTATGATGTCGGTAATTTTTTTTTTTATTGTTTAGAAATAGCGCACATATCAGTAATTAATACTATAGAAACCGACTGATTGCCCGCACTAGCTAGCTTGCCAAAGCTATGGCACTTGCGTAAGAGGCTTGCAACTTGCTTCTTTCAATTCTTATAGCTGCTATCGTAAAAGTCCACCGTTCGCTTTCCTGCGCACGTCCGTAGTTGCGAGTCAAAGCTGTATGCATACGAACCAAACAAAACATTAAAAAAAAAAAAAAAAATCAAAAAATCTGGCATGGAATCCATTAAAAATTAAAAAAACATAGGTTAGCTGGCAGTAAAGAAATGTGCCGCCCACATAGCTGGAAGGTTCTGATCACGTAACCATCCGTTCATGTAAATTTTGTCTGATCTTCCCAATAATAATAATAGTAATAAGTACCCATCCCAACAAATACAGAAAGTGATATTGTGATAGATAGAATTTTCTTCTGTCAATAATTTAGCTTTTGGCACGAATGCTTCTTCACAGTGGTGGTGTCAGGACCTTTGATGAGGGAGGAATTTGTCACTAAGAGATTAAACTATTTTTTGACGAGGGCAACTATATAAAAATAAACTACATTTTTAAAAATAATTTTTTTTTTTTTTTAATTTTAAGAAATCCAGGAACCTCTTCTCTGATTCTTCACATATGTTTGGGCCAAATGCACACTGGCTCTTAATGACAGCATGGGCTAGTGTGGATTAAAAAGTTGTCTTAACCACTAAAATTCAACAATAATGCATTGAAACTTTTTTTTTAAATGATGAAAATATTAATGCATTGAAAATTTGAAACTTGAAATTATACAAAAAGGGTCATTGGTTTTCCTGGGCCATGAACATGAAGATTTTATTTCGCCATGGTTCTGGGCCTCTTGACCATGGACTGGATTTTGTATAATTCTACTCCCAACACCACTCACAAGTCCCAAATTTTCCACTTATCATAAGTGTCATGCACCATATCATTTTCAGGAGGTTCCATTCTAACTTTAAGGCTTCATTTGGCTGTGCATTTAGATAAAGTATATATGGTGCACAGTTGCCGAAAATCTCATTTGAATAAAACCAAAACATTTAGGCTGTGTTTGGGATTTGCATATGTACAGTAATTTTTAAAAATTTTTAAGGGATTTTTTTATTTTAAAATTTTTGGGAGCTTACTTGAAGAAAATAGCCCCGTAATTTTGCCTAATTATGATTTTAACCTCTCAATTTGGTGTTTATGAAAATAAGTCTGGAAATCTTGGTCCTTTGCAAAGATAACATTCAGGGACAACCGTGTCAAAAACTAGACGGCTTTTGCATTGGGAACAAATACCCATATTTTTATATTCCCATTCTACGATTCCAAATGTACGATGTAGTGTGCTTTTACCCAACATTTTATCTCTATTCCTCCTGCTCACACTACCCTATGTATACTCACTTGGGCACCCAAATACTAATGGTAAATTTTCATATTTTAAAATGAAATAAAATAAATTTATTTTTGAAATATTCTATATTTTAAAATTTAGGATGAACATGGGTGCAACTTAGGCTGGATTACAATGAATGCAACCTACAAAACTCGATGAAAAATATGTTAAGATAAACATTTTGAAAACGAAACCAGAGGAACTGGAAATATACAATTGAAATAATATTTCTATATTTATGTATTTTGTATCACCATTAATACTATGCGGCTGGGCATATTGTGTTAGCAATATGTCCCACTAAAAAATATATTTTTTATTTTTTAAATTCTTTTTATACTTATAGGGGCTCCATCTATATTTTGTAAGTGTGAAATTTGATATTTTTGAATTTACTTAATTTTAAAAAATAAAAAAGGCATGAAAATGGAAAATGGGCCGGATCCATGTCATTTTTATTTTTTAAACTAAAAATAAATAAATTTAAAAAGATCAGATTTCAGAGTAAGTAAGCTTTAAATAGGACCCGCTTATGCATAAGAATCAAAATTTTTAAAATTTGTATTTTTGGGATGGATGCATTACTATTAGCACAATGCACTTTTTTGATGATATGTATTTTAAAATAATCTCAATTATAATCAAGCTCCTTTGAGATACTCTTACAATAACTCCATAAACATTCTACCCTATGTCTAAAAATATTCCTATTTTTCCTAAAATAACAAGTTAACAACTGGTGGATACTCCCATGCATCAGTAGGAAGACATGCAATGTTACCACTGTAGTGAATCAAAATGCTGTCACCCAGTAGTGGGCCATAACAGCGTACCATTCTGCCAAAGGCGCGATTGCTATTAGCACAATGCACTTGGCTACATAGAACTGTGCATAAGCCCATCTGCAAAAGGGAAAAATTAATATAATAAATAATGTAATGTTAAATATTATATTACAATATTGAAAATATGTAAACGATCTAAAATATTATTATGCTCTAATACATGTGGAAATGAATCTAACTATTTTTCTTAATTTACACACAAATATGTATATTTTAAAGCAAAAGTGGGTTATGTTCATATTTAATTTGGATGAAATTTAGTTTTTTAACTAAATAGAATAATGTTAAATATAACAAATAAATTTAATTTTACATTAATCATCATTGCATCTGTGCGTCTATGCAAATTGCGAGTGGATCTTTGTGACTATGATTCGCAAGCTGACGAATTCTTGGGGCTGAAGCCCACACCCATGGGCATTTCCTCTAGGAGGCGAGAAATAGGATATCGCATCATCCACGTACCTTCCCCCTTCAAATATTGGATGCTAGCTGCTCATAAATGATTAAACTTACAAGCTGTTTTCACTAAATGCTACGGTTTGTATATAGATAATTGAATATATTATATTATGACAGTTGTCTAACAAGCTTTGTATCACAAAAGAACAGGATAAGAAGGCGCGACTCGCATCTAATTAATGATAAAATAACCATTTAATTAATGAGGTTATTCTTCTGAAGCCCCCAAATCAACCTCCTTAATTTTCCATTAGTTCGGGGCTTACTGGTACATGCACATCTCTCTCTCTCACACACACAACGGGCAACACTAGATTGATTTCATTTGGTATATATGATCACGGGACTTGATTCATATCTTCCATAGAAAATGGTATTATAAACATAAATGACACTTGAAGTCCTAGCTAGCTGTAGTGAGAATCCTTGCAATATTCACGACAGTTGTAAGAAATCGAAAACGAATCGTCCCCCAAGTCATCATTCATCCACCAGTGTTTAGAATGCTGCCCTAAATCCTTTTGAGAAACTAAAATCCAAGTTTAAAATCGTAGACAGATAGATAGATAGATGGGAAGTCTATGCAGTTGTCTAATAAAATATGGAAGTACGATTTTGTGGATCCTTATTTATTATCACCTATTACTATTTTATTTTTATTTAGGTCGATCGTGGTCACGCCAACGTTTTCGTATAATGAATATTTTCAAAGGCATGGAAGGAATCGAGGGAGTGCGCACGGATGGCATATTTTGAAACAAGTCTATTTGGTAAAGTAGAAAAAAAAAATTTGTTACCGCTCGTTTGCTTAACTTTTGATAAGGTTTGATATTTTTAACTACCTAATTATCTTAATTTTTTGTTTTTATACTTTAATTAATTTTCATTTCTTTTCATATAACTATCTATTCACTAACTTCTGATTATTAACCTATCACATCATGTTACTCCTCCATTTTTTTAAAAAAATTTCGTTCCCACTTTTTTTAGAAAAAGATAATTATGAAGATTTTTATGCAAGTGATTAAAACAGTGCTTGCACTTTTATATTTTTACTCCAAACTTTTGTCTTGAATTATACTTTTACTAATATTTTGAAAATAATTTATATTATACCAATCTTTTCCAAATTTTATTGACTTTATACCATGCCCTTGGATTTTATTTAAATTAATGTAAATATGCAGTTAAATTGATTTTTATTCAACGAAATAAACGTCATAAGCAGCCAAAATAGCTGATTTTAATAAACTTTATGGTAGTGACTATAATTAAAATGTCATTTGCATAACAATTCTGTGCACTCGGTTGATACGTGGCTAATAATAACTTTGTTTATTTTTATATATTTTTATTTTTTCTTTTGTTTTCTTTTTATTTCTATGTGGGCTCAAATTTGTATATGTTTCATAAATAAAATTTACCATATTTGGATTCTTATTTATAAAATATATAAGAATTTAAAAATAAAAAAAATCTACTATTTTTCATGTGCCGGAGAGCGTGAGTTATACAAGAATCCAAAACTAGTAAAAAAATTTTTATGGACTAAATACACTTCGCATGCAGAAAAACGAAAAAAAAAAAAAAAAAAAGCAAAAATATATATTAACACATAAAGAAGTTGTTTCTCAGATTACCAACAATCCACTGCACTTGCAGGATAATTATCCATGTCAGTGACATCAAAGTATGTACTGGTTTTGGTAATCTAGGACTGTGCCTGCTTTACAAATGGCATAAGGTGTGAAATATGAAAAGCATGGGGCAGCTTGCACCCTGCTGCTATTATCTGTTTCCAATTGTAAGAGGGTGTGATGCGACCAATCAGTAACTGAATTTGACTGGAAAGGATTTCTTTGGAAAATTTTCAAGCTTGATTAAATGTACATGTGTTTATATAATAATTTTATTGTTTTTCCAATCATTTTTTCTTTTCCCTCATTATGCCGCAGTTGACACTTTCTAGTCCTGCTATAGTATTTAATTTGAGAAACGACTCAATGCACTTAAAACTTAAGTGCATGTAGGTCGAAATTCATTTTTCAAAAAAATTTCTGATTTTTTTTAAAAAATATAAATGTATTTAACATGTGTATTCAGTTTTAGCATTTTAAAGGATATTTATGTATTATTCTTTAATTTTTAAAAAAAAGAGATTTGGTCATTTTTAAATGACTAAAACACCCTTACTTTTAAAAAAATTTAAAAATATATTTCAAAAAATGGTAAACTTAATGTATATATCAAATACATATATATTATCAATTTTATAAAAAAAATTTAAAAAAATTTTAAAAAAAGTTTTGCACCCAAGTACCCTTAAGTTTCAATACGCATATGTACATTCAATCACTTCCCATTTAGCTCACCATCACTTTTTTTATTGTTATTATTTTTTTCTTTTCAGTCGTTATATACACCTAAGAAATAGAGTCAACTGCGGTTTAAGGCTTTAAGCTGATTGCAGTCATATCGTCGTCATCCACGAGATCTATTTTGACGTGGGCATACAAGAGCTTTGAAAATTTTCCAAACCTAGTGCGGTGCTGTCAGCCACGAAAATGATGGGCTACCGTGATCTGCACCACACTAGCTAGGTCGCCAACTGTTGTATGGTTGGTTGGTAAGTGGTTATGATATCAAATTTGTACCCATCTTCTCTTTAAATCATATTTATTCAATTCCGGCTCAAATGGTCTTATGTAATTTCGTCTATTTTTGTCGTCATGGTGATTGATTGGAAATACACTCTCTTTATATCTACAATAACTTGATTGATTGGAAATAGGCTCTATTTATGTCTACAATAACTTGTTTAACTATAAGATCAAGTTTAGTCTAAATTAAAGATTTACATGGCTCGTATTTATTTAAATAGATATACACATATATTTGTATTTAAATTACAAAAAATAATTAAATTTATTTATATATATAGTAGAATGTAATAATATTTATAGAATTATTTATCTACATAGTAATGCGTTTTAGAGGATTTAAATTCTGAAAATATAATTTTAAAATTTAATCATTTTATTTTATTAAATTTATACATTTGTACATTTGTCGTGGACACTAATATTAGACAAATCATAAGATTTTATGATAATATAAATAACTAACATTAAATACAATAGAACAAATGAATTTTCACCGATCATCAACACCAGAAAAATAGATAAGGTTATATAGAAAAGGTGTTTAACTCGTATATTCTAACCGTAAATTGGAAGGCAAAGTCTCATGCAGTCCCAACCAAAATTAATTTGGATCAAACCAGACTAAGCGGCCCGTTTCAAATGTATCAAAACATGTTATGACCATATCAGCATAAGTGATTCAATATATATATATATATACACACACATATAGCGGTACATTTGATAAAAAATGAGCCCTACACATATTAAAATACAATGAAATTTTATACAATCATTTATCTATATAAAAATTTTATAACTAATAGTTTATATGTTGAAAAAATGTTAAAATTGTTATTTATATTAAATTATTTTATTACGTTAAATTTATACCATTTTCAGATGAGACCCATATACATATTTGATTGAGATGAAAATTGGTATAGTAATAAAATACATTATTCTAAATATAGTGGGTGAATATATATATATATATATATTAGCATGAGTGACAAACACTATTAATATCAGTAAAGTAATAGAAAAATTTTTCAATGAAATACTCGGAACAAATAATATTCAATATGACCATAAAAAGTGGAATTCATGTGATATATATGATCTTATAAAAAAATTAAAAGTCCAAGAAATTTCTCTTCTGTTATCGTCATCCCTTTCTAGGCATGGACGCTAGCCATCTGAAAGAAGAGATTCCATGTCCGAAACGAAGACGTCCTTGAACTGGTCCATACTAATGATCACTTCTCCTGGCTTTGATGATCAGTCCACCTCGGCGGCTGTGGGAATTATGCAAGATCTGAAATATCCGTTGAATGATTTGATTATCTAATTAAAATTATTTCGTACACATTCTCTGTATATTCCCCCTCATCTTTTCTGTTATATATAGAGGATATTAATGATCTTGTGCACCTAGTTGTTATTTAGCTCAGTAATGACCTTGTGTATTGTATATTTTTTAATGTTTTATTTTTTCTTCATTTTTATATAGACTTGTAACGCTTATACATATTTAGTTCATATATCAAACATTTTCAATTTTTAGTTCTTATACATATTCGTAATAAAATTCTAAAAGTAAAAGTTTTCGCCCTTTTTCATGTGTAGAAGACTGTGAAGTGACTGTAAATTTTTTATTTTTAAAAATTACAAAATATATATATATATATATAAATTCAAAATGATAAATTTTAATATAGGATCTAAATACACATAGACTCATATAAAAATGAAGAAAATATAAAAGTATAAACCACTCAAATAATAAGTACATGATCAATATCCATATACATGATAATGATCCTATATTCCCAACCTCTTGGATTTTATATTTCTCACTTTTTAATTTTTGTGTGGCCTCCGGTATATTTATTTCATGTATCGGAATTTACAGTTTTTGGATTCGTATATTTTTATAAAATTTAAAATTTTCACTTATCTCACACCTATATATGAAAGATGGTAAAATTTTTAAATTTTATTACAAATATATACAAGATACAAAATTAATTGAATTTGATGTATCAATTAAATACACATAGAACCACATGAAAATGGAAAACACTAACGAAAATATAAAAATTCTACAATACCCATAGCTAACTAACATCAGGATCATTATCCACATACTCTATCGCAAAACGATAACAAATCTATAGTTTGATAACTCACTTGAGTACGAATTAATCAACTAAAATTTTCTTTAATTTTTGGCCAAGCGATTTGACATATGAGACTAACGCATATAAAAATAATATAAAAATATAAGCTAACAATCTAAGATTTGGAGTCGGCCGGTGGAAATACGAGACGTATATATATATATATATATATATGAACTCACCACTATTTTGCCGGCGATACGCGGGAGATGCGTGCTACACACGTGAGCATAAGCTTGGCTTTATCCTCGTCCTGAAACGTAAACGAGTCTCCCAACTTGCATCCGCAATCACCGAAGTCCACGTTCATCTCTATCTTCAAAAGTGGGACTCGGTCAGTGGGTCCGGGACTATGGCCTAATTCTAGGTGTTAACATTCCACTCATTTACCAAAATTTAATCTTAATCCATTATTAACCATTTAATTAACGAGTTAACAGATTTTCTATATAAATTATCAACAGGTTAAAAGCAAGTTACTTTAGAATTCTATTTAGTACTAATGTATAAAATATACTTAATAATTAAAAATAACTCATGCTAACAACTTGGAAAATATAAACCTATCTTACTAGGAAACAAATGATCAAATCCCAACATCTATTTAAGGAATTATGGTTTACATATTAGCTTTAATGACTCGTTAAGAGGTTCAATCATTAACTGACTTCACGGCCATAAACACTAAACGTATTACCATTTATTTAATTAAATGGTTGTTGGATTAATCGATCATAACTCATTTACTCGAAAAAATCTATTAGTGGTTGGAAGAAAAAGTTCATGGGTTACGCATCCATTAACACGCTACTAATAAATCCTATGCATGCTAACAGACACAATATATGGGAGGGAGACTAACGGCACGTACGCAGGCGTGCGTACCGACAAAATAGTTTACATATCCGCTGCGGGAAAAGGGGATTGGAAAGGTCATGCTTGGGAAGTAGGACGGTTTGCAATTTATACTCCACACCTATTGATTTTGAAAATAACTACCACGCAATTTTAAAATTGATGTACCAAATATTCTCCCCTAAAATCAGTCAGAAATGATCTAGTTAGTCTGGACAGAGTAATTATTTAGTTCACTTCAAAAAATTCATTTAAAAAATTAGTTTTTACTTATAAACTTGTTAAATAGATGTATTTAACATATAAATCAAATTTTAATATTTTTATATATGTATATATATTTAGATTTTTTAATATAAGGATATTTTAGCCATTTTCTACCATTAAAAATGGTTAAAATACTCATGTATTTAAAAATCTTAAATATATATATATATATACATATTTAAAAATTATAAAACTTAGTTTATATATTAAAGAAACTTAGATAACTAAGCATATTAAAAAAAGCAAAAATAAATTTTAAATGAATCTTTTAAGGTGGACTAAGTAAGTCAGTTACTTAATTCAGGATAACAAGATCATTTCTCATTAAACTTTTGGACCAAATTTGTAATCTACCTAAATACAAGAATTATAATTCTCTCACGTCACGCCTTACTCCATTGTGATGACTTCTAGAAGATGATATTGATATGGATCACAAAAAACGAAAATTTAATAGAATAAATATCTAAACAATTTAATAGAAGGATTTTGTTAATAAACTCCAAAACGGAGAGAAAATTTGCGAAATTACTTGTTAGGAGAATAAATTGAAAAACAGAAAAGCTTTGGGGCGTCACTTGCAAATGGCCCGTATATTATTATAATACGACCAGGCATGCTACAACCCACGGAGGCTGCAGCCTGCAGGCTAGCTAGGGTTGAAGAAGGCTTGAGGTTGATGCCATTCGTATTGATGTGCTAGCTTTCTGCTCTCGGAAACAGGCTTTAATTTGTAAGTGACCATGTATATACATAATCTTCTCGCAAGTTGCCACCTAATTAGTGATTACCGCTGGCCAATGACTTTAAACATATGCATGTGACTGAGTTTATAAATAGATAATCCAGGTCAACTCAACTGCATGCATGCCCATTCCTTCCTTCCACTGCCACGCTGCAATTGCATGTGGTCTACGAAATCACTTCTCTAAATGGTCCCGTGCAAATGGTCGATAGAAACTGAAAGATATAAAAACCCAAACACCTCAATCGAATTGCATGCCACAGCAAATCCAAAGAACAAAACATGGCCAAGCAGCAGCTCGTCATCTTCCATGTTGTTTCTCTTCTGCTCCTCTTCCTCCTCCCTCTCCTTGTTGCCTCCAACACAGTCCCATCTCTCAAATCCCTCCACTTCACCCTCTACGAGCAAGAAACAGTGAACAAGACGGCTTTCCTTGTCGTCAATGGCGTCGCCGGCGCTGCCACTTCGCCCACCACCACTCCCTTCGGCACCATATTTGTCAACAGGGATCCACTCACCGCCACACCAGACCCTTCTTCAAAAGTGATGGGCTTCGCCGAAGGCGTGGGGGTGACGTCGACGTTCGACGGGCTGTGGAGCGTGACGGCAGGGAAGGTGACACTGAACCTGAAGAATTACGAAGGAACCATCTCTGTACTAGGGGGCACTCTCAACACCAACACAGCCGACATTCCCATTGTGGGGGGCACCGGCGACTTCCTCTTCGTTCAAGGCTACGCTCGGATCTCTCCCGTTGAATTGGGTGGTCTTCATGTCGTTTACAAGCTCCAATTTCACTTGTATTGGCCACCCTTTGCCGCTCAAATCAAACCCATTAAGTAATTGGCCCTGCCAGCTAGTTAACATTGGATTTATTTCATTGCCTGTTATAATGTAGATAATAAAAAGCCCACCACCCATCAGCCTAGCTCTACATAAATTTAGGAACCTATATCATGATTTCATCGCTGCACGCTAGGTTTTGGGTCTTCTCTCCGTTTGTGATTTTACAAACGTGTCTGTAGACTGTTGTTCTGTTCCTTATGTTGCAATGTGAACTTTCTTTTCTCTTCTTGGATGATTTTCTTTTTACTTCATGATCAGCTTGCTTCTTTCATGGGTTGGGAGAACATTTGTGATAAACGCATTCTCATGAACGGATGCTCATGAACAAGCACAATCACACATTATGAAAAAGAAGAAAAAAAAAAAAAATCAAGATACAGCAGACAACACTCGTGTGGGATCCTATCTAACAGAAAAGCCAATGCAGCACGCACACAACGTACGCAGCTATTAAGCGATCTACATGGAGTTAAAAGATGGATCAATATCTTCTCAGCCACATCCTATCAAAGATGCCAAAAGTTTCTCTAAGATTTATTTAGTTAAGGTTCATTTTCTCAATTTATGCGCGTAAAACACTACAACGGAATTTATTCAATATTATTTGTGGCCAACATTATATTATTTGTAGTTAATATACATTTTTTTTTATGAGAAAGGAGAATATATAATATTTGATTGATAGAAAATTGGCCATATTTTGACCTTCCCTTAGTCAGCCGTGTTAATTAAATTTTTGGATAAAATTTGTAATTTCCCTAATTACAAGTGTAATATATACTTCCCTTACATAGTGCCTTACTCGATTTTGATGACTACTGTAAGATGATATTCGATATGGAGCACAAAATAAAAATATAATAATAACATTTTTTTTTCAATATTAGCTAACAAGATAAGGACAAAATATAACATGATCTAAATGTTACATGTCATTCATCATGTTCAATTGTGCTAGGAGATCGTTGTAACTTTTAACTTTTAACTTTTGTTTGGAAATGTGTTAGTCATTAGTGATAGAGGGCTTTTTTTGTTAATAAATTTGAAAACCGAAGGATAACTTACGAAATCTCTAGTTCTGTCCTGAGTTAAATTGAAAAAAAGAAAATTTTTTGGTGTTACTTGCAGTATCGTTATCATATGATTAGGCATAAGATAGCAGGTTAATTAAGGTTGAAGAAGGCTCGAGCTACGTCGTTGTTGCCATTTGTGTGTTTTCCGCTTTTGGAAACCGGCTTTGGAAGTGATATGTTATTATCTTATTGCGATTTAATGCAACCGGGTATATTAAATTTATTTTAACTTAAAATTTTTAATTTTTTAAATTTTTTTATATAAGTATTAAAATAACCTAAAATGTTACTAATTTTTTTAAAATAAAAAATAAAAATTTAAAATAATCCAAAAAATAGTAAAAATTGATACACATATTAAATATGCTTAGATTAATATTTGTATAAAAAAAATTAAGTTAACGTGCACCGGGTGCATTAAATGGCGGTCCGTTATTATATATATATATATATATTTGATTGGAGGATACTTTACATCATATCTCAAATCATATTACATTCAAACTCTGAGACAATTCTAACAAACTTGCAATGAAAGACGATAATAAGCTTCCACACATCAAACGGGGAGACCATTAACTCCCATCAAAGTATAAAAGAAACCACATACCCTTATCTATTTTTGAGTTCAGAGTCCCATCTGGAATTTGAACCCCGCATCAGCTGACAACTAAAATCTCGTTTCGCAGCCGATGACCGGACCGCTCGTCTGGCCGGTCCGTTATTATATTGGGTTTCGGTCTTATACGTGATCATTACGCTGATTTCGGTCTCATACGTGATCATTACGCTGATTGGAACCTGACACTGAAAGCTGGCTTGATTTACAGTGCTCCTGAGTAAACAGTTTTTCCAAGTCAAGTCAACTGCCCATTCCTTTTTCCCACAAGGCCACAACCACGCTAGCTAGCCAGCCAGCCAGCTGCAATTGATACGAATGTGGTCAGCAAAATCACTTCTCTAAATAGCTTGCCCTATGCAAATGATACGAATTGAAGGATATAAAAACCCAAACACCCCCAATTGAATTGCATTGCCATAGCAAATCCAAAGAACAGAACATGGCCAAGCAGCAGCTCATAATCTCCCATTCTGTTTCTCTTCTGCTCCTCTTCCTCCTCCCTCTCCTCGTTGCCTCCAACACAGTCTCCTCCCTCAAGTCCCTCCACTTCACCCTCTACAATCAAGAAACAGTTAACAAGACGGTGTTCAACATCGTCAACGGCGTCGCCGGCGCTAACGCTTCGCCCAACACCATTCCCTTCGGCACCATTTTTACCTTCAGGGATCCACTCACCGCCACGCCAGACCCTTCTTCTAAAGTCATTGGTTTCTCCGAAGGCGTGTCGGTGACTTCGACGTTCGACGGGCGGTGGAGCTTGACGGCTGGGAAGGTGACGCTGAACATGAAGAAGCACAAGGGAACCATATCTCTGCTTGGGGGCACTCTCAACACCGGCACGGCCGATACTTCCGTTGTGGGGGGCACCGATGACTTCCTCTTCGTTCAAGGCTACGCTCGGGTCTCACCCGTTAAATTGGGTGCTCTTCATGTCGTTTACAAGGCCCAATTTCACTTGTATTGGCCGCCCTTTGCCGCTCAGATCACGCATTAATTAATTAATTGGCGTCTCCAGCTTGTTGATTTTGTACTTGTTTCATTTCCTGTCGTAATCTTGATGATAAGGCTTTCCATGGGACGACGATGGCGTCGCATGTTATCAGCGATGCCATTTTTTCTTAACAATACTTTTATGTATTTATTTTTATTTTAAAAAATCATCAATTTTTCAGGAGCATTTAAATCATTTTTCACCTCTTAAAAACCATATTTTTAGAAATAAAAAATAGATACATATAAAACTATTGTAAAATATTAAAAATTGGTATACAAGCTAAATACACTAAGAAAATATGTTAATGAAAAAACAAAAAAATAAGAAAAAAGGCATTGCATGTTTGGAAAGATGCGATGCCACTGCATATAATTACTCCAATATTGATCTTATACATGATCGTTACTTGTAGACTCCCAATTTAGCAAATAGCAAATCTACTGATGAAATTAGCACAACCAACTTCAAAGATAAATTGAAATATAATCCTTAACCGAAGAGGAAAATTTTTTGTATGTATTTTCAAGAAGATGGAAAAAAATTACAGTTACAAGATGAGACAAATTCCAATATGAAAACATCACGCAAGGCTATAAATAGCCAACATTCCTAACAACGGAGTACAAGGCAGAAAGCAGCCAAAACGAAGGGAAAAATGGCTGCTATTGAACGGTGAGGTCCCTGACAACACAGTTTGTCTGCAATCTCTTCTTTTAAGCTTTCTTCACTCGATCCATCCATTGTCTGGAGCACATGTATTCTTTCAAGCCATAACAGAGTCATGGTCGAAAATCGATGATGAAATAATGGAGGTACAAAACGTTTGCATTCTTCGATGATGAGCTAAAACCCAAAATTTTAGTTACTTTTCAAAAATAAACACAATAAATGGGTCCTCATCCACCCATAAGGATTAGTGGCGACTTCCCTTTTCGGATGTTGCTAACTTCTATTTTTGTTTTCTACATTCGTTTTGGCATTCATCTACTTAGTGTAATAGTGATATAGTTTATTAGGACTGCGATTAGTTTTAGTACGCGTCATCATAGACTAATTGAATCATCTAGTCTCATTTGCATCCTTTTGTATTTTTCACGTTTTTGAAGAAACCCACAATATAGCAGTACATAACAGTAATTTTTAGTGGTTTACTTTTTAAAATTATTTTTTGGTTGAGGCAATAGGTTAAACCCGTAGTAGAGCCTACTGCCAGAAATAGGACTACGTTACCCTTATGGGAGCCTAATGTGTGTTTGGTTGCACACAAAACATGTCAATCAAAACTTTTCTACTTAAATTTTTTCACACTTCGTTACTATTTTATTTTTTAATTATTTTTTCACATTTTTCTATAAAAACAATTCTATTTTTCAATTATTTCTACATAACTACACATACAACTGTCTTATCTATTTAACTTTATTCATTTTATACCTCATTATTATCCCTATCATATTATATTATTTTCTATCACTTACAACTTTTAATCTGAAAGTTTTCATTAAAAAATTTTATCTTCGAACAAACGCAACTTGAATAATTAAAACTGGCTTGACTTTAAACGTATGCGACTGAGTCAACAGCTAGTCCAAGTCAAGTCAACTGCCCATTTCTTACTCCCAATGCCGCGCTGCAAACATTGCATGTGATCCGCAAATTCACGTCTCTACGTTGCCGTATGCAAATGATAGAATTGAAGGATATAACAACCCCGACACCCCCAATTGAATTGCACGCCACAGCAAATCCAAAGAACAAAACATGGCCCAGCAGCAGCTCATAATCTCTTACGCTGTTTCTCTTCTGCTCCTCTTCCTCCTCCCTCTCCTTGTTGCATCCAACACAGTCTCCTCGCTCAAATCCCTCCACTTCACCCTCTACGAGCAAGGAACAGCGAATAAAACGGTGTTCCTCACCGTCAAGGGCGTCGCCGGCGCTAACATGTCGCCCACCACCATTCCCTTCGGCACCATATACACCTTCAGGCATCCGCTTACCGCCACGCCAGACCCTTCTTCCAAAGTGATGGCCTTCGGCGAAGGCGTGTCGGTGACAACGACGTTCGATGGGCTGTGGAGCCTGACGGCGGGCAAGGTGACCCTGAACATGAAGAAGCACAAAGGGACCATCTCTCTGCTGGGGGGCACTCTCAACATCGACACGGCCGACATTCCCGTTGTGGGGGGCACTGATGACTTCCTCTTCGTTCAAGGCTATGCTCGGATCTCTCCCGTTGAATTGGGTGGTCTTCGTATCGTTTACAAGCTCCAATTTCACTTGTATTGGCCGCCCTTTGCCGCTCAAATCGCCCATTAATTAATTAATTAGCCTACCATCCAGTTGACATTGTACTTGTTTCATTTTTTGTCATAATAATAGGCCCACTCATCAGCCTAACTATGGGTATATTTAGCCATCTATAACTATTCACATTCTATAACTATCTTTCTGTACGATTGTCTTAATTTTTAGTTATGTTTCTACAAATATTCATACAATTTACCTATTTATTTTAACTTTATTTCCTTTTACTTCTCGTCATTATCCTTACCATATCATATTATTTCTACCTTTTCTAAAACTCTTACACTAAACTTTTCTTTCAAAAGTTTTATCAAATATCAAACGCTCATGCTAGGTTTTGGGCCTTCTTCCTGTTTGTAATTTAATAAACATCTGCCTGGGCTGCCCTTTTTCTGTTTCTTAATTTTTCTTATCAGCAATGTGAACTTTCTGTCTTTTCCTAAATTATTTTGGCTTTTTCTTCAACGTCTTTCATGGGTCGGGAGAACATTAATTGTGTATGCATTTGCATTCATAAACCCAGAACAAGCACAATCACACATCAATAAGTGGGGAAAAATAACTAAAAATCAGGCAACCAAGAAAAAAGCTCGTTTGGGATAAATGAGGTACGCGGTAATTGTCATCGTGGTTTAAATGCCCATCACTAGAAAGGGCCTTTGCAGCCCTTCAACTCCCCCACTGGAAATCCCACAGGGCGCCTTCCTTTGTCCCGCCCATTTCTTCATCCTATGCCGCTGAAGATGAAGCCCTTATGTTGGCTCGGGCCTCAGTTGGCCCTCCCGTTATTGACCAAGGCAGCCGGGAGAGGAAGGAGACAGACCAGGACGATGCTCATGACATTCTAAATAGGCAGGTTCAGTTTGGACAACGGTTTAAGAGCATTTCGACATATCAAATTCACAAAATACTAATAATAATAGGAGTTCAATTATTTTTAAAATTTTTTAGCAGATGAGCAATGGTAGCCAGCTGATAACCTTGGTTTGTCCAAAAAAAACATATTGCCAAACCTATGCAAATGCGATGACACTAAAATCGTAGATATCTCTGTAAATTTCTTATAAAAATGTCCCTTTGACAAGTACTCATTAATAGCTTACTACGATAGTTATAATTAACAATAATTTAAAATAAGAATCTAATTAACAAGAATGCTTTCTGGTTTCATGGCAGATCATCGTCATCATAAACTGTTTCCCACCCATGTGGGGTCAGCTTAGTTTCATGGTAGATTTGATTGCCAATAAATCAATAATAGCCAAGCATTGTACATTAAAAGTCGAAGCAGTAACTTCTCAAACATCTGCATCCTGTATGTTGGTTGAGATCCAACCCCAAGGTGACCATCCACTAGGCAGAATTTGTGGGAATCGTAAACACAAAAAACAATCACAGGGAACCACAGCAAATATATCAAAAAACGAATTAAGAAAAAAAAAAAAAAAAACACTTATTTCATTATCGTGTAGGAAAACCAATTTCCCACACCAAAATGGAATACAAATGTATCTCGAAAACTGCAGTCTACAGGAAAATAATGAAGATACACAAGAAGAAAAACAAAATGAATAAAAAATGTAATGCCACATGCATGCCATTAGCAGTATCACCTAGGGAATCAAAATTTCACCATACAATATATCAACGTTCGGGGGCATTAAGGCGAGGCCGGCTGCAGAACTTCCGGCCATTGGCTTTGACAAATGAAGCAATGCCATAACTTATACCAGCCCAAACAATGGCAAGAAACAGCTGCCGGAAGTCATGTCGCGCTGCAAGAGGAAGATTAACAGATTCATTTCCTAAGGATCTACATTGTAATTCCCAAGCATAACATTGCAAAAAACGACTCTTGCACAGATACTCCAAAGACTACTCTAGAAACAAGATGCAGGATCAAGTCTTCTATTTTAGATAATTAATTTTCATAGTCTTATCTTCCAAACAGCAGATACACCCCATGAATCATCACATATATCACTAAAAAGCACTTGCATTGTGCAAGGTTTTAAGTTCATTCAACATAGATCATGAAAACCAGACCAGAATCATCAGACTGGAAAAGGTTCAACTACGACAGACCCTGCCCAGGCCAGACTAATTAAGAACAACAAGCCTTGAAATTTTCAGATCTGGCTGGAGTGATTTGTATACACAAAACAATTACAACTACTCTCAATATAAAAACTGACATTAGCATCTGCATTATGTTTTTGATTGATCAAAACTGCTCAAATCAAATAACCAGTTCAAATGCTCAATGAAAAGAACCAGCATGATTCTGCGCATACAGTCATATGCTCTTTAAGAAAGAAGCAAAACATCTTTCCATGTCCACCAAGGCAAAAGAAAGGAAAAAATAAAAAATAAAAAATAAAAAATCTCCCCTCTAATTCAACGCTGAAATCACCATCAAGAATATAGCCTCAACATTGAAATTCCTCAAATCAATATCAGCGATTTGTGCATGTAAGCCAATTACCATAGGATGCAAAATTATCTGACCTTGTCGAAGTGACATCATCGCAAACATGACTCCAGCCACAGCTAATCCTGATAGCAACGGTAGAGACTACAGAAGGAACAAGAAAAGTAGTGAGCATCCCCAAATGAATCAATTGGCCAAGCAGGCAACTATATGGGAATCACCTGCCAATTGCATTAATCCAGTGCCCCAGTTAGGGAGCACAATTTTGTTGAGGTTTCCAGCAACATTTCATTTCTTTAGGAATTACGACTAGAGCAAAGCAATTGATCAGGTTTGGTTTGTTGGCATAGAGTTCGCATTATTGATGACAATTTTGTTGTATCACCAGCAGTAACCATCGATGAATGTGGTAACATAAAAAAAAATTTCTCTGAAAACACTAACATTTACCAATCTGAAACAAAAGGGGGCGGGAGAAGGTTTGTTTTTATCACTGATAACTATCATTCATGAATGGCTAAGAAGAAAATTCCCAGAAAAATAATAAGATGACAATTCTAAAAAGGAAGAAGAAGGGTTTATTTTTAACTAGGGTTTGAGTATAGGAAACAATATCAAGAAGTTCCGTGCCAACAGTGGAGATTTTGCATTGAGACATGCCGTTAACATTGACCAAATCCACGTCAAGGTTGAAAACAGTCTCTGTTCGTTCAAACTAACATGGCTGATAAAATAACAACTAGATCTGCTGAAAAAATTGAAAACATTATATTTGGGAAGGAAGATGACAAGGATTTTGAAAACGATTTTGACAATCAATACACAATCGAATGCCACGGCTACACTTGGAAATAATTTGGAAACTGTTAGTGGATAATTTTTCATTTTTAAAACTACAGGGGTATATTTGCAATTACGATCAAATGTATCTGCAAAATACCCAGATTAGTATATATATATTTATTTCCAGCCACTGTGTTTTTGGTTTGCAGAATGTCTTTCTCATCAGCAATTACCACAACAATGAAAAACCAACAACTACAAGTTACTGAGAATGTAATTTTTTTGCTGTCACAAGGCCATTGTGTTTTCCATTTTCTGTGTGGCCATGTCTCAGTAGAAATTTTCTCACCGGCAATAGCCACAAACTGAGATACCAAATTTCCATAACAAGCAGGCGTTTCCACTTTGATCAG
>JAXCLR010000063.1:57561482-57576963 GCA_035584095.1 Annona squamosa | reverse complement strand
GTAGCCATTAACACCCACCGAAGCAACCCTCATTTCACCGATCAAGCCACAAATCCGGTTGAGCAGCAAATGATTCAACTACCGGCCAGATCTAGCCTTGCGAAAAGCAACCAAGAGCAAATCAGCCACCAATGACCGGACAGGAGCATGTAAACCCAGCTTTGGTGGCCATGATCCAGAACCTCCAAGCTTCACTGAGCAGAAATCGGTGACCACCCATCATAGCATCCATCTCCCCCGATTCCCTCTCCTAACTGGCACCAGAAAAATCTACTTCCTCCATGAAAATCAACCAACGAGCAGATCAAGCTCGTCGTCCACAGCTGACCTCCTTTGCCATCTAAAAAACAAAGCCCTTGCATCAAATCAAATCCCTGCAACGTTATTTACAGCAGCCCGTTTCTTAAATTTAATAGCAGAAAATTCATTCTCCAGTAGCCCCAGCTTCAAGCAAGCAAACTGGCCATTGGCAGCCCCATTTTCCACCAAAGATTGGACAGCTCCTTTTAGAGCTCCAAACCAGCTGCAGGTTTGCCGTCCACAACCATCTCCACTGATGCAACCAGAAATCAACAAAACAACAGCTTTTCAAGTTTGGCAGTTGCAAAATCTAAGTCCATCACAGACCAATCGGCAGCACTCTCCGGATCGTGGCAACACTCTTGCTCCAGTCCCTTCCATCAAGCAGCTGGCTATCTCATCAACAAAGTAAAGAAGCAACGAGAGCACAAGTAAAACAGGCAGCTGAAGGCAGCAAGGAGGAGCAAATGCAGGAAACAACAGTGACAATCAAAATGGGAATCCCACATCTACTCTGAAGACTTCCCAAGAGGGTGCCCCACAAGCATAAAAGCATGGGCCCTCCACACATCCCAACTACCAAAATCCTCTCCCTTGGGTGGGACCCCTTCTTGTGGGACCCTTTTCAAGTGCGTGGGGCCAAGCAATTAAAGCCCTAGTGGAGATTCGCTCTTCGCTTTGGGTGATGTAATTTTATTACCTTTGTTGTTTTTAATGCTTTGTAGTTGTTAATTTTTAGATTTGCAGTTTTAATTTCTAGACTAGATTTACTGCTTTATTTTCTACTCTGTAATTTTTAGATTAAATTTAATACGATTTTCTTTCCTGCTTTCATAGTTAAATTTTATAGCTTTTAATTGCTTTATTAGAATAGTTTTAATTAAGTCAATAGTTAATTTTAATTTCTCTCTCGCTCCCTCGCTCCCTCCCCCCCCCCCATTAATCTCAAACAATTCAAAACCTTATCACCTCTCTGTAGACTTAACCCAACTCTCCCTCCCTCCCTCCCTCTCCATCCATATTAATCTCAAACAATTCAAAACCTTATCACCTCTTTGTAAATTTAACCTGATTCACCATTATTCTACGCTATCTCCCCATAGTATTAGCTTTAATGTGTTTCGGTTAATTTTAATTAAATTGGTGATCATAGTACTCTTAATGACAAGCGCTTGGTTAGCATAAATATTGAATCCGAATCAAGCATGAACATTTTCAATATTCAAGAGCAGATTGGTTGGATAGAACAGATAAGAATAGAAACGAAATGATGTCGATGATATAGGGGATAATGTTAGCAATAGAGTAAATAAAGGTCAATTATTGGAAAAGAAAAAGTACCAGTGAAAAAAGGTTTGTTATGGTACTAATAAAAAAAAAGGCTTGCTATAGCACTTAAATGTCAAATCAGCCCTCGAAAAATGAAAATTTCCTTATGGAATACTTTCTTTGCTTGCGAATGTTAAAGCATGATGCTTTCATGGAGACTTGATTTTTCATGCTATGCATGGTTCGTTTGGAATGAAAGGATGGCAAAATGTTCAAGGATTCTACTTCTTGCTATGATGTAATTTTTTCCAAGCCAATGCCCTTGTGTTCTAGCGTTCTCATGAAATGTTGTCAAGGACTTTCAAGTTCCATCATCTTCCATCTATTATTCCAGATGACGCCTCATCATCTGTTCAGCTAGTGAACAGCTAGCACTCTTCAAAAATGGTACTTGTAAAGCAATAAAGACAATGACTAAATGTGTGAACTACTACAACAACAACGGTAATAACAGCAATGATAACAAAAGCAACTACCACCAGAGGTGTGCTTGGATGATGTGAGATTATAACCATAACAACTTCTAGCAAGCTTGGGTACTAATGAGTACGTAAATAAAAAATATTCTTAAATTTCATGTATACAACCAAATAAAAAATTAATATCTAATGGAACTCTTGTCAGTATAAGAAAATTTTCCTAAACCTTGCTAATTAAGTTTACTTTTGTATTATTTGCCTCTGGCTACAAAGAACAAAACCAGCCTAATAATTTTCTGAGGATATTGTTCTCTATTATTTTACTTCTAGATAATAATACCCTCTGGCCTCTGCCCTCCCAAAGAGAGCTGAACAAGAAGGTTGAAATGTATCACAAATTAAAAATAACAACAGCAGCAGCAGCAACAATAACAATAACAACAATAAATAAGGCAAGTAAGAAGATGATAAAGCCATAGTATCAAATCATCTGGTCATAAGGCACTAGAAAGTCCCTGTGCAACTGCCCCTTGGAATGAAAGAAATGACATCAAACAGGACGTTTCCTGGCAAACTGTTGCTAAGAAAAAGAAATTGACAAGGAACCGAAACATGGCAACAGTATAGATGCTCATGAAAGAATGAAATGGAACAAATGGAAATTCACTTCACCTGAGTTGCATTTGTTCTGTCTAAACAATCAACACAATTCGTCCTTACAACCCCAACCTGCTCCTTAACTTTCTCTCCATTTGCGTTCAACATAAAATACCTACAAGATTGCATAAGGTAGAATTATTGTTAACCAATCCTCCCTTCTAAAAGGTTTACACTTTACACAGTAGAATAATAGGAAGAATGCAATGTTCAGAAAAGGCAATGAAAAAAAATTATGTAAACAGGGATGATTGATGAGTTATTTCACCTCAAAAGCCCAATCATGATACAGTTTAGCATTTTTGTACAAGAATTTCTTCAAAGAAAGTGCTTAGACAGTTAACTTCTTCGCAGGAAAGAGACTTTTTGAAAGTACATCGAAATTACTTTCTAAAAAGCTTTTCCATAGAAGCTATGCCAAACAAGACAAATGGCCTATTCTGGCCTTTGGTAACAAACCGCTTGGCAGAACATTTAGCAGGAAGCTCCAATTTTCAGCCTGCAACAGCGCTTCTCTTGACTTTTAAGGTAAAATTATTTCTCGGGAAGCTAGAAGCACAAACATTCTGCTAAAAGCAGATGATGCCAGTGCTTCCCACCTCAGAAATGCATGGCCAAACAGGCCCTAAGTGGTCTGCTGCATGTATCACTGTCCAGTTGGCTCAACAGCTGGCGTGAAAAAAGCCCAAAAGGTTATCTATGATAGTGTCCTATGTACAGTGATAGGTCATATGTGCTCGACCATTGTAATCGCCAGCACAGGCTCCTAAGCTAGACTAGTCTAAGATTCAAAAATCATGTCATTCATGCTATGTTCTATGTCTAAAAATTTTTTAATCCTTGAGACAAACTCTGATCCTGTACTGGTATATGCATAACAGTAGCAGCAGGTCACAAAAAGTAGCCACATCTAGTATGCTCCGTGTCAAAAATGAATGTGAAAAAAATCTCATTGATTAAGAATCATTCTATCGCTGATCATTAGAGGAAAAATAAAATTAGATGAAATAGAATTTATTTAAAATTTTGTAACTAGCATAATGAGAATATAGAAAAGCAATTTCTTCAAATCCGTAAACGCAAAGGGCTTTTTGCATACACCTCCCCATAGCTTTTTGATTTCACCAATTATAAGCCAAAAATCTTGTAAAAGGAAACTTCTTAAAATCCATAAACACAACATAGCTTTGCTGAATCAATTTCACGCTCTTAAAGTATTTTAAAATAATAATAATAAAATAAGAGAAGTTCCCAAAAAGACTGATGGAATAGGACAGATTTTATTCACGGGTAGTGATTTTGTAAAGAAAGAGTCTACATGGGGATTATTTGCAAAATTAATATTTTGGGGGTACAAATTGTAAATTTGCAAAATTTATAATGAGATATATGAGAAACCCCTAAGAGAAGATTATTACAATTGCAATGAGTGATCCAGTAAAAAGGAAAAGATGATTGCAGTGGAAATGTATTATCCAGTAAAAGAAACATACCCATTTTTCTTGAGGACATCTGCAATTTGATCATAGAGAATAGACAAACGTTCGAAGTGAACATGACCACAAATCTGATGAAAATCAAAGTGTACATATCTGCAGGACACACGACAGCAGTTAGCATGGGATATTGAACCACCTAAATTCAATAGAGTAGATCTGAAGAGTCCCACCTTATGTCATCACTCAGAATATTCTGAACTGCATTTGCATACCTCTCGCATAACCGCCCCTCACCACCATGCTGATGGACATGACAAAAAATAGTTAAGAAACAAATATCCCATACATTCAAAGGATGTGCCATAAGAAACCCACTAACACAGACAAATGCCTTCAACTAGAAGAATTAATTCTTCACATGAAGCAAACCCTGCTAGCACACTTGTGGAAGTGAATTAAGATCTATGTACAGGTGCAGATTTGCTGTTTTTCAGACTTCGCATTATGTACAAGAAGGATTACCATGTGAAAAAAATATTAGCAGAATAGAAGATGATAGAGCAAAGAATAGAGACAAATTGGGGTGTTGGGGGCCTGCGGCGGGTGGAGGTGGGGGAAGGGAATTTTTGCTAAAAAAAAGTCTATGAAAATTACAGGTTTATTATACATAAAAAAGTTATAATGTATATAAATAAATATCATCAAATAGAGAGGGAGGGTGAAAACTTTCCTTCTGCTTCTGGCAAGCATTCCAAACACAGCCTTACAAGAGAAGAGTAAATGCTGGATATGAGAAAGAGAGGAAGGCCCTAACAAATTTTCAAGCAGGTAGTACTTCCTTCAACAACAGAACAAAAGTACAATATTCTAAAATAAAAAATAAATAATATGAAGGAATAAAAAAAATGAGACAGTTTTGAGTTACATTCACCTTATTGACAAGGTCGACAGCTAAGACAGATCTATATCTTTTTCTCAAATCTAAAAAATGCCGTTCTGCCACCTTGGGCTGCAACATGAAGCATTGACAACAATCAACCTTCCTTGCAGTATGATAGAAACCACATGAACTGAATATGGCAGAAATGCTTGGAGAAAACATTGCATGACCTAGGAATAGGATCTGGAAAATTCCAAAAAAAAAAAAAAAAAAGCAGCCAAACCATGAAACTCACCCCCTCCCCTGGACTCAAAATCTCAAATTTTGGTTTGTACGTCAAATCAACTATCTGCTGCCACAGGATTGGAATAGAACCACGAACCTACAACAAGCCCACAAATTAATCAATCAAAAGTACAGATGTGCATAAATCAGAAAATTCTAGAACAGATGCAATCTGTGCATCAACTCAAACTAGACCCAAACTTGGGTGTAACCCGGACCACACCAAAGAGGGACCCTTTAAAGAAAGGAAAATGATTAAAAATAAATGTTTGTACAAATGGTTGCTTTTTGCATTTTTAAATTTTTTTGTAACATCTAAACCATCTAAAATATAAGTCAATATGTACATATTTACTATGCTAAAAATCGCTCAGATTGGAAACTTAACAACTCACATATTATAAATACGTAACATCATTTGAGGTTAGATATTGAACTGTTAAATTTTCAAAATAAATATATAGTATGTAAGAGTTCTCAAAAGATTTGATTTTTGACATAATAACTAAGTACAGGAGGTATATTATAAACAGTCAAATAAGTGAAAAAGAATAGAATCAAACAAAAAGACAACCAATGGAAATTAGAAAAGAATCATTTGATAATCTAATACAAGCACACAAATCATATCGATTGAAGATTTCCAGCCTAATCTGCTCCTTGATCAACATTGCTCAGATCTTTTATCGCCGAGATAATTAGACAATGAAAATGATTATCCCATAGATAAATCTACCTCAACATTTGGACCATCTTTTAAGTGTCAGAAAACCCAACCTGCACTGCGGCTAGCAAAACCTGATGAATTAAGAAGGTACTCCTCTCACAATGTAAAATACATTTTTGTGATTCATTGCAATTCCCACAAATTTTTAGAAGTAAAATGAAGGTTGATCCGTAAAGCTGCTATTAATTTTATTTGTATTGAAAAAGTTTAGAGAGAGCTGACAGCAGAACACAGGAGATAAATTCATTTTGCTAGCAAGACTATTAAAATGAGAAATTGCCATGTATTTTCTCCTTCTAGATTTTATACTATAGCAATAAATTGGAAGGCAACCTAGAAAAGTCAAAAAGTCCTTGAATAAGACGTGATGCATACAAGGATACCTGCACAAAAGATGCCATAATTCCCTGTGCTTGCATAATTTGTTCTGTTTCTACAAAGTTTGCAACATAGCCATCTGGATCGGCACCTCGTCTCCACAACCGAGTACCTTGAAAAGCAACAAACTCAAAATCAGCCCAGGATTACCACAAGTTCAGGAATACATTTCCAGGCTTCTGTTTTCCAGTGAAGGTCTTCCCTCTCTAAAAAATTTGATGACATAAAACCTAACACCAACCCAGCAAACTGCTAAGTTGCCAATATGGCAAGCAATTTATCAGCATGATTGACATGACTCCTAGCAAATACGAACCAATATATGTTTACAAAGCGTGTCACATGTAGTAATGTGGAAACACACGCAAGTTTCAGATGCAGTAATGAATAGGCAAGCATCACGAGGAACATACACATGATGCAGCATGTCCAAAACAATATGAGCACAAAATGGTGTAAAATATTTGGACAATGCCATATCTTCGTAAACACAATTGAAAAAAGGGGAAAGAAAGTCTTTTCTTCATTTCTAAATGATTTAGCAGTTTTGAACATTTGCAGTACCTGCTCTTCTTATGCATCTGCGTGCAATTAGAGTCACATCAACAATATTCTTTTCAACTGCAGCTTGAAAGTGCTGAAAACCTGACAGGGGATTAAGGACCAGAATCAAGGAACACATAGCCACAGTTCTACACTACCAGGACCACATCAGTAGGCTAGTTCAACCTGCTTAATTTTAAAACCAATATAAGCATAATATTAAAATTTTGAGGATACTTCCTTGCACAATGGGAAGTAGGTAAGGATGAAGCTGGAAGCAAAAGCACAATAACAAGGCATCAGATATCATCAGAAAATGATAAAAGGCAATGAGAAGTAAAGAGAAGTACTTTGATGTGCTGGATTTTCCAAATGTGTCTCACCTTTTTCTCTATAAGCACCTCCAACATGTAATTATTCCAGACAAACCTCTGGTCTGCCTGAATAAAAACAACATTTTAAAAAGTATGTGTTGGACAGCAGATCACTCCAGAATTATAAAGTTTGATGAAATGTAAAATACTGTAGAATTCCCACAAAGGACAAGAAAATTAACATCGGATTTCAGAAGACCAGGGAAAATATGCAAAATCAGCAAATGAGGTTCATCAGAAATGATCAAATTCTAGATCTATATTTCAAGAGGGATTTAAACCCTAAGAGAATGCATGTCTGCATGCGTGTGCATTATTTAGATGATGTACTGAATATCATACACAAGACAAAGATTCCTTAGTCCAGATCCATATTTGTATGATTCAGGGCAATCGAGAGGAATGTTTGCTTCATCAGCGATTTAAAAAACTAATTTCAAAAATTTATTTATCTGATGAAGTTCATCAACAAAAGCAATATCATCTCCGATAAAAGTAACAATATTTTCAGGATAGAGATAAATACAGTGTTCAGATAAACACAACTTTAAATGCCAACACAACCAATGAATATGTGTAAGGGATCTGTACATACAACCCCAAAAAAATTTAGAACGACTTCAACACATAAAATAAGTATGTATTGATAGAAATGAATACAGACAATATACATATGATTTTCAAAAATTTAGTCACTGTTTGAGAAATAAGGGGGAAAATGGTCAAAGGAGGAATTCATGCAACAATTTGTTAAAAAATAATATCCAAGATATTAGTGATAAATTGAAGATAAAATCAATAATGTGTTTGACATTGTCAACCAAATCTGACATGCATAAATATCAATTTTGTACACAATCATTTGTTGGTCACCTCCCAAAAAGATGTTAAGGTGATAATATTGAAGATACAGTGAGGAAGCAAACATTGGTACAAAGTTGGGCATGTAAAAGGATATCTAAACTGAAAAAAGCACAGAAAGAGAAATAAAATATGTGAGCCATTAAAAGGAATAGGGATTTACCTGTCTCCAAAGAGGAAGTACCTTTGATTCATCACTTAAATCATGCAACGGCTGTGCACTACAATAATGACATCAGAAAGAAAAGACAATCAAACATTTTGTCATAAAATGCAAGAAACAACAACAAAGTAACAGACAAAAAATGTCCAATGGCAAGGAAATAATGATTTATATTGCTGGCATCAGATACTCAACATGATTGAGTGTGAAACTATTTTAAGAATGGATCTTATTTTAAATCATATCCATGTATCATTAGTATCATCAGATTCTCAACAGACAGATGCTAACTTTTATGCATCAAAAGAGTGAGAACAACACCTCTTCAACAGGTTTCTATTTCTAATTTCAAGCATGAAACTCTTTGTAAGGTGCTTTTTATAGTCTAATGTGCTTTTACAAACAAGTACAATTGGAACTCAAGACTGATAAACTCCTACATCAATCTATTGCCATTGAACCAGAAGTTTGCCTTAATGTAGGTGGTTGAGTTTGCTTCCATGATCAGCTTAAATGGAGCTTTTCTTAGTGCAACCCAATGTTGTCAGAACCCAACTGGGCATCAAACCACATTGCCCACTGGATCTCAGTTTTTTAACCAGTGAAATGGGTATCAGTGGTTCCCAGTCCGGCTGGTTGAAAGACAGGGAATAATGAGCATGGAAGAATAATGTGCATCTTCAGTAGCCCGTTGCCTTTTAGTTTCAGGAAAATTACAATTTAAATATTGTTATTGACAACCCCTTCTTGTAAATCAGTAAGTTTTCATAAATCAATTTCCCTTATACTTCTATAAAGCATACATCCTTTTCGGTGAAAGGACAATGCTGAATAGAGCATAGAGGAAACCTCAATAAAGCAAGGGCCAGTCTGATGTTAGCACAAAAACGTTTTTAGTTATTCTTTAGAAAAATAATTCTGAATATTTGGTTATCAGTTTAACAGGAAAAGATAAAAATAAAATCAATCAGTTGAATGGAGTCACTCCATGCAACTGGCTCCTTGGAATCATCAACCAAAAGCACTTGGGATATTTAAAAATTGTTTCTATTTTTTTAAAAAAAGAAAAAAGAAAAAAGAAAAGATAAGCAGAGCCAAACAAGGGCTAAAATGAATAACAAATATTCACGACCAATCAAACAGACATGCAAGGATATGTATGCAACACATGGCAAAAAATCAAAAATAGCAATGATGCTTACAATCACATTGCCAGTGAGTTTCATCAAAAATTACTAAACACAAGATGAACCAAGAAACACTCACCATAACGTCAGATTGACATCATATGAGAAGTACAAACCAGATGTTCTCTCTGCAGCATTTAGGAGCATGGAAAACTCAGTCTCCAACTTTTTCTGTCGAAGGTGATACAAATTCTTATGTTTAACAAAGTGGCATGCCCCCAAATAACAGAATAAGCATGAAAAAAAATAATTAACTGTTTTGACCTGTTCTACAGAAGAATTCTTCAGTGACTGGTTGCATGGCAAAATATTTAAGGATGAGACTCTGAAAATGGGATGCCCCAAATAAGAGCCAACACATTCTCGTTCTGTTATGACAACCATATATGATCCTGACAAAGAAGCAACAAAAGGAAATAAATCTTCAAAAATAACAATTTTTTGAAACAGTTGGGACTTGAGACCACTAACAGTGAAAATTACAGTTTCACCTCACCCACATCCCAAAAGTTAGACAAAATGAATAGCATCAAAAACTGTGACTACAAAAGCACAAGATCTTACATCGAACAATTTGAAACATACCAAACAACAAAGAAGAGAAAAGATACATATTTTGCCTTCAAAGCAGAAAGAAAAGAAATGTGCATCAAAACAGGCATGTGTATAATCACATATAAATTATGATTATCGGCCCCTTAGTCTCACACTGGGTGGTGTAGATGTGAAAAAATAGGTAAAAGATAAAACAGAGAGAAGCAAAGCTATGATTGCCTCAACATAAAAATTATCCTTCTGAATCCTGGCTCGCACGGTAGCTGACAAAGTGAGATTTTAAGACTCTGAACTCTGGTCTCATAATAGGCATGGCCTGTTCTGTAAAATGGTGTTCATATCGTACCACCAAACGAAGTGACTAGTTGTCTATTTCCAAATGGATCTCGATTCATGAGATGCATCCATATATTTATTTTTTTATTTTTACATAACTATGTTTTCTTAGATATATTTTAACCCATATACTAAGTTTTACCATTTTACAATACTTTTACATTTTTATTTTTTATTTTTAAAACTCAAGTTTTTAAGGGGTGAAAAACGACTTAAATTCCCTTAAAATTGATAAATAACCATAGATAAAAGTACTTTGAAATGATATAACTTGGTATATGGGTTAAATACACCTAAGAAAACACGTTTATGAAAAAATAAAAAATATATATATGTGGACATGTTATGCATCGCATGTTAGCCAATAATCATTCCACATACATCTTTTCATTTAATTGTCTATCCGACAGAAACCTCATCCTTACACCTATAGAAAAGACACCAGTAATGAGGTGATTAAAATTAATCCAACAATGCGTCTACCCCAAGAATAACTTAAAATAGTGGATGGAAAGTTGATCTCTTCACAAAATTTGTCACTCCCATCTATTGCATTCCTCAATCTGCTTACTCAAAGGCAGAAGTTTCACCAATTAATGAGATTTTATCTATCTCAATTTCCTTCAAGATATAACCTGATTATTATGACGTAAAGGATTGCATCATCGACTTTTATCAAAGAGAAAGAAGACATGCAACAAAGTTAAGTAGAATCAATGTCAATGTTGAAAATCAAGGATGACTTGTTTGCCAAACTTCTGTGAATGATGCACAAAATGACAGAACAATTATTTAAGCATACAGTAGCTGTTAGGGTTTAATTTATTTTATACATAATTGGGGTTTTGGATATTTAATTAATCAACTTAGGATTTAATATAGATATCAAGTGATTATATCAGGCATCAACTTGATAATAATTCAGATCATAGACGGAATTTTTTTTTTTTTGGGGGGTGTTGGATTTTTATTTGTACTACAATAAAATTAAGTAAATTTTTATCATAGGGCCTTTACAAATACAATAGGACACTAGTACAGTAAGGGTCTTCATAACATAATTCAAAAAGAAGTACACTGAAGCAAAAATATATATCTCAACAACAAGTACACAGTTTCAAACTTCAGTGATGCATTAATTTCAGGCAACAATCTGATGCATCCATCAATTTCCAATTGTTTTGACATAAACTTCCTTCATCAACATGGTATGTAGACCATTTTAACCAGAGTTTTTCCCGATGCAATTTTAACCAAGTAACCGTTATTGGAATTTTAGAGGAAAAAATTCAGATTCTCCAATATGCATAAAGAGATATCTCAAATTCCAGACAAAGACATGCCTACCAGCTAAGAGTTTCAGTATCCCAATCACTCCAAACACTGTTTGTATCTTTGGACCGCGAACAGGATTCTGGAGCGGAAGCCCCTCTATGTAACGCAGAACAAAATCAGCATATGTCAAATTATTGCCTATATTAGCAATAACATTTTGCTGATAATAAATGAACCAGAAAATAAAACATTCAAAAAACAGATGTCAATCAAATGAACATATCCAACCAATCAGCTCCAATGATCCATCTACACGACTGACAGCCAAATAGGAATCAGAATTTCCATCTGTTGGCTCGATTATATACTGTTCGGGAAACTCCCAGAGTCGCATTCTTCTGTGAAGCTGTCGTTCATGATGTTCAGAATTGTTCTCCTCCATTGCAACTGGAGACCAGACTGAGCAAGTAACAAAAAAGTTATCAGAACACCTTCCAGAAGAGATCAACAAATTCATAACAATAGGAAACATCTATTCTCTTTCCTGTCAATGATACATAGGACGACAAACAGTTCCAATTTGAACCAATAAGCAAAATTTGGCAGGCAATAGTAGGACATTTGCCCCCACACTGGGATGATGATGAAATTTTAATAAAATCCCGCCTAGTCCAGTGACAGATGTTTCCAACCATGTGCAAATCTCTCCGCATTGTGGTATCAATGAGAAGGAATCCAATTCGCATAGAATAGGTCTGCAAAGTAAGACTGACATGAAACAATAAACATGATTTTTTTTAATCCCCTCCAAACTTGTAAGATAGCTCACATTTTCTTGAAAATTAAGCCGCATTGGGCTCAAGCTCCACATACAGAGAGAAAACCCTGAGGCTGTTTACCATAATTAATGCAAGAAGATCATGTCACCGGCACTATTACGTGAGGTCAAAATCATTCATCGGGCACAACACATCTAAAAATTCACCAAAAGTAGAAAATTTTGCTAATCAAATTCGCGAAAGACGCAAAGAGAGAAAATTAAGCCACGTTCGTCTAGGAAAACACAAAACGCCACCTGATTCCGACCATAACCGGTCAAAGAAGCATGAAGGCCAAAAAAATCGTAGATATATATTTTTTTCTTTAAAGATGCCAACCTTTCTACTACAAAATTCAACAGCAAACGCTACTCGTATCTGGATCTGAAACTTTAATAAAAAGGCGAAGATGATGAAAAAGGAAACCCAGGGACGTAGGGAGAGAGAGAGAGAGAGAGGGGAGGGAGTGTGTTTGCCTTTGGAAGAGATGGAGCTGCTGGGAGCTGTGTGATTCGTAGAGAGAGAGCGAAGGCTACGAAGGCGAGGAAGCCGTTGGAGGGTTGAAAAGGAAATGGCAGAGGAAGAGGAAGAGGAAGAGGAAGAGGAGGTGGGCAGGGGAGGAATGGGGGATCCAAAAGGAAGGATGCTCCACAACCTCCGATTTGGGCGGAATAGGTGTCCAACAGCGCACGTTAGCCCCTGCGACGACAGCATGTATCGTGCGCACCAGGCACCACCACTGCACTCCTGTTTCTGCTTTCTAGTCGTTTCAGCGACGATGTCGTTAGAATCGGGTACGGCGAGAGCAGTGCTTGCTTTCAGTGAAGAAATGTAGGATGTGTAATGTATAAAACTTACAACGAAAAGTGTAGGAGATTAAAAGTTTTTAAATGATAAGATATGAGATGGGTAATGATGAGTAGTAAAGATGATAAAATTAAAATAGATAAGTTAGTTGTATGGATAGTTGTGTAGAAATGATTGAAAAGTAGAATAATTGTACAGGAAAATGTGAAAAAATGATTAAAAAATATAATAGCTGTAGAAAGTGACAAGTTTTATATTGAAAAGTTTTAACTTGATATTTTTTGGGTTTATTTGACAATTTAAAAAAGTTGTCGAATTAAAACTTTTCAATCTAAAACTTTTTACTCTCTAACTACTCTTTTTTTAATTATTTTTTACACATATTTCTACACAACAACCCTACTTTTCAATCATTTCTACACAACTACCAATATAACTAACCTATTTATTTTAAATTTATTCATTTTATCACTTATCATTATCCCTACAATATCACATCATTTTCTATTGATTCGATAACTTTTACACACAAAACTTTTCATCAAAAGTTTTACAACTTCCCAAACACACCCTTTATAAATTGTCAAACACACCCTTAATAATAAGTATTAATATTTTTTTTATTATTTCAAAAAAAAATCCAGGACAGCAGTTCCAATGTTATGATTTTTTTTTTATTTTTTGTTTACCCTAGTGAAGTCGTAAGCCGGGATGCATCTTGAGTTTGGTGGATTTGTTTAGAGTTGACTGTATTTTTATTTTATTTTCAAAATCTTTCATACTATCTTATTTTAAGTTTGTTCAATTCTAAATCTATATTTTTAAGATGATTTGATTATAATTCTGGTTCCAAAAATGTTCTTTACATTTGTCTTCGTACCATATTTGAAAATTATAATTCTAATATAAATTTTACTTAAAAACTTACTATCAATATGACAATAATATAATTTTAAAATGCATTTATTAAACATATTAAATAATAGATAAATTTAAAAAGTTTGTATATTTCAAAAAATGATAAATTTCTTATATACCCATGAATTTTACTTATAGTTCTATTTATGCTTACGAACTTTCAAAAATGTCTCTCATCCGTATAAATTTTCTTTTTAATTCCATATATACTCATGGTCTCATACAGTTTATGAATCTGTTAAACAGGGAAATTAACCCCCTTGTTAAATGCTGAATATATCTATCCTTAATTATACTTTTATAGCTAAAAATTCATATAATAATGAATTTTATAACTATAAAAAAATATATTATTTGAATACGAATATTGAAATTTAATTATAGTAACTTTAAATTATATTAGGACTTGGGTATATTCGTTATTTCACAAGGGATTAACGGCTCATTTAATGAATCCCTAACAGCATAGGTATATATGAAATTAGGATAAAAATTAGTGGGCATTAGAGATAATTTTAAAAGTTAATGCGTATAAGTGAAATTATGAATAAAATTTGTAGTTATGCATACAATTTATCCTTCTAAAACATACATTTTATATTTTCAAAAAATTTAATATATTTCATAACATAAGTATTAAATGTATATTAGTAATTCAAATCGATTTTGGGTACTTAAGTCTTGAAACTGGTCTTATCCTCATTAAATTGGATATTTTTTTATTTAAAAACTATCATACTCTATAGATAAAAAAAAAAAGAACTTATAATACCCATTTTATAATATATGATAGCTTGATCTATAGATACTTTTATCCAAGTTGCACTTACAGCGACAAGGGTTTTCCATTTTTCCTTTTCAAAGAACATCTTTTGAATATATTCAATTCGGACCAAGTTAGACCTAACCATTGCATGCCTCAACCCAGACCTAGAGTCGAACCCGGCATCTAAATTAGTTGCATCAAGTTAGAATTTAGCTAAGGATTTAAAAAATTTATGACAGATTTTTTCTTTTTAGGGTATATTTAGGAAATGATAAAAAAATTAAATATTTTATACAAAACACGGACAAAAAAAGCCCACCCTTGGACTAATAATATAAGAGATGCAACAAGTGTTTTGAAGCACAAAGCCAAAAACATTTTTCTTATAATGTTCCAAAAATATACAACAATTCTAGGCGGGTTTATCTTCCATTCATGAAAATACACCTTGTCAATCAATGTAA
>JAXCLR010000063.1:57548713-57560539 GCA_035584095.1 Annona squamosa | reverse complement strand
TTTGGAGATGATCTTACATTAAGGTCAAAAGATAAGGTGATCAAAACCTAGACAACCAAATTGTTGACATTAATATATGTGTGCATGTGTAAGATTCAAGATTCAAGATCAGATTAGGGCAAGTAAAAAAAAAATAAGACTGGCCACCAGGAACGGTGGTGCTTTGGTTGTAGCACGGGCTACCCCATATGGGAGTCTTGTGTCCTACTGTTTTTGTAGATATTTATTTCCCTAAGAGTGGAGATTATGACAAAAGTCTTCTCGAGTGTGGGAGTATTTACCAGAAAAATCTCATCATAATGAGAAGGTTGTAGAAAGGTTCCTAATTAAATAACAAGTTGGCACAATCTATATATAAACACTAACAAAAAAAGTAATGCTGACATTTATCTCATAGAAGGGAAGTGATACGAATTATTTGGGTAATTAAGATGTGTTTGGTGAGGATTATTAAAAGTAAAAATTTTAAAACGAAAATGTGAAAGACTGATACGATAATTCTATTACAAAAAGAATTATTAAAAAAAAAGTCACCGTTTGGATGAGTGATTCCCATAAGTGTCTCGTGTGCGGGTTACAATTTGTCTCGCGCTAAAGTTTTTTATTTTTTTTATTTTTATGAGTATTCATACATTACCATCTCAATTGGTATTACAATTAAATTCTGAGACATTCTTACAATTTGCTAACAATTATCTACTACTTCTAAACTTTCCCATTAGTAGACGGCTCCCACAAACTTGAGAAGATTTGCAATGCCACAACTTCAGAAATGCTTCTGGGGAGATTTGAACCCAGGATCACCTACTTGTAAGGCCATGTCCTGCACCACTGAGGCACGACCTCAGTGGCGTCTAGCGCTAAAGTTGGTTGCGGTTGTGCAGAAGAATTTCGCTGACGGCAGCGGGGCTTCAATAGGCTGTACATGTAGCATTGGTTTCAAGTTGAACTTTTCAACTTCAACAGGTATTAATTTTCGGGGTCAGGTCAGCTTCTAATTTGAACCTGAATCCATACTAATTTTTATTAATAATTTGTTGATATATCCACTTAGTTGGACATTAATTATTGATATACTCATATTGTTTCACAAATTACATATTATCCTATAAAATTTCACAAAAATTGATTCCATACTCATATTGATGGCAGTTAAATAAAAATATAATTTGCTAATATACCTACTAAATTTAACTCTAATTACTCATATATCCACATTATTTTAATTGCATATTAACGTATAAAGTTTCACCAAAATTACTTGTACACCCATGATACCTTTTTGTCAATTTTTATCGCTAAATGTATATTAAAATTTTGGATAATGACAAAAAATATCATATTTAAAATTATACTAGAATCTCAAAATTTATAAAGAATCTCAAAATTTATAAAACACCCAGTTGTACCAATTGTGCTAGTGGAAGTGGATTCACTTATATCTGAAATGTTATCCCCTTCCACCTACATAATGGGATATTTTATAAATTGCAAAATTCTAATATAACTTTAACTATAGTCATTTTCATCATTATCTAGAATTTTAATGCACGTTTGATGACAAAAAAAATGTTATGGATACACAAGCAATTTTGGTAAAATTTTATCACGTAATATGCAATTCATGAAACAACGTAAGAATATTAACAATTAATGTCAAATTTATTAATTATATTAGCAAATTATTTTTTTATTTAATAGCTATTAAATTTTAATTGATTTTTTATTTAATAGCTGTTAAATTTCAAGTATATCAACAATTAATATCAAATTTATTAATTATATTAGAAAATTATTTTTTTATTTAATAGCTGTTAAATTTTAATTGATTTTTTTATTTAATAGCTGTTAAATTTCAACAATTAATATGAGTACACAAGCAATTTTTATAAGAAAGATAATATGTGATTCTTAAAATAATAAAGGTATATTAGTAATCAACGTAAAGCTAAGTAGGTATATCAACAAATTACCGGTTTGGTTTTTTTTTCGAAGATAGGCTTTGGTCGAAACCAAGATCAATTTGAAAAAAAAGCAATGATATTCAGATCCGAACCCGGCTTTCCCCCTCAGGTCTAAATGCTAATCCGGTCCGAGCTGCACCATAGTTGCAAGAAAGTAATGTGATTGATTTTACATTGATTATTGAACTGGTTGTGATGCGAGAGAAAATAGATGCGCACGAAAGGATCAGATCGATCCAATACGGAGGTAATGACGAAGAGAAACACCCCGTATAGAGTTCATCAACACCAGCAATCACACTACACACGCTTTGATGAGCACTCTCCCCCAAAAAAACCGTTATTTAAATCACATCTCTGACATGAACATGCTAGCTAGGCTTTTATTGATAATGCCATGCGTCTAGCTCTGACTCAGAATCAGAATGCACGCTTGCAGATAGCCATGAGTCACTGCATTACATGTTTGGCTTGACGTTGAGGCGGTTTGCTAGCTTCTCCCCCAGGGATTTGTCGCACTGCATCGCCACAACAAACAGACACACATTACATACAATTGGCAATCTGAAAAAATAAAAAAATAAAAAAAAAAAAGTAATAACAAAATAAATTAGGAAATTTCAGCTTACTTCAATTACTACTGGTAATCAGAAAGACTCAAGTAAGCAGGCATTGGTACCTGAGACCAGTAGCTGATCCAAATGCTGCGAATTTCGTGGGTGACCCTTTGATCGGACAATGCTTTCACCCATCGGCCGATGAAACGCTCTTTCCTATGAACGATGAGGAAAAAGAAATCAGATATTTCATATCTCCGGCAAAAGAAAATTTTTCAAGAAAGAGAGACGTTAGGATTTTATCTTCATAAGAGAAAATGTATTGATTTTATATAAGTAATCATGTCCGTCCTATTTATAATTGTCCCGACAATAAGAGAAGTTGTTAAAAGTGTCGAAATTTTGGGTACATGTGTCTGTGTGAGGCATCTAAAGGGTGTGTTTAGCATTCCATAAAACATTTTAATTTAAAATTTTTAACTTTTTATAATTATCATATTTTATAATTTTTTTACTTCTTTTTATATAATTATCATACTTTTCAATTTTACTTTCACAATTACATATACTATTATCTTATTTATTTTAATTTTATTATTTTTACTTTTTTATTACCTTTATTATATTACATCACTTATCCAGTTGCAAAAACTTTTACACACAAATTTTGTTTTTATCAAAAACTAATCACCCAAAGAACAAGCGCGAGTCATTCTGTAACTGTGTATATCAGTCTAAACTGTTTATCATATCGAATTGTTATCTCTTTCGTAGTTTTTAATTTCTTAGATTGAAGAATTTCACGTGTAGATCATGATATCTTGTGTGCGTGATCACGTGTTGTTTATTTGGACCCATTTTATTTTTTTAAATATTCTGTAGCAATTAGAATCATGTTTCGATTTCTAACAAGAAATACCACCAACCGACCTGTCTGGCGCAAAGGAACGGTATCTTTCTCCAGGCTGCTTGAAATTGTTTTCCTTGTCAATGACGCGCTGCATTTGTCGTGAGGATCGTTCATAAAGCATATTGGCTTTATCAGCCATACGAAAAATCACTACTTACTCAAAACTCTCCATCTTACCTTCTCACGCTTCCCCGTAAGAATTTGGGTTGTAATGGGAAATTTCTCAGCATGTCTAACAGGATCAAACCTCGAAGGGAAGTAGTTTACCTGAAAAGTAGAAATAAAAAGCAGGAATAAGTATATATTTTCTTCCTAATTCAAAATAAAGATAGATACCGAGCGAACAAGGATGAAAACAGAACAGGACTAATACCTCTCCATCCCTATGCATGAAATTCATGAAACCGTCATGATGATTGTTATGATATTGACATTTGGGTGCATTTGGTGGGAGCATCAAATAGTTCGGGCCGAGTCGATGCCTCTGCGTGTCAGCATAGGAGAAGATCCTGGTCTGCAGCATCTTGTCATCTGAGTAGGAGATGCCAGGCACCACAATTGCAGGGCAGAATGCAAGCTGCTCATTTTCTGTGAAGAAGTTATCAATGTTCTTGTTCAACACCATCCGCCCAACCGGCTCAAGTGGCAACAACTCTTCTGGCCATGTCCTGGTGTCATCCAGCGGATCAAAATCAAACTTCTCCTCATGCTCAGGATCCATGACCTGGATTAAAAACTCCCACTCGGGGAAGTTCCCTGCAGCGATCGAATCGTGAAGGTCTTGTGTAGCATGGCTGTGATTAGTCCCTCCAACAGTCACAGCCTCCTCATCCAACAAACACTTCTCCCCACAGGTGGGCCTCCAGTGGAACTTTACATAATGCACTTTTCCATGTTTGTTGATAAGAGTGTATGTGTTGACACCAGAACCAATCATGTGCCTGTAGTTGAGGGGGATACCAACATCATCAAAGAGAAAAGTGAACATGTGCAGGCTCTCAGGGTGGTATGAGAAGAAATCTAGGATTCTCCAGTTCTCTTGAATGTGAGACTTTGGGTTTGGTTTCAAAGCATGGATCATGTCTGGGAACTTCATGCCATCGCGGATGAAGAACACGGGGAAATTGTTACCAACAAGATCAAAATTGCCCTGGTTAATCAACCAAAAGGAAATATTCTATTAATTTCTCCATTTATGAGAGAATATTAGTGGGTATTCAGTAATTAAGTGAATCAGTCTAATATTTGCAACTCGTAGGAACCATTATTTCAGAGAGAGAGAGGAAAGTCTTTTGCAGTCGTCGCGCAATACATGATATATTCAGACAATGACAAGTACATAGACATGAACACATGGATACCCAGTTTCAAATGAAAGAAAAGAAGAATGCTGGACAATCCAAACTAGGAGCAGAAATAACAGGACAACTCAAAGACAGAAAACTCAAAATATCTAGAATACAAGAAAAGTAAAGCATCAACATTCCAAACCTAGCTATTCCTATCAGGTTAGGAACTACTGCTAAGCATAAAAGAAGAAGTTATTAAATATTCGAAACTCGACAGACCAATCCTGCAAGGAAACTCAAATTTAATCTAAAACAAGGACTGAAAAAGTCAGGAAGAAAAGAAAAGGAACACCAACCTCTCTGGTATAGAACTTCACAGCAAAACCTCGAGGGTCCCTCAAAGTTTCAGGACTAGCACGCTCGTGGATAACCGTCGAGAAGCGGACAATGACTGGGGTCTGAACTCCAGGCGCCCGAAGAAAATCAGCGCAGGTGAGATGAGAAACATCGTGGGTAACCTCGAAGAAACCCTTTGCACTAGCTCCCCTTGCATGAACAACACGCTCTGGTATGCGCTCCCTGTCAAACTGAGCAAGTTTCTCAACCAGATGGTAGTCCTCAAGGAGAATAGGACCTACACGTCAAGCATCAGGATTCAAAAAATGCTCATAGGATCACATGACAGGTGAAGAAAATTCCATTTTTCTGTCATAATTGAAGGAATTTTCACCCACTCAGATTTCTTCAAAAACGATAGTGAATTGAATAATTAGGAGAAACTGAAATATAGACAAAAACACCTCAATAAGAACCAGCAAACGTGACGGTAAGCTAATATAGATTTCATCAATCCCCAAAGTAAACACAATTTGCAATCAAATCAATGGCAGAAGAGTCACAACAATCTAATAACAAACAAACAAAAAAAAGAGATCATATAGTGCAAATACTGACCAAAGAAGTGTTTAAGACTCCCTTTTGGTACCATAGTTACTGAGTGTAACAGACATCCAACTATTCCCCTAATCATTGACCACTTTGATTCCTTGTGAGTTTACAAGCTAGTCAATGATTACAAGGTTGAGGTACTATTTGGGGGGAACATGTCCCCTCTCTAAATAACTGTCCCAAATTGACAGAAAGGGAGATATGTCTGTGGCAGTCAGTGAGAATAATGACACCACACAGAAGAACTGATGGATGAAGTAAATAGCTGAGGTCTGAGCAAACTGAAACATCTTAGCAATAGCTAAAACAAAACCAACAGTTGCAATGTGTACTGGTTATATTCAAACAGAACAAAATACAGTCAATTAAAAAGAATGAAATGTCCCCATTTTTTTAAAAAAAAGAATGAAATGTCTAGATTGAAAATAATTTGATCCATGCACATCACAAAAACTGAATACCTCTAGTTCCAACAGTCAATGAAGAGTTGTTGTTCCAGACTGGCGCACCCGAATTAGTGGTCCAAAAGCGGGAGTCGTAAGAATCTGAAGGGCGGTACTGTGAGAGAGAGAGAGAGAGAGAGAGAGAGAAATTTGTTAAGATACCCAAGAAAAATAAAAACAAACAAATACAAAAGAGGAGAAAAGGAAGCTGAACTTAACATACAAAAGATGGTAATCAATGAATATGGAAGAAAAACAGTATCCGCTTGAAATGAATCTTGGCACTTCATAAAAAAGCGAAGGAAGGTTTTGTGAACTCATCTTTATGGTAGGAAATGTAGAATGGGTACTAGTACTTTTCCACAATCAATTCTATATGTTCAATCATGAAATTTATTTTCTCACATAAAATATTCTATTCATTTACTCTTTATCCACCAACTTGCAATAAATATTTTTTATAATCGACAACATTTTCTCTCAAAAAAAAAATTATCTTCCTTTTCTACCAGCCAAATAAGCCAGAAAACCAACGAAGATATAGGAAGAGGAATCTGACAGAAAGATGGCCCACCACCTGCAATTTGTTATGAATCAATATATTTCCTATATATCTTGCCTGATTCTTTGAAAGTGACCCACGTAAGAAGTGCCAGATTCATGGCCCTCAATACCCAAACATAGAAGAATATATAACCTGGGAACAAAAGGACCACGTATATGTTACCGACGTTCTTCTATGGGTAAGAACAGAACAGAAATCCCACGGTACAGAGATCTAAAAACAAATAAGAATATCAACATACGCACGTACCTTCTCACGAGCTGATCATATCGCCTTCAATTCGAATAATTAAACAAACTCAAAACAAATATAAACACAGCGATTTAGTGAAGATAAAGAATTCGAGGCAATATCAAATTGCAGGCGGCAATAAATGCAACCAAATTTTTTATTTTTTATTTTTTTATAAAAAAAATCTCTTTTCCCCCCGATCTGTTAATTCTCCAACGAAAGACGCCCATGAACGACATTTCGGAGAGGCCAAAATTTTTTTCAAAAGGTAATACCTTGTACGGATCCATGGCGCGCGCCTCTCGTACTTCGTCCTCTCTCGCTCTCAGCGTAAATGGCGACATGAGAGCTTAATTATACAGAGATAGAGACTGGATCGGACTCCATTTCCCATCTCTCGCCACCTTTCCAGACTCAATAATCGATCACCGTCCACGTGGACGCATGCAAGGCCACAACTCAACACACGTCATGCAGGAAGCACTAACGGTCCAACTACTGACTATTTCATGCATGAATGATGCCGATCGTACGATGGTCGGATATTATATGTCCATAAATCGCCTCCTACATCTGATCCTCGTATGCAAAATCGACGGCCTGGATTTCTGCTGCGAGTCGTACGTGTGTTGTTATGACTTCGTATATCTGAATTAAAAATGTAATTTTTAGATATGTTACTGTGTTTGATACATTAAGTATATAAATTAATTAATATTTTGTTTTTTCGAAGGGGCTATAGCAGCGCTCAATGACATGCAGCACAGTCAACAGTATCGAATCCCGGATGCTGGGGCAACAAAGCACCAACTGCGTCTTAGGTGCTTATCTTCCCAGTTTGTATACGTAACCAAAAAGTTATATGCAGAATTTTGTTAAGGCCAATTTGATTTCTTGTTGGATTAGTTGTCAAACCATATATGAACTTTCTTAAAACTGGATTTAACTATCCAAATTGCTAAAATATATCCAAATTTGCTAAATGCTGAGTCCAACAATTTTTCCATTTTTGTGTGTCCAAATTATTGTAGTAAAATTCTAGCGTGATATTTAATTATAACCATAAATTACCTCTGCATTAGGGTGCATAATATTTATATGGTGGAGAATATATATCTAAAACAAGTTGAAAAAACGAATGGACGATTTAAAAGTCAAATTTGCAGAAATTACATTCTTTATTATAGATTTTTTACGCACGTCCTCCAAATCGCAACGGGCGACCATCTCTCTCTAGTCTTTTTTCTTTTTTCCTGTTCTTCAACCATTCGTCCGTCCCTACGCCATCAACGGCGACGTGGGTGTCAAGCAATGAGCGCACGTTAGCAAAGCTCCTGAAACGGCGTGTATTAATCCACGCGGAAAAAAATGAATTAAAACGCCTGCGACGGGACCGACGGGAGCTTCTGTCCCCTCGAGAGACGCCAAAAATCCCCAGACAGTAATCAAAATGCTTCTTTCGTCGGTATAATATTTGTATATAAAGCAAAAATTAAATGAAGATAAATCATAAATCCTGAATTTTTATTAAATTAACTGGCTAATGCGATCTGATGCGTAAACATTATATTCATAAAAGAGAAATTTGCCTAACGGCCCTAAACTTTTTCTGATTTTGCAAATTTAACCGTTAACTTTTTTATATTGTATCACCTCGTGGATAACCAGGAGGAAAACTTCATAAGAGAAGAATAAATTAGGTAAGTGTCTCTACTTTTTTTTTTTTTTAATATTTTTATATATACTATAACATCTATGACAACTAGATATTACGAGCATATTCATACCCTCACACTATGAAAGGAAATTTTTCCTAAACCCCCACCATAGAGAAGAAAGTATAAACCCCTACAATAAAGGAAAAATTATAAAACCACCATTAAAAGAAAACTAAATTATAAAAATACCAATATAATACTTGCACTTAGCAAGAATTGAACAACTAACCTGGGCAAATAATGCCACTACTATGAGGGCAGGGCTCTAATGGCACAAGTGTCTATACCTAACCTCTTACTTCAAACCCAGATCTTTTATCCTATACACCATTACATACTTTTTATAAACACTTACTTTAACTACTTAGTTATCTAAGTGGCAGCATCCGTGTAACTTTAATATATGCATAGTATGTTTTAAAATTAAAAATCCACACATTTTGATTTCACTTCCACAATCATCTCTTATGTTGTCTTTTTCTATATTGGGCATATTAATGGAGACCAATAACTAACAAATCACTTGTAATTAAGTAATATTTTTACTAGATTTTTATGACATTCCTGGTAAGGAACTACAAAAGTAGATGTCTAGTGGAAAAGTTGAGGCCTTTGGGAGATTGGAAAACATGCATTTTTGATAATTTTAATTAATATTCTTTCCACCTCTGTATTAGATACTACGTGGTATTTGTTAATACCTACAACTTTTTATACTAAAATTTTTTAATCTAGGATTTTTCATTCTTTATAATTATCTAATTTTTTAATTATTTTTTTATTTATTCTTATATAACTACTTTACTTTTCAATTATTTCTACAAAATTAACAATGCATTTAACTTATCTATTTTAACTTTATTCTCTTTAATCATTATCATCACCCCTGCCATATCTCATCGTTTTTTTCATATTTCAAAAACTTTATACCAAAAATTTTTCATCACAAGTTTTATTATTTCCCAAATGTAAAGCAGCCCATTCAATCAGAGAATAAAGATTATTGAAGAGACTAATTAATCAGCCAGCACCTAATGATCAATCATGACACGGAAAGCGCCATTCAATCATAATCAGTTCTTGGTAACATTAATCCCAATTCCCATGTTACAACATGAGTTAATAATTGGTTACATACAGCCCCTTGAAGGATCATCGAATAATTCAGAGATAAAATTTTTCTATATCATGACATCGACCCCTTGTTTGGAAATCCCAACTGCACACTTGTAGCATATTGGTGGTGAGTGCAAGAAAAGCATGCATGCGAATGTGATCGACAAAATGCCCACATTTTGTCTCCAAATATCTGGAAACAAAATGTCGAATTTCATCAGGAAAAAATAATTTAAAAAATGATCAACTTGAATGAAACAGGCATGACTATGAGAGATACTCATGTGGTCCTTGTCTCTCGGTCTCTGCTTCATAATCCCAACTTGAGTTCCAAAAACAGATGCGGGCCCTCAGCAAGATGCGTTGGAGATGGAGCAGGAGGCAGGTTCAAGTCCAGGACACAAGCTTTGGGTGCAGAAGAATAAAAACTCATTCCCTGCTCATCCATTCCCTCCAAATGGCACCTCTTGTGCCCCCCAAGCGCTTGACCACTTGCGAAAACCTTCATGCAAATGCTGCACTTGTGGCCCCCCACCACCCTCCCATCGCTGCCATTGCCCATTTGGTCGTCGTTGTCATCTTCACCATCATCATCCTTGGCACTCGCAAAGCAGCCCTTGACATTCTTGTGCGTAGCCCTGTGGCTATCCAGAGCCTGGCGTGATCCAAACACTCTCTTGCAACCTGAGCACTCGAAGCGGCAATTCCAGCAGTCCACAACAGAACTCCCCGATGGATCCCCGGCGAATATCTGGAAGTGGTAATCCCCAGCACTAGGCCCATTCGCCAGCATCACCAGGCAAGTAGCAACTTCATGTTCCACGGCCGTTAACTCGGACAGGCGGGAGGTTGAGGGGTATTCATCAGAAGAGGGGCGCTGGAAGTTGGGTGGGGGGTTGATCCCGCGCCACTGCCGCTCTGGATGGCACCGCATGTGGCCGAAGAGGGCCTTCCAAGACCAGAACCGCTTCCCGCACTCGGTGCAGGGGCGGGTGATCTTTGCTGCCGACGGGTCCGGCTTCTTCAGGGCCTTTCGCTGCAGAATCCTCTTCGTAGGGTCTGATATCCGAGCAAGCTTGGAGCGTTTCTTGCGACGATGCTCACCGGCAGTGGCTTCGTCATCGGCAATCGTGGTTGGCGCAATCTCTCGGGTGATGGCGGGTGGAGGAGGGGAGACGGTGAGTTGGGCGGCTTCATGACAGTGCATTCTAAGAGGCATGAATAACGGAAGTGAGAGAGCGTAGGCATGACATGTGAGTGGTAGTGACTTGTAGGCCTCTGCAGGCAGTTGGAGCGGTTATTTGCTGCTGCTAGTCTCGTTGAAATTTTGAAATAGGTTGGATTAAGGCTCAAAGATCGTGAGATGAACCAGAACTAGAACAACCATATCCCACCATTTATCTGAATGAATCAGCGACGGCGGGCTTCGGAAGGACGAGATAGAAAGCAAGCCAACCATGCTCACAGATACAAAATCCAGAAGAATAAAAAGGGCAGAAGTAACCGCAGCCTGGCAACCGTTCCAATGCCTTCCTATCTGACAGATAACTGCTTGCTTTTCCGGTGGTTAGAACTTAGAAATGGCGCTGAATTTTAAGCTGAGCTAGAATAACTTACTAGAGAAGAGAAGAGAATGACTTCATTTACAAACCAACTCGGCTTTAATATATGCGACTTCTGTGAGATCTGCTCATCCAACCACCGATTTTGGAACTGAAACAAGACAACCGGGCATTTCTCTGTTTTAGCTATCCAATAAATGCAAAAGGAAGTGTGTCAAAAAAATAATAATAAATACAAAAGGAGATGCATATAATCTCCATCAGTTGCAAAATGCAAATCATTACCCAAAGAAAAACGAGAACGATTGCCATTCTGTAGGGTGGATCAGAACACCCAAATTTCAAATATCTGAGCGCTTCGTCTCCCGATATCCCAGACAGTCAAGATGAAGCGGGATCACCGTATTCGCGTTATTACTATTTGGGGGTTGGGGGGTTCTAGTGTTCTACATAGGGAAATGATCCAGTGCATGCGACTGTACCGTGCAGTCCATGCACTGTGGGCCCCACCTGATCATTTCCC
>JAXCLR010000063.1:57535382-57548613 GCA_035584095.1 Annona squamosa | reverse complement strand
TAAACCGTCTAAAGTATGATTTATATATGGATAAATGAGTGTATAAAGTTTCATTAAAATCTAATATGTGTGGGGTCTATTTTACAGCGGACTGCACCGTAATTACGGTGCAGTCCGACTGTACAGGATCGTTCCCTTCTATATATATTTATATATATCCACTAATTTGGTCTTATTTTCAGATACACCCACGAAAGTTTCATACGCTCCTGTTATATTATGTGTTTTGCAATCATAAAAACTTTTTAATCCAAATATTTTTGAAGTTTTAATATAAATATCTTTACTCTCAGCAATTATCATATTTTTTAATTATTTCTGCATATCTTTCTACATAATTAATTTACTTTTCAATTATTTTTTTACAACAACTTTATTTATTTTTACTTTATTCTATTTACTCTTTATTGTTATTCATACCATATCACATCACTTTTCTCATTTTAATAAAGGCCCATTTGATAATGTAAAAATTTGTGAAATTTTAGGATAATATAGAAAATAGGAAAGAAAATATTTTGGGCAAATGTGTAGGTTCCATAGAACTCATAGTTTTCCATAGAATCCCACACTAGCGCTTAGTAAACGTGCCCTAAATATGCTAAATTTCAAATATATCCAAACTATCAGCTATCCTCAGTTAATTTGTTGTAAATGCCAAAAATACCTTCGATTAAATATCGAGTTAATTCAAATATGCACGCATTTGACCTTATTTTCAGATATATTCACTAAGTACGTTAAAAATACCAAATATACTCAAATTGTCCGCTTCGTCAATTATTAGGAAAAGATAGTATTCTGGGTGATTTAAAATTTTCAAATGCCAAAAACACCCCTGGATTTAAATAAAAGATTTTATTTTCATTTTTCTCACCTCCCGATGGAAAGAAAAGAGAGAGAGGCAGCAACCGGATTCCAGCACTAGCACCACCTCCTTGGTGCCTAAGTCCAGCATTTCCAGCAATATCAAAGACATGAATATCTTTGTGTGCGTGTGTGTGTGAGGGAGAGAGATCGATCTAAGATCGTAATGACTACAGCATTTCTTATGTAATTACTACTCTGAAAAATCTCAGTGTACAGATATAAACAAGATGAACTTAAACTCATTCCAGTATCTTCACGTCTTCCGCCACTATTGCACACAACAAAGGCTTAAAGTGAGGGTTCTAACATATATAGTGATATGAAAGAAACTTCAAGAATCTCGTCCATATATCTGAAATTAAGTGCAAACATAATGAACACATTTAGAATTAACCCAATCTTTCAGTACAAAGGTAATTTTGGCATTTACAAAATTTAACTGATGACAGCCGTTAGTTATAGCAGTGGGTATATTTGGAATTATTCCTACTATTCCACAAGATCCAATGATCTTTTGAACTAAACGATGACGGGACATTCCAGTAACGATAAATTCAGCACCATAATCTTATCGCGGTGTGCCGGAGAAGACACCGGTAAGTGGAAAGTCCATTTTACGAGTACGCCATTCCAGTTTGCTGGGATCACAAGCAAACAGCCGAACTTAGGCCTACACCTGCTGTAGTCCCTTATCCTAGGTCGCCCAGATCATGGATGGGGAAGCACTAAGCCATAATGCGTTACAAAGGAAATTGCACGAGAATATGAAAAAATGAACTCTGCACACTGGCTCAGTATAAAGGTTACAACTCCGGATTAGTGCAGGCTCAGAGAACTTACAAACCAAGTTCTCTTGCACAAATGTGGACTTAGCAGAGCTCGTGAACACAAATACACAATTCAGAGGGTTGGATCTCCATGCTTAGTCATGAGGGAAATCTATGCGAAATTTACAAGTGGCCGAAGCCTAAGTTTCTTGACACATTTTCTCTTTTCTTCTCTTACATTAAAAAAGGATCAACAGCCATACCTCTATGGCAAAGTAGATACATGATGAGAACCTGGAACAGTAGCAAGAAATCTCAAGTTGAGCACAATCTGATGTTAATCTTCTGCTGATCTAAGGAAAAAATTCACCCAACTTCTCACTTGCTCAGAAAATGAGGCTGGGCTGGGGCAGCTTCAGGACTTTTAGGGGAACATTTACCCAAGACATTCAGCAACTTCATCCGCTGAATCTCTTTTACTGTGTCAAAGAAGGAAAAAAGGCAATGGTTTTTGTTATATTGAAAGATGAAACTTGTAAATTCAAGCACAGACAATTTCACCGCAGGAAATACTTACACATGGCATGCCAACAATGTATATTGCCAAGTTTACCATACAACGCATGGACTAGTAGTGAACCAAGATTGGCAATTTTAACATTCTCTCACTGAAACTTTGCAAATAGATCATTATGTATCCTGATCACCAAATCATAGCTTATTTTGCACCAGCAAAGGTGGTGTCCACTAGTTGGGCTATTCCAAACACAATACCTGAGCCATATAAATTGCCATTCACAATTCTAAAGAAATTCTTTAGAGAAAAATGTGTTGTAAAGCTTTGATACCTTCCTCAAGTGAAAGAAGGATTGCTCTTCTTTCCAAATCATATGCCTCTCTACTGCGGTTGGCGGCAGACAGAGACCGAAGTCCTAATATAGCAATTAAAGAACAATAAGAGAAATATAAAAAAGAAACTGTTGGTTGGCGGAAATGAACTGGCAAGGAGTCATTCAGCTTCTTCAGAATAGGAATAATTGTTTCGAAGTAGCTTACTCTTAATGTACTCCTCCTGGCCTGATTGATCACAAGACCTTAAGAATGTTTGCAATCGAAGATATCGCTCTTCCCAATATCGATTTGAAACACTCTGGCTCTGAGGGCTGATTGCATAAGGTGCCCCTGCAGCTAGAGGTTGACAGTTTGATTCAGATATTGCCAGCCCGTTGTGAAGTTTACCAAGTGAATTAGGAACTGAAGGTCCTCCGGATGAGAAAGTTGCAAGAGAAGCTGCTGGCATAGGCGCAAATGCTGGAATGCCTGTTACACCAGTCTCCACTCTTTGATCCTGTGGACCAAGTGACTCTTGATTTCCAGTGCTAGACTTTATTGGCTGCAGGGATTTAGAATTTACAGCACTGAACACATTTGTGATGCTGGATTCTGTCTCACTTTTTCTACGGACATACACAAGATGCCCATTCATGCTGTTGTTGCATGCAGACTGGTTGCAGACAGAATTTGGTTGGCAATCTGGAGTAGACCGTTTATTACCACAGAGCTTTGTGGCACTGGTGCATGACCCATTGTCCTTTTGAGGTGGGGCGTTTCCTGATAACCTTGGGATATTCTGAGTTTCTTTCAGTTCTCTAAGTGCCATCTTCTTTCCTGATGCTGGCTGTGGCTTGTTACAAGCAGACACCGGAGTTCCATTGCTAGCTAACCCACTTTCAACTTTTGCATCTGCCATTTGTTGAACCATTTGGATATAATATTAAGATTTTGACCTGAAGTATGCACAACACATGCCCGGAAAACAGAAGTCAAGTACTACCTCCACTAAGCCGGTCAATTCCAAAAGTAAATGTCAATGATAGAAATGCATGGATGCCGTTCAAAACTCAATCTTAGAAAACACATCCGACGACAACCTATAAAATCTTTTGTCGGGCCGCATGGAAAACAGCAACATACAAAAGGAAGTTTTTCTCTGCTCTTAGGTTTGGCTTCAATGGAAAGATTGGTGGTTTATAAATAGACATGACCAACTGCCAAGATTTCTAGATCTGGAACAGGAGGTTTGGATTTGTTAATCTTAGAATGAGAAGTTGATGTCAGTTATAAAAGATAGGCTTGATTATGGAAATTGGATTATGAGATGATCAGGGTAAATTCTACTAAAAGAATCATACACTGATAAGCTATATCAGTTAGCTGTAAATTTGAAGTTTGCAAATGAAATCTCCCAAGAGGGGCAACAGTGACAGTTCCTGTTCCGTGGGAGATACCAAATAAATGACTACTGGAACCTAGGGAATCCAGGTAGGTTTGTGGGCTTAATTGTCTTGTTGTTCCTAATATCACCTTGACTAGTAGTAACTCAGTACTCAACAAGGAGTATTTTTCAATAAAAAAATCCACATAAGATTCCCAGAGAAATTGATTCTTAGGGTGCGTTTGGTACCCAAGAAAAAAAAAATCGAACTTTTCCAGAACTTTTCCAGAAACTACCCTACTTTATAATCATTTCTTCACATCTTTTCACACAACTATCCTATTTAACAATCTTTTCTTCACATGCTTCCATACAACTATTCTATCTATTTTAACTTTATACACTTTACTTTTAATCGTTACCCTTAACATATCACATTATTACCCAATCTACTTCGAAAACTATTCCACCAAATTATTTTCAACATTTTTTTTACAGATTATCAAACAAACCCTTAGTTAATTTGTAAAAATTTTTAGCCATCAACAAAAATAAATAAATAATAAATAAAAAAAGAGAATTTGGGTCTTAAAGGCAGCTATTTTATGCAGAATGTCAAAGGTTAGAAAAAGAATATTGCCAGCTCTTAACTTTTTTCACTTAGATGTAGATGTGTGATGTGTCACACTAACCACTCCAAATGAAATAAAGGAATGTTGCAAACATTAGAAGAAAAAGCGGCAACACTCATCCCAGGTTAAGATAAGAATGAACCAGTTAATCCATGGATGACTCTAAGCAACTGATCCAAATGACAACAAATACGGAAAATGATCACAATCCATGAACCAATATTCCCAAGCAATGGTGCTTTGGTCTCCAATTACACTACAGAACAAGAACAAACACTATGTGGCTTGGCTTGATCCAAACTCCAAAGAAATCAAATAAAGATCAGATCAACCATATAGATGGTTGGGAGGAGAACAGGCCAGCTTCATCGCCACAACTTATGTCCATGACATATTCTTTCAAGGCCTATGTTAAATGAACCTAATCCCATTATTCATGTGGTTTCTTTTGTATCAACCTCCAACTAAATAGTTAAACCTCTGTCCAACTAAACAAACTGTTTATTCTTGTGGGAATTAAAAATTTGATCCAGACTATAAGGTTCATCAAGAATCAATACGCTTTCACGTTCAGAATAAAATTTAGTTGTCAACTGAAACAATAGAGTGCACTATTTAAAATTGCATGTTTTATCCTAATTGACAAATAAACAATATTACTACACAATTTCTGAGGCAATGTCAAATTATTTAAAATTGCTTCAAGTTATTGCCATTAAAATTTTCTGCAGCTAAGGAATCAAATATCACATAAATTAGCAATTGAATAAAATTGCATCAAGAACCACACAATATCAAATGTTAAGTAACATGGATAACAACTTATATCTCTGACTACTTCATCTGAAAACATGCCGGAGGGCTATCCAAGAAAAAACATCAACCCACATCTCAATAACATTACAGCTACATGTGCAGACAGCTGAACACTGTTACTATCAATAATGTTCTAATTATCTTTTCATTGGTCACCTTCACTTGCATATTTGCACAGTCCTTTCCTGTAGGGTGGTCTGTGGAATAAACTGACTTGTACCATTGTTTTTGTTAAAAATGGGCTATTTCTTGTGACTCAAGCGTGCAATGCAACCAATGGTCTCAAAGGCAGCAACATCTGCCGTTTTGCCAAGGCCAACCCCCATCTTGTTTTGAACCAAGTGATCAATGCTAAACTCATGAAACAAACAGGGCCAAATTCAGTTGAATAACCTCTTGGCGGGTCAAATTTGCATATTTTGCATTCCTTTCCTCCTCTACCAATTATTTGTCAGCAAACTTCAAGAATTTCTTGGGAGGCAAAAAGACAGAAGGAAGTAAAATCTAGCAGTCCATGACTAAAATTCTTAAGAGATAAAGAGATAAAGAGAATACTAAAATCTCCTGGGCCTATTATAACACTTGTATAAGTGATAGTACCTTTTGCTTGTGAAGTGGAAACATAAAAGCCAGAAAGAAAAGTGCCACAAATCAAAACAGGATTCCATGGAAAACCAGTTCCTAGAATAGCAAAAAATTCATTAACGGATCAAGCGAATGATCAGATTTCTTTCCAATGCTTTCCACACATTTTTTTTTTTTAAAAAAAGGTACTAAACAGAAAATGAAACAAATTGTGCTCGATCATGTCTTTGTAGCCTGAATTCCAAATTTCTCCCAGCACTTCATAAATAATTGAAGAAATGACGTATAAAATCAAAAACATAACATTACTCCCAGCAGATAGATCCCTTTAATGAGATTGATGATCAACATCAACTTAGATTTCTACAAGCAGAAATTGTGAAACTTTTTGGAGAGTGGGAATCGAATGACTAAAAGTAAAAGAATGGTAATTCTAAGCTGCTAAAGTGAGATTGGTGGCTCCTAGCAATCATTTAAGCCCACAAACACCTAAACAATTTGTGAAGGACATCAAATTGGAAGCATGGCTAAGCTCTTTCAGGGTGAATTTACAAAAATGATGGTACCTGAGGAGGAGCCAATAGCCATCTTCAACATGCAGAAATCATTTTACCTAAACTTCCAATGAGGCTGTATTCATATCAAGCCAACATAATGCACAGGTTGTAACATAATCCAAAGCCATGCATGCATATTTTAACAGAACTGCAAAGAACGTACAACAAAAAAGAAATACAATATAATTACGCAAGAAAAATATCTTAATAATGAGTACTGCAAATTGAAAGACACAGGTATTCGAAATTTCTTACAGTAACCATTAGCAAATGCACCCTCACTGTGGCTGCAAAAAACTAACAATAAAATCCAGATTGGTGTCAGACATGCATAGTTGAATCTATACTTGACAGAAAAGAAATCAGCAATGCACTTCTCTAAACTCCCAAAATTATGGGAGTTGCCACCACACGAATCCCAAATGTATATCCAACCTCATCCCATACCAAAATACATATAAACATGTAAAAATACCTCTAAACAGCACCGGATCAATGGCATCAAGGATCCTGCGACTCAAATCCCAAACTACACGAAAATCCAGTAGGCTCAGCCCAGCGAGGAGAAAGCAAATCAGCAGAAATCCACTTGCGTTCCACTATCAATGACAATTATCAGTCGCTGAAATACTTCAAATATTCATAAGAATAGCACCAGTGCAGGAAAACAGCACCCCAATATCATAATCCGAGGAGAGCACGGAACAAACACGCAAAACATATATATCAATACCGAACCAAAGAGAGGGATTTTCTGAATGACGACGATACAGAGATTACAGCATTCTACAAGAAGCATTTAGAAGAAAAAGATGGCAGGAAATTACCGATAGCAGACCGCGAGATCGCCGAGAGAGGGAAGCTAGCTTCCTTTTTTTGCTTTCTTTCAAAAGATGTAAGCTTTCGCTCCATCTGAAAGGATGAGTCGCGGTGCTTTTCCTTCCCATGTAAAAATTTGCGTACACAAACAAACGGACTGTTTTTTTTTTTTTTTTCACGCTCGTATATTTTAGGCCGACAGAGTACAAATTTGGGATTTTTGGTTAAAGTTGGCCCTCATACAATGCACAATCAGGCCGTTCATTTCTTATCAGAACTATTTACATTTTTTGAAAAATTTTAAATATGCATTCCCTCCTATTGATTTGTATGGATTTTAAAAAATTCTAATTGTATTATAATTTAAGTCCAGCTGGAATGTTTGAGTCATAAAATCATTTCTGATTAGAAAATTACAAGATAGAAAAGTTCATGTGGATTACCAAAATTTGGAAGTTAAAGAATTCTAGAATGAACTTCGTTTAAACGAGTTTTTTCAAGGAAACCCATATACAAAAGTAAATAGATAGATGCAGTCAGTTCTAGCAAAATAAATAAATAAATAACTCCGTCTCATATGGTTGCTACTCTGAAAATAAATTCGATATAGCTAGATGGTACGCACTGGGAAGATACGACAAAAACCACTTGTATATATTCATTGGTCTGTAAATTTGATTCCCCAATTTTATTTTATTTTTTCCAGCCATGGCCATGCAAATACAAAAATCATCGTCCAATAAACGAGTGAGGATATTTTTGCTCTCATAGAATCACTGGAAGCCAAAGAAGACAAGAACAAGACTTAAAATGGGAACTCTAACAACTAGCAGTTGCTCGGTTGATAAAGCTGTGCGTGCGCCTGCAAGCAGCAGGCCAAGAGTTCGTATCCCCTTGCCGCTAAATGGGAACTTTCGTCTCCCCGTTTGTTTTATGGGAGTTTGTTCCCCCTAAAGCTGACACGTGGAGTATGTTGTTTCCTTTATAAATTGTAAAAATATATCAGGGCTATATTGTAATAGATATTAAGATGGTTGTAGATATACACTAATCAAATAAATGAGAACTCTGTAAGAAATAAAATATATGAGTGTGGTTTATCAATGACAGCCGGTACAAGGAGAAATGCCTAAGCTTCCGAGTTATGAAAAAACAAACACCAAAAATTTGGTACAGGATACAGTAATGACATTTCAAAAATGAAAAACCTGCCATTGCTGACAGAATAAAAGCACAGAAAGCTTATGCTTTCACAAAGATCCCATCTGCCTACCGATATATGAGGTGGCCATGCCGAAAAGGGCAACGATCTCGTCACTGTAATTTGGGTCTGACCACCTTTAGCAGAAGAGACATGCCTGTCCATCTTGCTATACCTGTGGCAGCTGCACGAAGATCATTGAAAGTGCCTCAATAATTCATACTTCACAATGAACGCATGGTATAGCATGTAGATCACTTTGCCAAAACACTATATCTCAATTCGTACAGCCCCACTTTCAGAAGACACAAATTTGGGCTTTCTCTTTATGTGCACCAAACATTGAATGACATCTCCTACACGAAAATCATGGCAGTCCTTGATGATGAGGCCACATTCATTCCCCTTCCCAACTGCATCCACATCCTGCTTCTCACGCTTCAACGAGGCGCATGAACCCTCAAACACTACTTCTCCACTTCTCAACAGCCTCATAGTTGATGATCTAGTGAAGCGGCCATCAACAATTCGGCACCCAGCAATCTTCACAGCATCATCTGTAGATTTTCTATTTCCCTTGATTTCAAATATATCCAACACCTGGGCTTCTCCTGCAACCTGGAGCTCCAATGTCCCTGGTGCCTTCTCAACAATGAGATTCCCCATATCCTCCAAAAGATGGTAAATGACACGGTGTAGCCTTATCTGCAGATAAATAAGAACGAATTTGTATAAAATAATGATAAATAAATAAAACCAACTGAGAATCCAGAGCGGGAAGTGCACGAAGTTGCGGCAGGAGAAGATCAAGGATTAGAAGAAGTGATGATATCACAGGACTTGTTTCCAAGGAGCAGCATCCCTAAAGAAGTGATCCCCACCTTCTGCAATTATGGGTCATCTAAAATCATGAACGCCCGTTTGTTTTGCAATGTATAAGATGGAATGGCAGAAAAAATGTAGCAAAACTTTCTATCCAATTCAATGCCAAATAACTCAAGTGACCGATCTGATGAATTTTTAACCCCCAGCACACTCAGGAACCTATCCCATGTCTGACAGCAAATTTGACATGCAAGAAAACATCTCTGTCATTGCTATATCCACACGTTTAAGCATATAGCGTAAACCATAAAAGGGAATGCTGGGCCAATGCATGAATCCCTGACAGCCACCCAACCATACTGCTAATTGATAATTATACCAGGGTCAATTCTCTTTGAAACCACCTTCATTCTTTATAACCTCAGTTATGATTAAATTCGCAATAATCGCATCTACATCAGGGGTGAGTAACTAATGTCATCTGTTGTCAGATGTTTAACATGAAATCATCCTAAAAGGAGATGGAAACCTCTTTTTCCCTTCTTCCCCCTATTGGAGGGCAGAAAAATGAAAGATACAGTCAATCGATAAACCACTCCAAACTTGTAAATTGAAAAAAGAAAACTACCCAGAAATTTTGAAAATGGATGAAAGAAAACACACACTAACTCCTGATGCCCAAATAGAATCATGACAATCATCATCCACCACCATCATTACCATTTCTTTGCAGTGGCCAATGCTTACACAAAAGTCATTCCAGATGAGAACAGCTCGGGGTGGGGGGGTGGTAGATATACAACAGATGAATAGTACCTTTACACCAGCTCGATATGCTTCTTGGTTAACAGAACTTGGCAAGTCACGTATATTGAACCCAACAATGCATGCCCCACAAGCTTGTGCCAAGTCAATGTCTGACTGAGAAACAGGACCAACGGCAGTATGTACCACATTCACAAAAACCTGGCAAGAAAATATAGAAAGGTGATTTCTGACATTTAAAATCTTATACAAGAAAAGCTTTAGATATGAAAAAATCTAAGACAATATAAAGGTGAAACCAATAGGTAATAAAATAAGGGAGGTAGACTAAGGTGGTCTAGGCATGTCAAACAAATGCTTCAAATGGCCCCAATTAGGAGGATTGAGTTTATTCAAACAAAAGGCCGCAAAGAAGAGCCCTAAAAAACATATTAGAAGTAATTGAGAAAGATATGAAAACATTAGAGATAACTGAGAGCATAGTTCATCACCATAAAAATGGCACAATGGGATCTGTACAGCTGACCCCACATAGGTGGGAAACAACTTATGAACATGATGATGATACAAGAAACCATAATTTTGACACTGTAGAATACATCTGGAGCTTAACTATTTGCAAGTTGCAACATAATGATCAATGCTTCTGTAGTTAGTTTGATATATGAGAATGGAATGAATTAAAGACGGCCATTGTTATTGTTTTAGTAACAGAAAGTTTCTCTGCCTAATGTATTACTAGACTATTCATTGACTTATTGACCACGCATATAAAAACAAACAATTGACAAGCTATCCAGGAGACGAAACCCACTGACTAGAGCAAAGCATGCATTTCAGAGAAATAAATCTAGCGTATCAATCTACAAAATCCCGATCAATTAAATTATCTATAGGTATGCACAGCTTCAATCAAGTCTGTTTTCCAAATATTCTCTATTGCCTTTGCAAAAAATTGTTCAGCGCATATCCATTTCCCTTGTTCCGTTAAATGATATTGCTGGAACATTCCAATCCAGGGAAGCTTATGAGCCAACACCAATTGTTAACAAGCCATGGTGCACCTCAAACCCAATACACATTCGTAAAGGTCAGAAGCTATCGAAGGATAAAAATGCTGTTAAGAAAGGTAGCTTAGTAGGATTCAAAATCTACCCAAGCAAAGCAGGTAAGAAACATGATAATTCCAATTGATCGTACCTGAGAGCTATTTAGACTCTTCAATGCATCTGTAACTGCTTGAACAGTCCCTTGAACATCACCTTTAACTATAATTGGCATCTCAACTCTCTCAGAGGCCTTTTTTGATGTATCTGCAGCATCAGTCCTCTCTTCATTGATCTTTTGAAGCCTATCCTTCTCCAACTCAGTCCTCTCTTCATTGATCTTCTGAAGCCTATCCTTCTCCAGTTTCTTTCCCCTCCCGGCACTAAGCATTCTTGCTCTTTCCTCTGACTCCACCACAACAATATCATCACCAGCCATTGGAAGCCCCTTAAGTCCTTCAATGACAGCTGGCATTGCAGGCCCCGCCTTCTGAGCGACATTCCCAGACATGTCCCTTATTGCTCTTATTCTTCCCCACTGTGCACCAACAACAACATGCTGCCCACAGGTTAACGTCCCAGCTTTCACAATTGCAGTAGCCAAAGGACCACGACCTCGGTCAAGCTTTGCCTCTACAACATAAGCTTGAGCAGGTCCATCAACATGTGCCTTGAGATCCATCATTTCAGCCTGAAGAAGCAATGCCTCCTCCAATTTATCTAATCCAATTTTGGCGGTAGCAGAAACTTCAACCACCTGAACATCACCCCCCATCTCTTCTAGCTGTAAGCCCTCAGAACCCAGCTGGATCCTAACCCTTTCAGGATCAGCAGTTGGTTTATCACATTTGTTGATGGCAACCACAATTGGTACATTTGCTGCTTTGGCATGAGACATTGCTTCTAGAGTTTGAGGCATCACACCATCATCTGCTGCAACAACAAGTACCACAATGTCTGTAACTGCAGCACCTCTAGCCCGCATTGCACTGAATGCAGCATGTCCAGGTGTGTCAAGGAATGTTATTGATGATCCAGATGGCATGCTTACAACAAATGCACCAAGATGTTGAGTGATGCCTCCAGCCTCCTTGGCTGCTACAGATGTTTGGCGCAAAGCATCTAAGAGAGAAGTTTTACCATGATCAACATGGCCCATGACCGTCACCACTGCAGGTCTGGGTTGCAGTATTGCACCTGCAGTAGAGTGGAGCCTTCTAACATTAACTCCCACCTCCTGAAAAACAAGAAATTCGTAAATATCTCATTCGTTGAACGATGACTGTAAATGATCCATTTCAATTCCACGAATGAAGCCTCTAAGCTTCCTCTAAACATAGTCCAAATAGCTAATGCAGAGATTTTGTCTGATGTGTGGGTGCATTGTAGCATGCGCCTCCTCTCTTTTTTCTTGTGGGTATTGTGAGGTTGGGTGGATAAGCAAATTAGAAGAGAAGTAATGCTTCAATAGAGCATTGAGCAGGACAGGATCGCCATGAAATGTAAGTCAAATCCAACTAAAATGCAGTTCACTTGATAGTGTTAATCAGATTCACTTCAACACAGTGACACTCCTTCTGGTAAGCTACTTGGATAAGAAACCCAGCTGGTGATCAGCAGAGGGAACTGGCTGATATCTGATACTTGTATGTGCCATCCAAGTCCAAACATTCATCAGCAGCAGCTAAAGAAGAGGGGAAACTAAATCAATTTTTCAAAAGCCAAAGAGGTGATAGCGTGACACAGAATGTATCATGCCGTCCAGCCAACCATAATGGGAATGCATGCTATCACGATGTTCCAAAACTTGAAGGGATAAATGACGTGCAACTAAGAAGCTTCTAAACATAACGCCATGCTCCCTCAAGAAAAATGGTAATGTTTCAATGCATCCTAATGCATTGAGTGCAAAACTGATTTTCAATTCTAGGCATATTTAGGGTGTGTTTGGGAATGGATAAAATTTTTGATGAAAAGTTGAAAAGATGAAAAGTTGTCAAATGATGTGATATGATAAAGGTAATGATGAGGAATAAATAAGATAAAGTTGAAATATATAGGTTTATTGTGTTGGTAGTTGTGTAGAAATGATTGAAAAGTAGGGTAGTTGTATAGAAAAATGTGAAGAAATAA
>JAXCLR010000063.1:57489900-57506516 GCA_035584095.1 Annona squamosa | reverse complement strand
ATCATTTTCTGTTGATTTGACAACTTCTACTCTAAAAACTTTTCATCAAAAGTTTTACTTCCAACCAAACACACCCACAGTTTTAAAATCTGAGTTTGCCCGTAATCCTTTCGTGTTTGGGTGGAGTTGCGCGGAATAAAAATGGTTAAATAATATAATGCCATAATAATAACGATGAGAAGTAAAGAAAATAAAATTAAAATAGATAAGTTAGATATATAGTTAATTATGTAAAAATAATTAAAAAGTAGTATAATCCTATAGAAAAATGTAAAAAAAAAAAGTTAAAAATATTGTAGTTATGGAGGGTGAAAAATTTTAACTCGACATTTCATACTCATTACCAAACCCACACATAAGATTTAAATTTTAGCATTTCTTTAATCTTATTTATAAAACTTAATATTAACATTTTATATAAATCGAACTTCGGCTGAGATGAAGTTAGGATTCCAATTGACAAATTTCCGTCAGGTGAAGAGTGACCAGTTTAAAATTTAATGTGACAGCAAATTAATGAGTTGTTTCAACCAAAATAATACGAGAGTTGTTTGAATGCGGTCGAGCGCATGGGGGCAGCAACGCGTTTGGCCAAAAAACCCATTTTATTTATTTATTTATTTTATAAACATATAGCGCTAAGTGTATCTAATCTATAAACAAATTTTACTATTTTCGAATGCTTTTAATAAATTTTTTTAAACACGGTGACATTTTTGTAATTTTTGAGTCATAAAATTATGAAAATGCCACTATGTTTAAAAAAATAATTAAAGATATCCATAAATGGTAAAACTTAATTTATAGGTTTAATACACATAACTCTACACATTTATAAAAAAAGATTTTAAAAAAAAATTAGGAGGGTCTTTAGGCCAGACCCATAGGGGAGTCCTATGCACCTGGTCTAAAAGAATCACCCCTCAAATAATATAAGTCTAATTTAATTCCATACAAGTGTAATAATATCAAATACATTTTTGTAGCAAAATTTGTTACGAATGATTACTGAAGATGGGATGAGATGGGACTCAGTGCTGAGAATTTTGATGGAAGAGGGTTACTATGTATTTTGGGCGAAAAGGTAATATTAAAGGTCAACAAAATAAAATAATTATTTATCGGAAAATGGACGATTATAGCCGAAATTTAAAAAACTGATTTAGAAGCGGGAAATTTCATCTCATTGCCGCCGCAACCCTCTTATAACTCAAAACAATCCCTGGTAGTTAAAAGACAGATAGAATTAATAAAATTCACATGTAATGTAATTTTAACATAAAATACCCGAGAAAACATTAATATAAACGGCTTGATAATCTAAAATACAGAAATTTGAAATCATGTTAATAAAAATTTACATATAGTGTATTTTAGAAATATAAATAAGGTGAGTTTTAGGTTCGCATGAAAACTAACTTTTAGGCGTTTTTTACATTAATAATATTTTAAAATAAAATTTTTAATTCAAAAACTTTTTACTTTTCACAACTACCATATTGTTAAATTATTTGTTCATTATTCATGTGCAATTACTTTGCTTTTCACTTATCTATGCGCAACTATCCATATATCTAACTTATATATTTTAATTTAATTTTAGTTACTCATCGCATCACATTATTTTATTCAATTAATTTTTTTTATCTATTCTCAAATACACTTTAACGAGAGGATCAGGTGTGGCCGACTGCATGAGGGTCCTGTGCATCCAGTGCCGACTATAGGACTTTTTTTTTTTTTTTTTTATAAACATGTAAAGTTGTATGTGTTTTGTACTAGTTGGCAAAATATATATACTGAATAATTAAATTAAGAATAAATCTAGAGTATTGATGGAAAGTATTGGCAAGCATGTGTTAGTGAGCAGCAATGCACATGGACTGGGAAGAGAGAATGAAGGTTGCCGAGTTGAAATTTTGAAGAAAATTTGCAAGATTTTCATATCAATTCCAAAAAATCCCTTCGTGGATATGTCAATTATGTAAGTGAAAATTTATATACTTAATTGTTGAGAAATAGATGAGAATTTTAAGTTTTTATAATTCATGAACTTTTTTTCCTAACTCTATGGATTATCTAAATTTACAAGAAAAAGAGTATTCTGCAACTCTATGCTAAAAAAAGAACTCAAATATATACTTTGAGAAAAATCCAAGCTCATTTGGGCAATATCAGTAGTTGCCGAAGATCAACATGACTCTAGCGATTTTGACTTTTTAATTGAAAGTTTACAGAAAAACCTAATGAATTCATGATCTTGTAAAAATATACCTATTTTAAAAATATTGTATAAAAATCTAAATCTTACTAGAAATTCCACAAGAGAAATTTCTAAAAATAGTATTATAAAATAGTCTCCTAATTTGTTGAAAATTTTCATAAGGAAAATTTTTTTAAAAATTCAAAAACCTCCCAATAGTGAAATAATTTACAAAAATGTCTTATATTAGCTGGAAATTCACAAAATAGTTTTTGAAAAATAATTTACATCAAACTTTAACTTGAGCATTAAGAATATGTTAGTTGTAGCCCAAATTGGCAACATATAATGAGTCGTGAGCTATAGAAATTGTTTTTGATATAACTTTTGGCACTGATTTTGATTTTAATGATCTAACTACTGTTCTCTACATTTTCGGAGATTCTGGATTTATTGAATGAGTTGTATTATCCATAAAAAAAAGTTTTTATTATAAGTTATTAATGGTTGAGATTTCATCATATATTGGCACCACTAGAAGATGAGTATGCTGTACATAGTTGTTCGATGTAGATTTACAAGTAGGTCTTAGATTTTGATAGAAGACTACTTGACATAAATTATATACACAAAAATTGGGAATGCAAGTGTGTGAGACTTAGTTCATTTAAAGTTAGTTTTCTTGTAGGTCTTAGCCTTGGAATTTTAGAGTAAGTCCTAAGCATTGCCAGAAGGTTACTTATTTTACTTTGGTCGGTTCTAAGCTTGTGGGAAAGCTACCAGTGTGTCACTATGAGATAAGTTTTAAGCTTAGTCGGAAGGCTACTTGATACCAATTGCACGTGTTGAGTCATTGAGTTTATTTGCATTTCGATATTTAATGATATTATTGAAATGATTTTTATTCATTGCTATCTAACTGATTATGTTATTTACTCTAATTGATGGATTGATAAAATATAAGCTCTTCCTTACTGAGTTCTTAGGAACTCACCCAATGTTAATTATATTTCTTTCAGAAATTGAGAATATATCTCACTCATAGACGCGTGGCAAATGAGTTAGACATGAACTCAAATAGTACCATAAACTAATTTTTCTTTTTTACTTTGAACTTGAACTTGTAATAATAATTATGTAGATCTCGTGGGTGTATTTTATCTATTATATTTATACATGAATTATAAACCTCTCATCAAATATCATCTAGGTATGGGGGACGTTTGGTAATGTGTAAAATCGTAGGATCATGGGAAATGATAGGAAATGCACATGAAAATATTTTAATAAATGTGTGATTGATGGAAAATGATAAATATATAGTTGAAATAAATAAGTTTGTTGTATGTAGCTGGTAGAGAAAATGATCGAAATGTAGGGATAAAAGTAAAAAATATAATGTTATTAATAGAGTAAATATTGGTCGTGAGAAACCAAATAGCATGAAAAATCATGATTCACACACTCACATGTTACCAAACATTTAGGTGGTGACATGTTAGTATGCTTAAAAATTAAAAAAATATTTACAAATATTAAAAAATAATAAACTTAATTTTTAAATTAAATATCTCTAACTTTATATATTTATAAAAAATTTTAAAATAATTATAAGTTTATGTGGCCGGACGCATGGGATCACCATCCATTTTAATTTGTATTATTTTCACCGCGAATTTTCGGGAAGTTTACCATTCGTTAAAAAGGGCGAAAAAAAAAAGAAAAAGGAGCATGCCTGCGCGCCCTCCCGAACCCAGTTCGCACTGAAGCCCGTTGCACCCCCAAATTTTCTTATGACGAGTTTTCGCTTGCATCAACGGAATTCCTCAGGCAAACACCAGCGCTGCAGCGGGAAAATGGAGTTAGCGTATTGTTCAAGGATGCCGTCGCTATGATTACACGCCTCGACGGCGATCTTCATGCGATTCTTCCATGGCCATCTCTCAGAGGAATAATCTCTTCTTCTCTATTGACACCCTTCATCGCATTCAAGCTCTAATCTTTCTTTTGAAGGCAAAGTCCTATATTTTACTTACTTCGTTACTTCCATGTCGAGCGGGTTTGAACGTACTAAATCTCCTTCTAATTTATTCTTTGTTTGTTTTCTTTTTTCAGCGATCCAAGCACACATTTGCGGGGAAAGCAGAACACTCTAGTTCTGTGTCTGCTGCGGAGAAAGGTAATTTTCAATGGTCATGCCGACCCGCACCTTCTTCTAAGCAGAAGTTCTGTTCGATGGGCTTCTTATGGAGGCTGACGATGAACCAGTGATTGTGACGATCTCCATGTGCTTCATGTTCCCATTCATCTTCCCAAGTGATGTTGTTTGTTAGCAGCTCTTCGCTAATAATTTTCTTAATTCATTTGATTTCATCGCACAACCGGAAAAAAAGGAATCTTGATAACATATATTTGGGTGGTGTTTCTCAATTGACGTTTTTCGAAAGATTTTCTTGGGTTTTTTCCGTCGAATTTTATCTCGGCGTGAAAATTGGAAATATTAAGTCTTTTCTATCATTAATGCAGTTCACATCGATAGCCCAACATGCCTGGCTCTGGATTCACGGGGGCTCGGGATTAAAGGACCAATGATTTCGACTCCTGCTTGGACAATTCTGAGAAAGCTTCGGGGAAAAGGTGACTGTTCTTTCTCACCATATCGATATCTTGTTTTTCATGGTTGATCAAAGCGGCTCATTTAAGCATGCTTTTGAGTTATTCGACGAATAACGAAATTGAAGTCCTTACCCTGGTAAAAACTTCATATTGAAACTCTTTCCTTCTCATTAGTTTTTGGCAGTGAGGTCATGCTCCCATTTTTGCATATTACTTTTGATGCCTTTCCTTGGCTTAATGATGTGCAACAATGAGTGTATGAAAGTAAACCATTTTAAGCCCGCACTCTGAGAGAGGAAGGGAAGGAAGTTTGCACGTGGAGCACACAGAGAGATGGGAGATTCACTCTCTATTCATTGTTGTTAAAAGCTCTTTGATGTCGGAGAAGGGTTCACACTCATAATTCAACGGCAGTTGTAAAGTAATTTGAATGATTGTAATGGTAATGCTGTTGGCATCAAAATAATAGTTGGTGTAGCAATACTAGACTTGTTGAAGAGGATCAAGTGAGTGGTTTTAATCCTTACAGAAACTAAGGAAACGGATAGTTGGAAGTTTTGAGGAAGAAGCTTGAAGATGTGCTATCCACTTTTCATTCTTACCATCTGTTCCGGCATTAATGATAACAAAAGAGGTCTATGTTGTTTAGTAGGGGTTGAAGATGGCTAGGACTCTTGTGATAGTTTCATTTTCAGTCTGAGTTCCTTTGAGAACCTCTATTGCCTTCTTCTCAAAGCTTAGAATCCCAAATCCCACTAGGACCAGCGTATTTAATCCTATGTTGTGGTATTATCAACAGTCCCTTAAGTTTCATTGGAAGGAAAACATGGTGGAGAAATTTTCCGTTCTCTACGTTTTAATGTGATCTGACATCTTTGCTACTTGACAATCCTATGTTGTGGTATTATCACCCGTATTTTCTACATTGATTTATTCACTTTATTTCTAATTATAATTTAATCATTTTTTTTAAATTATTGCCCCATCACATCACATCATTCTCTTTCTTTTAGCTTGTAAAAATGCAGAAAAATGCAGTTGTGTTGGTGACTTGGCGTGAACTCTCAGTGTTGTTGAGTATCATTGTTTGGCTGACGCTTGTTTGCTTTGTGTCATTTCTTTGTAATTTTTTTTTTTTTATAAATTTACCAATATAGGTTGGTTAAGTTGAAATGACTAAGACTTCCGATTTTCCTTTTAATATCTTTGGGACTAAATCTCATTCAAATCCCACACCTTTTAATGATGGACCATTAATGACACACCAGATTTCAACTGAGTAATCCAGCAGAGAATATAAAGAAAATTCCATTGCGAAGACATTAGAATCAGATGGATAACAAATTTGATTTCTCATATTTGTTCACATTCTGTTAACCATAATTGTTTGCAATAGGATGAAATTGATTGCAAAATGATTTTTTTGCTCACTCTATCGTATCATACTCAGGATTTGAAGCTTATCTTGTCGGTGGATGCGTGAGGGACCTCCTTCTTAAGCGAATACCTAAAGATTTTGATGTGGTCACCACAGCTAAACTTGCACAGGTTTGATGAGGAGCTATATGCTGAACAGTTTGAAAGTGAAATTTTTTTTTTATTTGTTTATGTTAATTCAGTGCTGATTTCTGCAGGTTAAAAAGGAATTCCGCTGTTGTCACATTGTAGGAAAACGGTTTCCCATATGTCGGGTGAATATCCAAGATTCTATAGTTGAGGTTTGTTTGAGGCTTCTTATCCTTTCTAGTAAAGGTGTGTTTGGGAAGTGATAAAACTTTTGTATGAAAAGTTTTTAGTGTAAAAGTTGTTAAATTGGTAGAAAATGATGCGATATGATAGGGGTAATGATGAGGTGTCAAAAAAATAAGGTTAAAATAGATAGGTTAGTTGCATGGGTAATTGTGTAGAAATGATTAGAAAATAGGGTTGTTATATAGGAAGATGTGAAGAAATAATTTTAAAATAGGGTAGCTATGGAGAGTGAAAAGTTTTAGCTTAACATTTTCTTCTCATTACCAAACACACCCTAAATGAAAAAAGGTGTTTTTGGTCTTTTCATATGTCATCATAATTCTATTGGGTTTGCTTGCTCTGTTGTAATCTTGGCTGAATAGGTATCTAGCTTTGAAATCACTCGTGAACATGCTGAAGCAAATAGAGCAGTTGATTTCTCACAAAGACCTAGTAAAGGTCATTGGAAAGATTTTCTTCGCTGGAAAAATTGCTTACAACGGGATTTTACAATAAACAGGTAATTTGTCTGTATGAATTTCATTGATTCCATAAATTCAGATCATGCTCATGACTTAAAAGGGTGCAGCCCAGTACCTTGATTTGAATTTTGTTGGCAGCTAAAAAGTTATTTTTTATTGAAGTGTGAGCTCCACCTGTGAAAATTGGCAATTTTAAAATTTTTGATATTTTATTTTTGAAAATAAAAGGGCATGGATAAATGTGTTGGTTTTGTTCTTTTCAAAAATCAAATACTGAAAATTTAAAAAATATCAAATTTCACAAGGAGTGTGATTTAGGCGGGGCCCACATTTATATGAAAAAAAAAAACTAAAATTAAAAAAAATATTTTTTTTTTGGATGCTAAGAGGCTGAATGGGATTGCGATGCTTCCTGCAATTACTCCAGTTGCTTCCATGTGAATTTACAAGCTCACTGGTTATGGCGTATCACTGATTGGTGTTTATATCCATGACTTCATGACCTCAGTCTATTCTTTGATCCTTTCGCGAATAAAATCTATGACTATGCTGATGGAATTAAAGATTTAAGGATGCGCAAGGTATTGCCTTTTCATATTATTTTTTGATTGTTTTTCTCACTTTCAACTGTTTGGTCACTGGTGTTGAACTAAGATTGAGTAGTGTGCTTGTCTGCATAACTATGCAGGTACAAACTATAATTCCTGCTCAAATGTCTTTTAAGAAGGACTGTGGTAGGTGATTGACTTCTTTCCTATCACTTTTCAGCCTCTCACCTTTAATAATATCATAATGACAGCAACATTCATCTTCACAATTCTGACTCGAATTTTAGGACTGGACATCCTTTTGGATGCCGTTGCAGAATACATGCGTGTGGAATAGTTCACTGTTGGAAGGGTATAATATTTAGAGGGCTAGATGTTCATGGCCTGAGACCTGGGATCAATGCACAAACATTTCTTCTTGTCAGAACTGATATGGGAGGTGGCTATCTGCATTGTTTATATGTTTCTGCTGAAGTTGTATTTTATATTGAAGATTGCTTTTGCATGGTTTAGATCATCTGATCCATTCAGGCATCAGTTAGTGGTCTACCAAGAGACACTTACAATAGATGGCCCATGATGGTAAGAACTTTCTCCGGTCAATCTCCTGACAGTTGGACCAAAGGTCACCAGAAACCTTCATCGATGGGGCAAACCATCTTTAGATATACTGCAACATGATTAACATTTCTTTTATTGATAATGAGATGGCTACATTGGGAGCCTACTTATACATGTTCTATGATGCTGGCTTTCTTGTATAAATCTGTGGAGCACTCAATGTTGTCAGGAAATATTGAAAAAGATAAAGTAATCTGGATTACTGAGATAAGGTTTTGATGCTGACAATGACGATGAAGGTTTTGAAGAATCTAATCATATGCGTGCTTTAATGTGCAGCTAGAATTTTGCGCGGTTTAAGAATTGCTGCCCGCCTTGGCTGGCATTTTTCCAGGGAAACTGCAAGTGCAATACGAGATCTCTCTACATCCATTTCAAATTTGGATAAGGTACTCAGCATGGGACCTTTTCTCTGGTACCACTTTTGTCCTGTATCTATTTATCATGCAAGATTTTACTTAAGCTTTCTTTGATTTTTTGACCGTGTTTTCCTTTTTTTCTTCTAGTCAAGGTTGATGATGGAGTTGAACTTCATGCTGGCATATGGAGCCGCCGAGCCCTCTTTCCATTTGCTTCATAGATTCAAGCTTCTCGAAATCATGCTTCCTATCCATGTAAGTGGATAGTTGTTTGGGGTTTTCCCTCAGCATTGTTGTAGTGGCTATTGATAATTCTACATGAAAACCATGGAAGGATCAAGTTGGATCGACAAATCAGATTTGGTAAATACTGTTCAAAATGAACTTTGAATACCCATGATGACTACCGGAATTTTAGCCATAATGAATTAAAAATTGTCTTTTGCAACTATTTGTCTTTCCATTGGAGATCGTTTTCTGTATGTGACATCTCAGATTTGATTGTGAAATTTGTCTGGATGTATTATAGTCATTCAAGAAGTCGACAAGGGAAATTTTGTTGCTTGAAGAATATGGGAATGCATGCCTTTTGCCCTGTTGTTGTCTTCATTTGCTTGTCAACCTCTTTTACTGTTTTCGCATGCTGATTCTTCAAGTCCATGGTCGTCTGTTCTTAGTTCAAATCACACTTCAAATTTACACAATTGTTGAGTTGGTCAACATCATCTTGTCTTTGGTCATTCACTCTTTTGGTTCTCAGGGGGCATATCTAACTGAGCAGGCCCAACCTACTCAAAGTTCCACCATGTTGATGGTAAGCTTCTTAAATGGTGCCATTTTCGCCTGTTTCTACTTTTATTCACAATTAAGCCTGCTATACATAAATTCCACAAAGATGAACACCAGGAAGAGTATGAATTAGTTCTTGTGAAGTTTGTCTAGTCTCCATGCAAACTAGGTTTTTATTTTGAAACATTACAGTGTTACATGACCGCATGACTATTTTAACTTAAAAAAAAATATTACATCATAGTTACACTATGCTGATGTCATGGTTGAACTGGTTTAAACTAAATGATAAGGCTAAATTGTTGATTATTTCTGATAACATCTGTCATGAGTTTCTTTTGAAAATGATATTGTTCTGGGGCTTTTGGGGGAATGCTTGCCTGTAAATGCTGTGGATAAAATAAGTTCTTCTGTATCATGCTTTTAAAATCCTGTTTGTTCATCAAGTTCATAAGATTTAAGCCATGAAAGCGATTAAACAAATTTCTTTGCCTATACTTTATGATTATTAAAATGTAATAGAGTGTGTTTAGCATCTGGTAAAAAAAATGGAAAAAAAGTGAGTGTTATGTGATATGATAGAGGTAATGATTAAGAGTAAAGGAAATTCTATGGAAAGATAATGCAGAATTGATTGAAAAGTAAAGTAGTTGACAGAAAATGTATGAAAAAGCAAGAGAATTTTTTTTCTCATTGCCAAACACACCATTTTTTGTATAATTTATCTACATTTTTAATAATAGTAGTTTTACTTAGTATTCAAGTCTGGTTCAATTGACTGGTTGAACCAGTTTGAAACAAACAGGCATTGACCGGGTTTTGTTCTGAATTAACTCTTCTGTTGTGGTTATCAGGAAGTATTTCATTTTTGACTATGGGTGTGTTTGGAAAGCGACAAAACTTTTGATGGGAAGTTTTTGGTATAAAAGTTTTTTAAATGTAAGAAAATAATGTGATATGATAGAGGTAGTGATGATGAGTAAAGTTAAAATAGATAGGTTAGATGTATGGGTAGTTGTGTAGAAAGTTTTGATTGTTAACAAACACCCCCTATGTGTATATTTTGCAGAGATTACTTTCCAGCATGGATAAATTACTTGCTTGCGACCGACATGCTGACTGCAATCTTTGGTAAGCTAGTTATCTCTACCTTTGTCCACTTCATCTAAACTACCTCCCAACATTTCATGGAGCTTAGGGTTGGTAGATTATTGCATGATGCTTTATGGGGAAAAAATCATGAAAGATTGACACTTTGACACTTATGGATTAGGCGAATCTAATGCTGATCAGTACAAGCTGGTTTTTCCGAACCCCATGGATAGGCATCCACATCCAGCATTAGCATAGCGGATGCAAACATGATAGAGCTTTATCAGCCAGTAGGATATGCATATTTAAAACCATGGATATGTTTTTTTACACGATTGTGGGCTCCATCAAGATTAGTTAATACAAATTTTTTCAATTTTTTTGGCTTATCTCTGTATGAGAAGTGATTCTGTTAGCCTGGGCTAAGTAAATGTCCCGCTTAACCTACTTTAAAAAAAATATATTTAAAATACTTTTTAAATTTTTTTTCTCCATACACTTGTTTATCTAAGTGTATTTATTATTTAATGTATAAACCAGATTTTACCATTTTTGGATATGTGTATATATTTTTTAAAAGTTTTTAAATGTCTGTGCATATAGTTAAAATACTCATATATTTAAAAAAATCTTAAAAAAGTAAATAAATATGTTAAAAAATGGTGGAACTTAGTTTATATGTTAAATATACTTAGATAAACAAGTGTATGAAGAAAAAACAAAAAAATATTTTTAAATAAATTTTTTGAGGTGAGTTAAGTAGAGTATTTGCTCAGCCCAAGCTAATAGCGTCATTCATATGCATGTATTTTTGTATTTTTAAAAATCAACAAAAATGTTCATGAGATTTGTAGATCTTTGTTGATTTTAAAAATTCAAACAAAAATATAGTTAGACGGGCCAAAAAATCTTTTAAAAAATTTGTACTAACTTATCTTGGTGAGGTCCACAATCATGTAAAAAAAAAGTTTTTTTTTTTAAAAGCAGGCAATCCCCTGCGGCTACCTCATGGTTGCTCTGATGCGGTATACTGTATAGGACTGCCTTCTTTGTATACTGACTTCACATGACTTGTTAAAGATATGTTTCAGTGGGACTTGTTTATTTACTGACATCTTGCAGGGTTGCGCTACTGGCCTTTCACCTGGCATTGTTATATCACCCTCAAAATGCTTCTGTAGTATGGGCGTTCTCATCTGCTTTATATTATGGTAATTGGACCAAAGCAGTGGAAGTTGCACAAGAAAATGCCCACATAAACATGCAATTTATTCCCGAAATTTCGGATATCTGTGAGAGTAACTCAAATGAATCAGTTTTGGAAGGAGTGTCTCACTTAGCGTCACTTGTTAAGTCTTCGATTACTGCATTGACCAGCATACAAGGTCTCAATCAAGCGATGGCTAGATACAAATCTTCTCCATGTTCTGGCTTGGTAAGTAAACTATGTGTGGAAGTCTATTTTCTTTATTGATTTATTCTTTTTCATATTACATTTTTGCAATTGTCCCTTTTTCCCCCAAAGATCTTTTTATTGGTTATCTTTGTTTACCTGTGTTTAATTTGATGGAATTTCAGCTCATTATACCCCCGAAGATGGGGAAGACTGTAGCTGAGCTCTTTGATGTCCTTGAGAATGATCTCCATTCATATACCAGCGAAAGAGAGAATTTTGACATTGACTACAAGCAGCTTGGAAAAGCGGATCAAAGGGAAACTAGATTCGTACTCGGGAAAATCATCATGGACACAATGAGCAGTAGGAGGAAAGAAGAAACAGCGCGTCTTCAGCTGGCTAAGCTATTTGTCTAAACTTGTATTTTGAGGGGTTTTCCCATCTTATGTATATTTGAGCTCTTGCAAATGAGTTCCTTTCTGTTTCTCTCTGTTGTAACTTGTAATTAGGCAAACAAAACCGTGTTTATCTACTTAATTAAACGTTAAAAAGAGCAGAGATTTGGGTCTTCTGAATTTTTTTTTTTAAAAAAATTTTAAGCGTATGTTTGGCTAAAATCAAGATTTTTCAACTAAAATTTTCGAGTTAAAACTTTTGAATCTCTACAATTATCTTAATTTTTAATTATTTTCACATTTTGTTATACAACTATATTATTTTTTAATTATTTTTACATAATTGCCCATATATAATTAACCTATCTATTTTAACTTTATTTTTTTTACTTTTCATTATTACTTATATTATGCCATATCATTTTCTTTAATTCAAAAATTTTTTATTTAAAAGTTTCATCATTTTTCAAATAGGGAATTCGCGCCATAAACTTTTTAACTTTGCATATTAGTATTTTGGACATTGAAATTTACATATTAGACCTTGTGAAGATTAGGTCTTTACATTTTAAAATTTCACCCCTAATGATGTTAAAAAACACTATTAATACCATGTGTAATATCGAAAATGCCTTTGCATTTATAGACCAGGTGATAACATGGTTTTTGGTTATGAGTATCTTATTTTTCATATAAATGTAAAAATGTTTTTGACATCAACACTGTTAGGGATAAGAGTTTAAAATGTAAAGATTAAAACTTTACAGGATTTAATATGCTAATATTCAAACTTTATGGTTTAAAATGCTAATACGCAAAGTTAATACGCAAAGTTAGAGAATTTATAACGTAAATTTTGCCTTTCCAAACACGCCATTGAATTTTTTTTTTACATGAGGCTTTTTCGTGGGCTCGAGCCGAGAAGCATATTTTCAGCCGAAAAATTGACGACAAAACTCAAGTTCTTCTGCCTTGTGTTTTAATATAAACAGAATAGGATGAATCATCCAAAAATCATGAGTAATTTTAAAGATAAAAAATTATCCTCCCCCATTTTTGTCCTTACTGCTACTCTCTGCCACCCGCTATCTAATTTGGATATTTTTTTAATATAGCCATGTGATGTTAACATAATATATCATGCTTAAAATTTTTTGGAGGGTGGAATGAATCAAGGATATAGAGTGAGCCCTACTTGGGCTGTGGAGTCAAATTACCTGTGTCCAAATAATTCCTCTGAGTGAGCTTCAAATGATTGATTGATACACACACACACACACATATATATATATATATATATATATATATATATATATATATTTGATTTGTCTTTATATGATTGATTTGGCAACGAAGCATGGCAGTAAAAAAGAGCATACCTCTTTGTCGACTTGAAATTTGCTATCGTCACACCCATGTTCTCTCCCACCAGTGTGAAAATCTCGGTTCTCCCTGCACCTGGGGTTCTCATCACATTACTTAAGGATTGTTTTTTGGCTTGACATTTAGCCTTCATGTGTATCTGTAGCCAACCACACAAATCATTTGTTGATTTTCATGACCATACATCTCACTAATTGAGAAGCAGGGAAAGCCCGAGCCAGAGTACAATACTTGAGCAGACGGGGAACCGTAATTCTCACAGTTGCCAAGAGGGACGACATAAAAAGGCAGCTTAATTGGTGAAAGACGTAGTTATAAGAACTAACAAATTTTCTGATTGATTATGGATTCAAATGTAGTTGGTTGCAGTCATAGGAAGGCCAAACACCATGCCATAAGACAAAACCTAAGCGATGGGAGCCAACATCCTGGATGCCGACGAGTACCATTAGCTAAATATTACAGCTTAGGTTGTATTTTAAAAGTGCTAAAATTTTTGAATTACAAATTTGGTATAAAAAATTTTGAAACGAAAGAAAATATGTGATATAATTAGAGTAATGATGAAGAATTAAGAGAATAAAGTTAAAATAGATAGGTAATTGTATGAAAATGATTGAAAAGTAAGGTAATCATATAGGAAAATATGAATAAATAATTAAAAATAAAGTAATCGTAGAGAGAGAAGAGTTTTAGGTCAAAAAGTTTTGGTTTAAAAACTTTTCGATATAACCAAACATGCCATTATTCAAATCATTATCATCATCATAAGTCATTTCCCACCTAGGTGGGGTCGACTGCATAGATTCTGTTATGTCATTATTGACGATTTAAGACTAAATTTTTTGTTATTTGTAATATTTGTAATATTGTTTAATTACTCCCATCCATTTTTTTGGGTCTTTTTCTCATTCTCTTACCATCTTCTACTTGGATATGTTGATCATATGTTTACTTTAAGAATGATTAATTTGATTTTGATGATTAACAAATAATTGAAATATCATTAAAAAGAATCTAATAAATTTGTCTAAATGTTCTCAGATATTTTATCTCTAATTATGTCTATGAAAATGAAAATGTAAAATAATTTAAGTTTCAAGAGCCCAAGGTCATGAATTACAAGTTAAGCAAAATGAAGTATCAGCCCAAGTCGACTTTACTTGCAACTTGGGTGAAGTCTTATAACTAAGTCGACGTCGCCTGCGACTTCGGACAGACAGCAAAGTGAAGTCTTATCCCAAGTCGACTTCACCTGTGACTTCAAAGACAGAATTTTGGATAGCAAGTGGACAATAAGTTTTAACAACACGAAGTCGCATCCGAAGTCAACTCTACTTGAGACTTCAACTCGTAACAGTCGAAAATTCGAACGTTGGAGATCTAAATGCATGTGAACCTCCACTCCGAATGGCTAGATCATTTTTCCTATATATATACCATTGATGTACGAACGTGAAGAGAAGAGAGGAGGAAAGATAGAGAAAAACACAAGATGAGCTTACACCTTTCATTATTCTAAAGTGTTGAAGTCTTTTTGAACAACTATTGAAGCTTCAAGTACTACTACTTCTAAGCACGCTTACAAGATTATCATCTCCATATGACAAGGAGCTTCCGGAGCTTATTGAATACACGTTACAAAGTGTAAATTCTCTTTTATCTATTCGTTTTGTATTGTTGCTTTGAATCGGTGTTGGAGATCGAATTCAAGAAGAAGCAAAACAGGGAATTGGTTTGAGTTTGTCCCACTAACAGGTTTTGCTTAATTAGTTTGAATTTGTCTCACTAATAGGTTTTGCTTAATTGGTTTGAGTTTGTTTCACTAATAGATTGGACTTGGTTGGTTGAAGTTGGTCTCACCAATAAGTAACTATTGTATATGCCCCCCAGAGCTAGAATCTATAAGAGAGCGGGTGCTCTAGATTGTATTGAAAATAAAATAGTAAAACCAAAAACACAACGAGTGTGTGCTTGAAAGAGTGGAGTAGGAAGGATTACCCAAACCATTATATATTGTTGATTGTTTACATTTTTATATTCCATTTGCACCATCTCATTCTATCTCATATCACGTTTCATCAAAGGGATTGAAATTATAAGAGGTTAAGTTTTGATTTACCAAAGAATTTTTCAAGAACTCAATTCACTCATTCCCTCTTAGGTTTTGTCATAAACTTGGGACTAACAGGGTAGACTTTATTTTCTTAACCGGTGCTAATTCAGACATTCTTTTAACATGACTAAATCACTTTAATCTATTTTCTCTCATTTTATCACAAATTTGTCTCACTTTTAAGTTTTTTCGAATTATTTCATTCCTAATTTTATATTTCTTATTTTATCACTCATCTACGCTTATTTTTTTATATGTTGTTCTTTAATTGCCTAACATTCTGCCCTATAAAGCATAACAGATCTAATTATAGTCTTATAAATTTTTTCTTTTAGTTTGATTGGAATTTGACGGCCATATAAAATTCCTGATGCATTTTTCCATTTCTTCCATCCTGCTTGAATTCTATATATTATATCTTTCTTAATTTTCCCTTTCTCTTTAACTATTGATCTTAAGTACCGAAAGTGATTAGTTCATGTTATTACTTGATCTAAAATCTTAATTGGTTCCTCATCTGGGTTCTCACTATTATTAAAATTACATTCTATATATTCAGTTTTTTGTGCGACTAATTCTAAAACATTTACCCATATATTCAATTTTAAATTTAGTCATTCTTTAGTTTCATCTAAGGGTGTAACTTGGGCTGGGTTGAGCCCAAATTCGGCCCGCTAAACCCAATTTTAAACAGTGTTGAAACTTTATTTTTCATAACCTGAGCTTGAAAAATCCGAACCCGAGGAATCCAATTTGTAAATATGATAGGATTAGGGTTCAAGTGAGCCCGAACCCGAAGAACCCGAGTCCGATTTCCTATTTAATATTTATTATAAAATATATTATATACATACTATTTAAACAATATTTCTTTATATTCTTTAT
>JAXCLR010000063.1:57363997-57435512 GCA_035584095.1 Annona squamosa | reverse complement strand
CCCATACAACTAACCTATCTATTTTAACTTTATTCTCTTTACTCCTCATCATTACTCCTATTATATCAAATCATTTTTTATTGATTTGACAACTTCTACTCCAAAAACTTTTTATCAAAAGTTTTACCTCCAACCAAACACACCCTAAATGGGATGAAAAGATGTCAACGAATCTCGATTAAAAAATTTTATACGTATTGCTTGTTATGCTTTGAAAAAAAAAACCACGAATGAGAAGATCGTGAGCCTCCATTTCTTGATCAAAGATGGACAACCGGGGATGATAAAGGAAAATAGAATTAATTTGGAAGATTTCAATGTTAATTTCGTAACGATTTTTCAAAACTTTTACTACCAAGAAATATTAGAGGAAGCGTCCCGATCTTCGAATCGGAGAGTACCTTTTATGAGGATTCAAAACGCGTGTGCGTCGTTGCAAAGATGGAGAGCGGCGTAGGGTATATTTCAGCGAACTCAAAGAAAATAATCCTGACTCATCAGTAGCTTAAGCCTAGATTGAGTCCTGACGCTGCGATTGGCACATGCTTCCTGCTCGCGCTGCGTTTGGGAGAGCATGCCTCGATCCGCACAACAGTGATTTCTCTCAGAAAAGGCCATTCTCACTTCTCGGAAGGATCTCAATCGCAGTTGTTGAGAAATTTTAAAATCTTCCAATTGAAAATTTTTAATCAGGTAGGTCGCGACGAATGTTTGCATTTTCCCTCAATTTCCTTCACATTTCTTCTTCTTCTTCTTCTTTCTTTTCTCGAATTTACGAAATTTTAGAGATTCTGGTGAAGTCTTTTAGGTAGATTGGATCTGGTGAAGTAGCAAATGGGACGTTGAATTACATGATTCTTGTCTTGGTCATTTTAGCTTACATTGTCGGGATGCTTAGAAAATTCACGATCTTACGATTACAATCGTGAAGAATGCTGTTTTTCTGCATATGAAATTAGTCGCATTGTAGGAACGACTTGGCTATCGAAGGGTGTATTTGGACTCGGGGGACGAATTTTTAATTACCCCTTACCCACTTCCATGAGTTATGAGAGAGTCTTTTGTTCTAGTTTCTAAATTGAGTAAAGCAATTGTTACAACAAATTTGAAGGTCATGACGGCAGAGATGACAGAATTTTGCAACTACTATAGGTTTATATCGAAGTTTAATCTCTCATCTTGTCACGTTGGTTATGGATGAGTTCAGTTGGCATTTATCAACAGAGTTACCTTGGTGTATGTTTTATAGTTTCAGTAGATATGATAAGAAGTGTCAAAAGCTTGTAGCTGAATAGATGGGGAGTTGCTTTAGAATATGGGAAAAAAAAGTTGCAACCTTCCAATCATCCTTGTGATGTATGTCTGCCTGAATTCTGGACACAGGCTGGTGTGAAGTTCACAAAATGGGTGGACCCCCGGAAATGATGATGTTGTGCCTACTGTAGGGATGATGTGTGATCCTCCTGGATTTGGGTAATTAGGGAAGAATGTAGAGTCTTTGGTTGAAACCAAATCTGATGGATTTGATCCATAAGCAAAATACACTATGCATGTAGGCATGGTTGAAATGGTTTTATCAATCATTAGATTTCCCAACTTTGTCATTTGGCCCTCCACTCGAGGCCTGCAGAAGATGGGAATGTGTTTTCCAGTTTACAAGGAAGCCGGTTTGGCCAAAACCGGAGATGTACAATTCTCTTTTTCTTTCTTTTTCGCTAGACACCAGTATAGGAACCAGTGCACCAACTCTAATGCTGAAGTAATGATTTTCAAGATTTTTCTTTTATACTTTAGTACATTGCCAGGATTTTCTTTTACACTCTGGTACATTATCATTTGGTATATTTGTATTGCTTAATCATCTGATCTATTGTTAGTTTTTTTTAACATCATTTATCCATTAAGGGGACTATTTGGTATTATGGTAAAGGAATGGAAAGGAAAAGAAAAAAGTCAAATAGAAGGTTGAAAATAAATAATGGCTGACCTGGTGTATAGAGCTCCTGCATCTTGTGGAGTCTAATGAGGCTACGTACGTGATCCTACCCTTGGTGTTTTATTATTAATTTTTTTATTTTTTAATTCTGCCAAAGGCTATTTCATGTTACTCAAATCTGCGGCCTCTAGACTGTCAGGGGAAAAAAAAAAACTGTGACCTATAGTTGCAAAGGCAACAACTCTTACTGTTGCTCCAAGGTATTTTTCTGGTAGAGGAAACGAAAATAAAACAGCAGTGCTTTTTTGATGGAGAAAGGAGGAAAATGATTTGAAACATAGCTAAAAAGGTAGGGCTTTTAGGCAGGTAATTATCCATATTCGTGCAATATTTATGTATATTTTTATTAACTATGTAAACATGGGGATTTGATTGTTATACTCTTGGTTCTCAATGTTAGATTACTTTTATATTGATTAATTTCAAAGTTTGATCGGAAAGTTCAAATAATTAATCCTATTTTTTTTTATTGTATCTCTGTTCTAGTAACAAGTTAGTTGACAAAATTGATTTATCTTGGCAATATTGATAAAATATCTTAATTGGGGTAATGGTGTGTCCTCAGTTAACAATATTGCACACTCTTTGCCAAACGATTTGTACAAATGAATGCACCTCTCTGTTTAGTTAACTAGAAGTGTTCAATGTGGTAAACTTGTGATGTCAAAAGATCGATGAATTCTCGAAAAGTTTGATTCTTCATTTTCTTGCGTTTCCTTTTACATATGCTGGATATCATGACTGCAGATTATACAACTATGCCCATAGAAGGTCTGGAGGATGAGACACCAGTGAGTCCTGCCAAAAATTCTGAAGAAAAAGAGAAACAATCTTCAAATGAAGATCTTGACATGGTGACTGCAGATGACACAATTATATCAACACACAAACAACAGATTGATGAAAGAGTGGGGAGTCCGGTGAAGGTTCCTGAGGATTCAGAGGGCATTTCTTTGGACATCAATAAACAAAGAGTTGAATCCCATGATCATCTCAAGTTGGAGGATTTGGGAGGGACATCTGTATCATCAACTGTAGAGCTGCAGAATAACAGGACACTGGAGTGTCTAGCAAATGGTGCTGAAGAAATGGAGAGTCATTCTTCTAAGATAGATGACCAAGGGGCCAGATCTACAGTTAATATCAGACTATCAGCAGAAGAGCAGACATCCATAGAGGGACAGAATTGTAATACTCCCAAAAGTAGGAATGCTGAAAAGCTGGCAGACCACTTACTTGATGCCAATCATAAAATGGATGGATCTCTTGTGGTTATTCAGAATGGCAACGGGGTTGATGATGTTACTGATAACCATGATCATCTTTTCCAGATGGCCGTTGAACTCACTTTCCAGAATGAATATTTAAAGGCACAATTTCAAGGCTTTAAAAATCAACATGCGGGGTCTATTGATTCATCCAAACAAGCAAAGGACACTGCACAGGAAGAGGATGCATCTGAAAATGTGAAAGAGCTGCAAGAAAAAATACTCTCTTTGAATAAGGAAATTCAGGAGAGAAATGAAACACAAACAGCTGCAGAAGATGCCCTGAGGCATCTTCAGATGTCATACTTCGAGGCAGATGCGAGAGCCCAAGAACTTTCTGCAAAACTTTCTCAAGGTTAGTTCAGTATTTTCACTTCTAAATTCTTGGATCTATTGAAACATTCATAGATCAGTCTTTATTCATAATATGATTCTTCTATTCTTTGTGTAAAATATTTTGAGGAAACTCAAACTAATTCTTGGTACCCGATGTTTTTGCTTTTTTCATGAATGTTTCTCTGCACTTTGGTGTTTCATAATTTGTTTTTTGTGCATTGTTTTTCTACTTTGTATTAATTTGGCTACTTCTAATAATGCTGGTTCATGGTCTAATCTATCTTTTGCCTTACTCTTTTGCTGGAGCTCATCTTTAGCATCTTCTGTAAGAAATTTGTAAACTAATTCTCCTGAAAAATGAAAAAAGTTTACAGAGAATCGTGTTATGGGCTAAGGATTATATATATATATTTTGCAATCTGAGATAATCATGTTAGATATCCTTCTTATTTGGGCTTCATTTTTTTGTGGTGGTAGTACTAGGGTTGTTAAAGATTTACTCCATTCTTAGTTTGGCGAATCTTCATTTTTATTGCAACTTTAATTTGCTTTGATCTTTGATCCATGGATCATCCAATCACTGTTTAAAGGTCCTCAGATTAAAGTTCAGCTATCCAATGTCCTTCCATTGCATCTATAACTTGATGACTTGTGATCTGCTTGTATCTAAATTTTTGTTCCATTAACAGAGAGAATCCTCAGAGTAAGATGCTATATCTCTATTGTGCCTTGCACTGCCTGCCAGGTTCGGAAAGAAAGGCACAGACTTCTGAACAGTGGAATATCCGATATTATCTAATGCGATGTTCTTAGAATACATTACTATGTCTTTTATCTTTCTTTTTGAGTCTTTTTAAATATTTCCTGTAACAATTTTGACAGTTTTTATGTCACTTGACTTGCTGTAACATTGAGGTAACCAGTGATTAAAGCAAATCAATATGGCAGATACTGGTGTACGTTCAGATGCCTCAAGATTTGTTAAGGTTGGTTATTGAAATAATCAAGAAGCATTAAACATGGATCAGCAAATAAGAAGTAAAATTTCCATGAAACATTAAAAAATGCTGGAATATAGCAAGTTCAGATGCCTCAAAATTTGTTAACGTTGGCTATTGAAATAATCAAGAAGCATTAAACATGGATCAGCAAATAAGAAATAAAATTTCCATGAAACATTCAAAAATGCTGGAATTTAGCAAGTTCAGATGCTCAAGATTTGTTAACGTTTGGTACTGAAATAATCAAGAAGCATTAAACATGAATCAGCAAATAAGAAATAAACTTTCCAAGAAACATTCAAAAATGCAAGAACATATGGTATCTCTATAATTGGCCAACAAAACTTCCTCAGTGCCAGAGAAAGTTGTTTTGGAAAAGCGATCATTCAATCCCTGTTGAGGTTCCGAGTGTTGCACAATTTATGGAGCACTGTTTCACAGCTAAGAATGGATGGACAAAACATAAGAAAAGGCCCCATCTTGAAGGGACATTTTAATGAATCCACCCATGGAAAATGGTTGCACGTGCAGTACAGTTAACAAATCTCTTTGGAAACAATAATAATTCTTATCAAAGTAAAATGACAGCGATCGGTTATATTATGATATTCCCCCAGACTTTTGTAAGAAATTATTCTCATAATTTTCTGATCAGGAATTCAACAAACAGCCCCACAGCTTAAGGTGAATGCTCAGTTAGTCTGGGGGCCAAGTGGTCTGTCTTACACAAGTAAAAATTTGCAGAAACTGCTGCCTATGCTTGTAGTCGTAATTACGGGTGCAACTCAGTCTCATGAAACTTGAGTTTGCTTAAACCTTAACCCAAAACCTATTTATAAAACTTAAACCCTAACCTTAACTCTGTTTATAAAACCTAAGTGCTAAGCCTATTTATGAAAATTGGGTTTCGTTGGAATGTAGGTTGACAAAATTTTACAAATGATTTCTTTAGAAATAGTAATACATAGCCTAACTAGTCTTTTTGAAAAATATAGTAATATATAATATATTTCTGGAAGAAAATTTATCCTTCCAAAATAATATAAAAGAAGAAAATTAATAAACTTAATGGGAAATAATATACATATAAAGAAAGATATAAATGAAAGCAATATAAGTTACATATAATATAATTTTAACATGACAAACATGTATTCAAACAAAAATGTAAATAGCATGAAATACATAAATATGGAGATATATTTTTTAGATATTATGTATATAATATATTTTATATTTTAATATAAAATAAAAATTGGGTTTAGGTTTGCTTGAACCCTATACCTATTTACAAATCGTTCTTGGGTTTGAGTTCTAAAAAAGGAATTTCAAGCACTATCATTTTTTGGGCTCAGTAGGCTGGGTTTAGGATCACCTGGCCCAAGTTGCACGCCTTAATAGCAATTAATAATATAGGTTATCTTAGGTAAAAGAGAAACTTTAGAAAAGGAAGAAAATAATTAAGCAATGGAAGTTTTGAGTTTTGTTGTTGTTTTGTTGTGGTGGTTACAGGCTGCTGGCAGTTGGAAAGGTAATCTGCTTCTGCTTTGACCTGCTATGTATTGCAATGAGAGTGTGTGCATTAACCATCTCCATTGTGTTCATATGAGATTGCTCACCATGGGGCCAGGTGGGTATGTTTTGTGTGAAATCAACAGCTGATGAGAGAGGGAGTGTCTTCTGAGAATCGCTCAATGGTTCTTTTAATTTGAGGAAACATCTGGGTTTGATTAGTTTTCTCTTCTTTTAACTTGAGGAAATGTCTGGGTTTGATCAGTTTTCTCTTCCTTCAATGACATCGAGGAAGTGTCTTATGTTGTTCTTCTGCCTTTGAATACTTAATTCATTTTAATTGCATATTTGGTAAGAATGAATGATAGCGTTACAATTCTTTTCTATGCCTTTTGATTTGATTAATTTGTAATTTCACACACTATTGAGAAGTGTTTTTTATTGGTTACCACTGTTATCTTTCAGTGAGATGACGACAAAGATATTGACTGTTTTTTCTATCTGCAGTTTTTGATTTATTTTACTATATTTTCTTGTAGTTCAACAGAAGATGGACCAGGAAATAAAAGAGCGTGATGAGAAGTACATTGAACTTGACTCGAAGTTTGGTAGGCTACACAAGCGTGCAAAGCAGCGAATACAGGAGTTGCAAAAAGTAGTTACTATACCTGTGTCTAATTGGTTTCAATTCGAGTTTTTCCCACTGTTGTTCTAGGTTCATGTTTCCTCACGAAACCTGTGGAGTTAGCAGCACTTTTCTTTTTGGCTTTTGCAACATTTTTGTTAACCTTGGGCTATGTCTGTAATGATTTTGATGTGTGTTAATAACTTGTACTTGTAGCATCTGTTTTGGGCTATCGTCTTTTTTAATTGGATGAACTTGCTCCTAACTGGTGCCGTTCTAATTCTTCTTTACATATGACCTAGTCATCTGAGCCTCTCCTTATAATTCTTTGTTAATTGCCTGTAGGAAATCACTTCATAATTGACCTTCTTAGCAGAAACCTGAATTGTTATAACATTTTTGTCATAACTTGTGTTCAGAGCTTTCTTGTCTGGCACATACATTTTGTCCCATATTAGTATAACTTATAGGGTCTTCTTTATGCTTGTGAATTGGCAAAACATTACCTTTTCTCTGCTCCTTTTTACATGTTTGCCAATCTCACAATTTCATTGATAAATTAATTTATTGCATGTGCTTCTAATCCTTAATCAGTATTATTATCTGGCCTCTAATTGCTTTCCTACTCTCTTTTCTTGGTTTTTTCACTCTAAATACTTAATTTTACAAAATTAGCTAATACCTTCCCGACCTTATTACATTAATACTCTTTTATATTGGTAGTGATCACCATTTAATAAAGCACAGTAGAATCCTTGATTTTATCATCATTGGCTGAAACTCTTTAACCATCGCTTCGAAGCAGTCAAGATGATTGAATCTTTACCCTTTTTTAACGATAAATCTTTACTCTTTTAATTTTACCCTCTTAATTTTACCAATTTGTAGATTTTTTTTTTCACTTTTTATATTCTCTGATTCATTATGAAAGAGCCATATCCTCTATTTTTTTTTTTTTTTTGCTTTTCTTGTGATTCGTATACTTTTGTGAGATCTTATGTTTTGTAAATTACCTCCTGTTCTAATTTCCTTATGCAAGTATTTGTGTATTGTTTATATTTCTTCCTACTTCTCTAATGCACTTCACCATTCCATTCCATATCAGATTTTCATTTAACTTTTCACATTAATTATATTTTCCCTCTTCTATAATCTTTTATGAAAAAGTTATGTGTTCTGTCTCTTGAAATTCCATGGCCAAACTTTAGATTATTTGGCTTTTCTTTTTTTTAAAAAAATTTCTATTTCATTTTCTAAATGCTTATCACCAACATATAATAAATAATCAGATTCTTGCATAGTGTGAACTGATTGCCTTGATGCCAAATGAACTCAATATCCTTGGCAATCTTCTTTACCCTCACATGTGCAAGATAGTGTAGGAAGCATTATATAATTTTTAATATGACTGGGTGTGGTATTGTGATGTATCACTTTTGGTGAATACCTCAGCCAGCCCTTACCCATTTCTCACGGCTTCCACTCTTAAATAATGTGTTTCCTTGGAACACTTTAGCATTACCAAGAAGATGTATCAAGGTTCATGGTATAAGATTTGACCAAGTTTTATGCTGGCTGCCAATTTAACAACCCTCATTTTTTATGTGCGGATATTATTAAAACCAGGACTGGCCAGTCCAACAGGGAACCAGTCATCATGTGGTTGGTTGGCTAGTTCTACCAGAATAACTGGGTACCAGTTGGGCAAGCAGGTCAACGCCTGCTGCATTTTTAATTACACTGGGGGCAACTACTGGTGGCAAGAACTCACATTTGGATAGCTGTTCTCCTTCCCATCCAGATTAAAAAGTGCTTGTCAAAATCACCTCAAGAGCTTTACCCTTGCGCATAGTTTGTTAATATTTCTACCTTGCTTGAATTTTTCTTTGCATTCAGATATATGAATATTTTTATGATGATATATGGAAACATACATATTGTATTCTGGTGCAATGGTTTGAGTAATCATTGTTTGGTTTTAGGAAAAAGATGACCTTGAAGCTCGTCTTCGCGATGTTAATGATATGGCAGACAAAGCATCTTCCCAGCAAGTGTCACAGCAACAGGAACTAGAACGAACCCGACAACAAGCAAATGAAGCCTTACGATCAATGGATGTGGAAAGGCAGCAATTACGTACTGCAAACAATAAGTATCGCCTCCTTTTCCCTGATGAAGAACCCATAGTGATTTAGTATGAATAATCTTATTGTCAGATGAAAATGCTGATATTACTGCTATTTAAAACTGTCAATGTCAATCCTCATCGAATTTGAAAATTTGATGTTTTGGTATCCTTCATGTTTTCCAATGTTATATTCTTTTTTTTTTAGGTTTTAAATCACAATATCAATTGTCTTTGGTCTTAAACTGAACAATCTGAAATTTCTTGTTGAATTAGCCATTGGAAACATGTTTATACTTTCAAAGTCCTAAGCCAGCTATTAGTGCTTGAAATAATATACCATCAAATGAACCTGTTTGCTGCATAAATGGCCTGACGAGCATTGGCAATGCATTAGCTTTCTAATTAATTATGAACATCAACTGTTTTCATTATGCTAATGATGGTAAGCATTTACAGACTTCGAGATAGCATTGATGAGATGCGCCGCTCATTGGAAGCCAAGGAGAATGCACTTGAGGGATTGCAGAGTACACTTTTGGAGAAAGATCAGGTTGGCTTGCTAAAAGGCATTTTGTTGATAAGATATGCTTAAAGAATGAAGAGAAATCTTGTACCATGAATTTTTCTTTTGAATTGCTTATCCCTGAATAAATTCATTTCCTTCCCTTTTTGTGTTTTGTTTGCAATAGTCCTTTTGTTGTTCCAGTTTCTTTTGTGTAAACATTGTTTCTAGGTTTTTCTCATGCTATTGATTTTCTCATTCATTTTTTTCATGATATTTTCGAATTTTAGATGTGTTCCATTTATATTTTCATTTTTCTCTGCCATATAGGATACTAATATATGTTTACCTTATCTCCAATATCTTCAACATATCTCCCCAATGTGCATTTTAGTGAGATGGTGATATGATTCTAACAACAGATATATTTCTATGAGACATGTAAGTAGCGATCCTATGTAACCCCATCAATTTTTAAAATGTTGATGGTTGATGCAAATCCAATTCATTTATTGTATTTCGCATCACTTGTTTAGCTAAGAGACAATATTTCATCCAAATCAAGTGTGTATAGGGGCCACATTTGCTCAAATATATATATATATATATATATATATATATATATATATATCAATGTGTAAATTATGAAAAACACTTAGATCCATGCACACATTTATTAAAATGTAATACTTAGATCCATTCACACATTTATTAAAATGTAATAATACTTTATAGAATCATTTATTCATATAGTAGTAATATTTTAGATGGTTTAAATATTGAAAATACTACTTTAAAATCAATATTTTAGCATTAAACTATTTTATCATATTGATTTTACACATTTATATATGGGACCCATTTGTAATGATACTAGACAAATGAAAGGATTTCTATGATGATATAAATAATGCTAAATATAATAGATGGAGTGGATTTTTCATCAACCATCTAGTTGGTAAAAATGAAAGGGGTTTCGTAGAAGCGAGCTCCTATAAGTAATTAGTTTCGCTATTTTTCTGCGGTCTTTTTCTGTGCATCACATTACCTTTAAAGGGTGTTTGGGAAGTAATAAATATTTTGATGAAAATTTTTTGGTATAAAAATTTTTAAAATGTGAGAAAACGATATGATATGATACAGTAATGATGAGGAGGTAAAAAAAAAAAGAAGTTAAAATAGAAAGGTTAGATATGTGAGTAGTTGTGTAGAAATGATTGAAAAGTAGGGTAGTTGTATAAAAAGAAGTGATGAAATAATCAAAAAATATGGTAGTTGTGGAGAGTGAAAAATTTTAAATTGAAAAGTTTTAGTTTGAAGAGTTTTAGGTGTTACCAAACACCCTCAGATTTTATTTAATCTTTCTTCTATTTATTCTATGTCAAACAATTCTAGGGTGTGTTTGGGAATGTATAAAACTTTTAATGAAAAGTTGTAGAGAGTAGAAGTTGTCAAATGATATGATATGATAGGGGTAATAATGAGGAATAAATAGGATAAAGTTGATATAGATAGGTTAGTTGTGTTGGTAGTTGTGTAGAAATGATTGAAAAGTATGGTAGTTGTATAGAAAAATATGAAAAAATAATTAAAAAATAGGATAATTGTGGAGAGTGAAAAGTTTGGATTGAAAAGTTTTAACTTAACAACTTTTACTTATTAACAAACATACCCCTAATGTTCATCTGTATTTTTCTAATGTTTTTTTCAGTTACACACTTTAAGATTCTTTTTTTTTATTATTATTATTATTATTTTTTGACGGGCCTTTCATTCTTTGTCCGAATACATTTAAAGGGGTACCCATTACTTTGTCTTTTACATTTCTTCTATTTCCCTTAACCATGTAAAGTAAACACCATCTCTACATCTCTTTATTTATCGTCATTGCCTATAATTTTTTATTGGGAACTACATTTCTTTACTTACCATCATTGTGCATAATTTTTAATCGGGAACTACTTCAATGGTGCACAATGCTCCAAAATGAATTGGTATATTTGTCATATTCAGCCCCATCTTGTTTATTATACAAAATTCAATTGTTGATTATATTCAATACCATATCAAAATATCATTCAATCAAAATCCTTTGGGCCATGCATTTAAAAAATGTATAAGAATATTTGTAAATTTTGAAATTCACTTGAATCCACTGAATAAAAATATTAGAATGTTACAAAATTCTATACAAACATTATTTTTGGCGGGATGAACACATTAGAAGGTTTAGATTTTAAATTTATAATGTGGTTCTTTTATGCAAATAAACAATTTTAGTGGTTAAGAATCACTTTCAAATTATTTTTATTTTTGTTGCTAACATGAAAGTTTGGTCGGAATGATTTTTTGATTCCTAGCAATATACATAAATAAAGCTAAGGTGTGTACTAGATTTCTTATAATTACCTAGATGGAGGGGCGAGGGCAAAACATAGAAATGTATCAATTCAGTTTTCACTGTGGTACATCATGCACCATTGAAGCATTTCCCTTTTTCATCAGCATCCCTATATTCATTATGATGTCTTAATTACACGTTCTGTGCCATCTGTCCCATCTCTTATCCTGTGAAATTTATTACATGAATTGAAAATTGCAATGGATTAAAGAAACACACACCCCCTATCACCCACAAAGCTGTCCCAGGCTTTTCATGTTTCACATGATGTGTTGCATGTTTAGTAGATGCTAGAAGATATGCAAGGCCTGCTGAAGTCTGTGGAGGAGAAAAGGCAAGCATCTATCTCAGAGATCTCTGCTAAACACCAGAAGGTAAAATTCAGTGCAGATTTGCATTGAACGTTTACATGAGGTTGCTTCTAGTGGGATTTTTTTTTCAAAGGTGTTATATTTTCATTAAGTTATCTTATTTATTATTTTTTGGTGCTCACCTTGTGTTACTTTCAGCAAATAGAAAGCTTAGAAGCCCAGCTTGCGGATGCATTATCCGAAAGAAGCAAAGCAGCTGAAACAGTATCTTCTTTGCAGGTTCAATTCATTAACATGTTGGCTTCTTGTTTCTAGTGTGGACGGTGAAAACCTATATGAACAAGAATCATTGCTGAACTAATATAAAGATTTTTGATCCTTGACTTAAATCTGCAGCCATGCTTTGGTCAGTGGCCTTGTGGTGATGCACTTATTTATTCTACGTTTTCCTACAAGTCTACAATGCTTTTCGCCTCTTTATGTTTCTAGTATAATGCAATATTTTCAAAAGTGAAATAAACTGCCCATGTTGGTCCAGTTCAACCAGCATTTATGATTTTTCTCGCGTGGATTGGTCTGATCCTAGGCATACAAATGTGGAATGAAGCTGGATACGATGTGAACTGGTGGTTGAAATAGTTATACTAGAATTGGATTGTTGTCTGATTCAAGTAATTTACCTTGTAGACGAAAGCATTTTGTATCCAGTGGCTTACATGCTGGAGGCCTGTGTATACATACTTGTTGTCAAGAGTTGAATTTTTTTTTGATAATGCTTCTTTTATATGTTTTGTTTGTAATTCTAAATTAATACTGTTATATGTTTCAATCTAGTTTGACTTTGAACTATCATGATCATATTTATTCTTTCTTAAAAATTTTCATCTATGAGTAGAACCCACCAAATTGATCTATGATGGTGTCGTGTGTCTAGAAATTGATCTGGTCCATAGTGCCAAATCATGAACATAAATATATTATTATAAAAATTTTTAGCAGTTTTGGCTGTCAGTTTAGGAATCTACATTGTGTGTAAAACATTTGATTTATTGTCTTTCCACTCTTGGTCAAGAATGTTTACATTTTGTTTCTTCCTTAGGTGGAAGGTGGGCTTGTCTCTCCTCTAGTGGCCTTGGATATGTGAATTTTATTGACTGCTTAAATGGAAGGGGTTTAACTCTCCACTGTTTTTATTCCCCTTTATTTCCTTCTTTTTTCTATTTCTTCTTTTTTTGGATTGGGTGGGCCTTTTTTCAATTGGGTTCTCTGAATATAATAATAGTTTGTTCTTCTAGTTTTTTTTTTATTGCTTTGTCGTTCTTTATCTCTAATAAAAATTTAAAAATCATTTTAAAGGCGGGAACCTTAAGCAAATATTTTAAGTTTGGAATATTTTTATGTGTTCAATGTTGGTTTATGTTATGCATGTGTTTGGAACGTGCATTTGCAAGTTTTGGATTATTATTACTGTAGTATTAGTTGAGGGCAGAAAATTTCCAATTTAATTGGTATGTGCCTTTCCTTCCTCAGGCTCTAATTGCTGAGAAAGAATCTGAATATGCAGAGCTTGATGCGGCTTCTACAGGTGAAGTTGTACGACTTGGAGCAACCATAGAGGAACTAAGAGGAGAGATTGTTCATCTGAAAAATGAACATGTGAGATTTAGTTTTATAGTTGTGCTATGCTTGCATTGTGTACTGCTTTACATCATACGAGTTACATAAATAAGATCTCTAGCTGCTTTGCTACATCTTCTGTAATTATGAGCAGTGCTATCAGACCACTGTATGGTTATTTTGGTTCTTGTTGTCATCTATAGAAAAACATCTACCATAGCGATGATAATGGGTTGAATTTTGCTCTCAATCAATTTCTTATTAATTTAAGTTTGCTTGTTCTCGGCATGGCAATTCCCGACGAATTTTCATTTTTACTGTTTTGCTGGCTGAAATCAGCATCATTTTAGAATTTTAAATCCAAGAGTGGCTTGTCTTGATCATTTGTGAAGGCGATCTGGTCATTAACCTATTACGGGAATATTTGGCTTGGAGTTGGATTGGTTGGATGATTCAGGTTGTTTTGCTCTCATGTCAGAACTAAACCACAGAAAATCATTTTCTTCTTAATCTAAGTTTAAGCATTCTCTGCATGGCAATTCCAGACAAATTTTCCTTTTTACTGTTTCACTGGCTGAAATCAGCATCATTTCAGAATTTTGAATCCAAGAGTGGCTTGTCTTCATCGCTTGTGAAGGTTGTTGGGTCATTAACCTATTATGGGGATATTTAGCTAGGAGTTGGATTGGTTGGATGATTCAGGTTGTTTTGATGGGTAGACAGATTGATGGATGATAGCATAGGAGGGGAGATGGATGGATATGTGGAAAATGCGTGGGATGATGTTGAATGTGTGAATCACTCAATGAATTTTCAATAGTTGGTGTCTTGGATGGCTAGGTAGTTCTTCCTGAATCATGTCTTTGTTTCTTGGTTTGGATTTTTCGCTTGGCTGCTGGTATTGTACAATACTCAGATAGCTTAAACTCATATAGATATTGTTGTAAATGTAGAATTTAGTAGATGCACTTGATGATGATATGATTAAAAGCTTTGCATTTTGTTAGCAATAATTCTTCTAGATTCATGTCTAGCTTTTTGTCTGTGTCTGATCAAACAAAAGAATGTTGAAGGTCTTCTCATGTTCTTTGCCGGCAGTTTCTGGTCTTGGACTGTGATGAGAAAAGCTGCCTGGCGTCAAAACTTGTAATTAACTGAGAGAAACTATGGCTGATTGCATGAGTTTCCTCAAGATAGGTTGAGGTTTCTGGGTTAGAACTTTGCGTGGCTATTTTGTTGTCGGTTCATGTTTGATAACCTTTCTTCGAATCATTATTTGTATCTATTTTGCTTATATGAGCTGGTTCTACTGAAGGTCTTGGTGCCAAAGGTGGGCTTTTATTTTCTTGATGTAATTTGTATACCTTCTGACTTGTATTGTGGATTCAGGAGAATGAAAAAGAGATCAGGGATGCTGCATATCAGGCACTCAAAACTAAACTGGAGGCATCTGAGGGTACCTGCCTGCGTCTTGAGATTGAAGCAGCAAAGCTGAAAAGTATGTCTGAAATTTAATTGACAAAGTTACTTCAGTGACACGCATACCTGCTAAAAAAAATATAATGTTTTGCTGCTATTGCTTCATAGGCCAATTTGAATTGGAATTATCAGTGCAAAACCAACTGCTGAATACAAGAGATTCTGAACTCATGGCTACCAAGGAAGAGGTTTGTGATGTACTTTATACTGTTGAAAATAAAACTAAACATTGTTTTTAGTTTGGAACCATCCTTTCATGCTTCTAAAATAGTTTTGTAATGCAAACCATTAACATTAGCAGTATCACTGGCTCAAAAAAATAGATAATGCATCTATTATTCTATTATTGGAAATAATAAGAATTTTCCCATAGTACTTTATTTTGAGAATAGAGAAAATTTTAAATTTCGAGGAAAATTTACAAATTTTCAGTGAATTTTTAGGTGAATTAAGATAAATGTAAATACATATTTTGAACTGAAAATACCAATATCAATTGCAACTTGTTATACATAATCGAAGCATATCCATGTGATACAATAGTGAATTGGAGAGGTACGTATGAAACTAAGTCTTATGATTTTGGTCACTGTGCATAATATATCATTTTTTATGTATCTAAGCTCATTGTCTAATTTTACAAATATATCAATTATTCACAAATTAGTAGTCCAAGTTTGGATTTTTTGTGCACATCTATCATCATACTAATATGCTCAGTCGTCAAAATCTTCAAACTACGAATAATTATATCTTACCATCTATTTCGTATAGATCCCATGCTCAAATATGCATGATATGTCATTCTTATCCACTATGAATTATCAACTTGAGCTCGAAAATAGAATTAGGGATTCGTCCAAATTGTCCTTAATTTGACCAAAATCCTAACCAATCATACATTGATAATCCACATTTGAATTTTTAAATACTAGTTTTAGTAGAAGTGGTGATTTTGCGTTTTTTGCCCTTCTCTCTCAACCATCTTGTCTCCACATAAGTCAAATCCTATAACAATCTCAATTTTGGATAGAATTCTTCTGAATGAAAAATTAGTTTTAACTGTTTGGCATTCTGTTAACAAAAATCTCACTCTTTCCTGGACAACTTTCGATATGATTTGACATCTTAACTACCTATCCTACCTTTTAATACTATTAACTTTATATTCTAATCAGTTTTAATATTTTTCCATACAACTATCTTATCTATTTTATTTGTATCATCTTTACTCTTAATCATTACCCCTATCGCGTTAAATTAGTTTCTCACTTTTTTCAAAAATTTCCCCCCATTTTTTTACTCATTACCAAACACATTCCAAATCTTTTTTTTGTCAAATCAGATATAATTTCTCCTAATAACAATTGAGCTCAAGTTCACAAAAACATTGATAGAAATGGTAACAACTCATGTCTGGGTAAAAAGGAAGTGCAAGGACAGACTGAGTCACTATCTTTCACCTTTGTTTAAGTTGGATGCCCAATCTGAAAAACCAACAGATATTCCATTAATGATGTATTGTTTCTATCATCCTTTGTTAATATTATCTTCTAGTTGTAAAAATTGTTGTTCGATACTCAAGGAATCAGAACTAGAGAAGGGAAATGAAGAAAAGGTTGCTTTCAGATCAAGATTTATTATGACCACTAAATATCATAAATTCAATTATCAATGACAATATCTGAGGAAAACATTCAGAATAATAGAGAAATAGTGTTTCTGTATAGATTCAGCTTTATTTCTCATGGGACTTCTTTTTGCAGATTAATTGCCTGCAAAGTGAATTTTCATCTTACAAGATTCGAGCGCATGCACTTCTCCAAAAGAAGGATGCAGAGCTACTTGCTGCCAAGGACACTGAAGTAACTAAAGCCCAGGAAGAGGCTATAAAAGTATATGCATAAAAATCACATGTCTACAAAACTATTAATGAAGCTTGATTTTAAAAAAAATTAATGTGATCTTTTAGTTTTGTTTCCCTCACTTTGCTTTTAGGAAGCTGAAAGAGAGGCTGCATGGGCATTGGCAGAAAGGGATAAGGCTCTTCAGGATCTTCAACTTGCAAGAGCTAATTATGATAAAGAACTTGCTGGAAGGTGACTTCCATTCTTCTAACATGATTTAAGAGAGTGGAGTATTCTACTTTTCTCATGCTATACATATGTTTGCTATGCTTTGATGACATTAAAATCTGTGTTACATGTATTCAGGTCTTGGATTTTCTTGATAAATTTAGTAGTCCATTCTCTAGTTGCAACTATTGTAATTATCTTCTACATACAGAATATTATTCACTTGTGTGAATTTTTATGTGAATTTGTTTGCTAAAAGAAGAGATGCAGAAGCCCAGGGAATGTAAGAGAGCAATATCGATCCTTTTACCCTTTCTGAAGTGATATTTACATGATCCTAAATTCCTAGAATCTTAGCTTTTCTGCATCATTACCTATTTTTTCTTCCAAAGAAAGCCTGTCTGTTTCGTCTCTGATATCACCATTTCTCCTTTTATACCGGTTTTACATTTTCTGCATTTTTACTGCTTTTTCTATAACCTCTGTCCAATTACATTTTGTCTTTCTTCCAGGCATTCATGTGTGAAATTATTCTATTTTACTGATTTCTTTTATTGTTCAAACAGATAATCTAACATACTACTGCTTCCATCTTTTAGGAATGCTGCCCTTGTTGATGCTCATCAACATCTACGAAGCATCGAACTAAAACTTGATTCTGTCAGTGCTCGTTACCTGGCTGATAAAGAAGAATGGCAGAGAGATCTTCAAAATCTGGAGGAAACCTGGAGATGTGAGACCTCTTTCCTAATTCAAATATGTTTTTCTTGTCTTCTCTGTATTGGAATGAGTACATGTCTGAATCTTATTTACTTTCAAAGTGAAATATGAGGCTCTAGAGGCTGAAAGCAGTCAACATGCTGATCAAGATCTTCAAAAGGATTTAGAAGTGGTCAAGTTAGAGTGTAAAAAATTGCAGGTATGTTTTACTTGCTTGAAGGTTTATGTTTAACCTCAATATTTGCAACTGCTTATTGCTTTCTGATTTCCAGGAAGAACACAATTCTTTCCGTTTTATTGCTGATAGAATGATTGAGCAGAAGGATAAAGAGATAGCCAGACTTTTGGATGATAACAAGAATCTTCGTCAGACCATAGAACTGAAGCCATCGGTATGCTGTGTATTTAGCATCTAATTAGGTGTTCATTTCGTTTTTTTGTCTTCTTTTTCTTGTTTTCTTCGTTTAGGTGTCTAATTAGTTTCTTAATTTCATTAATTTTACTGTTTTTCCCCTAAAATGTATGGACTTCATGTATTATGATTTCAAAGACTCAATATGGGTATTTTCATCCGTTATCAATCTCCATGGACAATCCTTTTTACTCTTTTTTTTTTTCTGCTTTTGCCATGTTTGCATCTGTGCTTGCACTTAATGCTTTGGAAAAGCTTTTCGATCAGTTTATGCTGGCACTTTGTTTGTTTAGTGACATTTGATTTTATTGGTCCCAAATGCATGATGTTCAATACAGCCAAGGGAACTCTTATGGATGGTATTCCCTTCCTACCCTTAGCACTGCACCATCTCTGCTGAATTGATTTTACTCCTAAGCGAAGCTTAAAGTTGCTTATTAAATTTTAATCTTTCGCTTATTAAATTATAGTCTTTCTACGTGTTAAATTCTTTTTAAAAGGAAGGAAAGACGAGAATCACCAATTTGAACTTTACACCTTTTATATCAGCACCCTGAATTCTGGCAGTTCCTGTATACTTATAGCAGTCAATACCAAAATTCCATCTACGCACTTTTCCATGGTGATGTGTAAATTGGTTGCAAGTTGCAGAAGCACTGTGTCACACATATTGCTTTCTAAATTCTAGAATTATTGATGGGTACACCCATAATGCTGGATTTTACTTTATAGTGTGTGTTTGAGAATGGATAAAACTTCCGAAAGAAACAAAAAGTTGTAAAATTTTTCGAAATGGGAGAGAATGTTGTGATATGATAGAGATAATGATGAGTAGAGAAAATAAAGTTAAAATAGATAGGTTAATTGTATGAGAAGTTATGAAGAAATGATTGAAAAGTAAAGTCATTGTATAGATCTGTGGGTCCTAATTCCTTCAGAGCTCCTAAAAGAGCACCTCTGCATGGAAGCTTATTCAGCCTGTACTGGTAGAAGAATTCAAAGGAGAGATGAGAATTCAAGAAAATCCAGACATGTTGTAAGATAAGGCTGTATTTGTCTCATACTAGTGCTTTATCTATGTAGAGAAGACTCATAAACAGACATTACTTACGTTGTGCAATTCTTCGTTATTTCACATGAATCTTGTTCGGTATGGTTATCCACAATTATGCCTGTGCTCTTGGAAGAATGTCCCAAACTCAGACCCTGGAGCAGGAAATGATTCTCCATCTGGCCAATATGACCTAAAGTTCAATATGCAGGATTACTGTGTCTCCATCATATCACTTCTGATTTTGGGGATTTGAGCATGCTCCATAGAGCTGCCTTGAGAATAATAAAAAGAACTGGTTTTGTTCATTGCAAAGTTTTATTGGAGCATTGTTTCATGTCATCCTGTGACTTGCTTTTCCTTATTCCTTTTTTCCCTCTTAAGCTTTGTTTCTCTATATTGACAGGCAAATCTACTACAAGTTGAGTATAATGACAATCAAAACGCAAAGAAGCAGGATCCCCAACTTTCAAGTATTGAGGCAGCAGAACAACAGATCTTGGTATTCATCAACACCTTTTTCCCCAATTAGTGCTTATGGATCTAATTTAGCACTGGATCAAAGACCTCAATTTTTGGTCTATTTGAAGTCACTCTGTGGCTTTGGACATTATGTTTCAGTCTTCAGCTTGTCTTGGTTGGCTGTCAACATCACCATATAGCTGAAATGCTGACTTGCAAGCCCAGTATCTGCATAACTATGGGCACCAATGCTACCACTCTGACCACTGTCAGCATTGAAGTCTTCCCATTTAAATTGTGTACTCAAGCCTTTGTGCACCACCTGCGTCTTTGCTCTCGTCCACTCCCACCAATAGGACATCTATGGTCTAGTTGCTGTTCATTCTGCCTACTTGTGGTTTATTTAGTCTTCTCTGTGCAGCCACTACAGTTCTATATTTCAACTATCTGCAGATCTCAACAAGTGTGACTGTTACTAAGCTAATCATATTTTCACATTTGATGGATCATTGTAAATTGCAAGGTTGAATATTGGAATTACTGACAGTTATTGTCTGAAATTTGACTATTTGGATAATATTTGGGATCCATGTTTATCTATAAAATGATCTATGGTTTTATGTTACTTTGTGCTGCAGTTTGAGCCTTTCAGGCTGTTTGTGTACATCTTCATTTTTTCTATGATTTTTGATAAATTAGGACTACCAAAGGTGTCGTGCTGTTTACAGTTGTATCAAAGTTTATTTCATTTCAGTCCCTGTTTGCTAGATGGTTGATGATCAATTCTATCATTATAGTTGGAAATTATGTATTGAAATGTTTTTCTCTAGAGCCTAATTACTCCTATTTAACATAACACTTACTTACTATTAAGATCTTTAATACTAAACTGTCATTAAACTAACGTATCCCTAATCCACAGCCAGCACCGATACTGAATCATATGCACAGAACTGGCAGATATTGCCAATTGTTATTTTTCTGCTTAGCATGTTTTCTTCACTGCTTGTCATTGGAAGGTCAACCATTGCGTTAAAGAAATTCCTCAAACAACTGTTGCTACCAGTTTCCAGTTCCTAGATGTCTGACTATTGCTGTTGCCCTTAGCATGATATCTATAAAAAAACATTCTTCCATAATTTGTTCAGAGAATATTGAGCCAGACATCGAACTGTATATCTGTAATTATTCGGCCACTGTTTTATTCCATTGCTCGTAATGTCCATCTACTAAGTTATAGCATACAACCGTACATAGGGCCGTTCAGCTTAGTTAATCCATATGTTCGTTCTGCTCCCACATTAGGCAATACATCTACACTATTTTTAGCTATATTTTGATGACAATCAGGAGCATTTTAGTTTCTTTTTGATGTCGTGAATCATGATAACTTACCTCATGATGACCATTGTCACCATTTTTGTCGGCATTGCAACCATGAATATCACTGAGTGTTGTGATTGTCATTGTTCAATTTGTCATTTTCATCCACTGCTCATTGCCAAAGTTCAGGTCCTGGTGCTAGTGCCCAAACTTGAAATGTGCAATGATGCATTTTTTTACTATTCAAGAACATGAAATGATAGCTGATATGGTCAACATATCCAGTTTATCCAGTTTTTCATGCATGCATTATGTTTTTGTGCTGTATTTTTTTCTTTTATTTTTCCCCGTGTTTTACTGTTATTTGATTTGAAGAATCCTAGATTATGTATTTGATATTCAATTTCTCTATTGTTCAATTTGGGGAACTGTAAACAAAGTTTTGTTTTAATTTTACCAACTATTTAATTTGGGAAACCCCAAATCAAGTTTTATTCTTATTTTTTCCTGTAGTTTGACTTACGGAACTTTCGACCGTATATGTTCAATCTAAGCGACCTATAAAATATTTCTCTACTTCTAACAACAAAAGAGTGATTTGTTTTTCATAGTTCTACTAATCTGAGCATTGGGTGTGTTTGTCTTTCAATAAAACTTTTATTCCAAAATTTTCAAACTAAGGGTCTTTTGGTAAATTGCAAAACTTTAAGACAAGTTTTTAACACCCAAAAATTGTCAAATCTGTCGTTGCATTTGCGCGACAGAGGCGGCATTATTTGTGTCTGCCATCGCTGATGAAGGAGATCATCTAAAGAATTAACGGAGGTGTAAAGAACTAATGGCACCATCACAGACAAGGCATTAATTCTATTGGCCGTGTAAAGAAACTCTAACGGTGGTTTCCATATTTTGCCCGTCTTTCTCTTCTTCCCATGGCAGCTTGTACAGGGCTGCATATACAACTGTTTGATGGACAACGTGGCAGTTGGCAGTGCTGAAAAGAAAGGTTTTTCTGCACAGAGCCCCACTTTGAAAAGTTTTGTAATTTATGCGAGTTTTTGACAATGCCAAACAGACCCTAAGAGTGTTTGGTTGGAGTTAAAATTTTTTGATAAAAAGTCGTGAAGTAAAAGTTGTCAAATTAATAGAAAATGATGTGATATGATAAAGATAATAATGAGGCATAAAGATAATATAGTTAAAATAGATAGGTTAGTTGTATGGGTTGGGTGGAAATGATTGAAAAGTAGGGTAGTTTGTATAGGAGGACGTGAAAAAATAATTAAAAAATAGGATAGTCGTGGAGAATAAAAAGTTTTTGATTGAAAAGTTTTGATTAACATTTTTTTAGCCCAACCAAACACACCTCAAAAGTTTTCACTATCTAATTTTTTAATTATTTCTTTATATCTTCCAATACAAACTATCCTACTTTCAATCATTTCTACGCAACTATCCATACAACTAGCTTGTCTATTTTAACTTTAATCTCTTTATTCCTCATCATTACCTCTATTTTATCACATCATTTTCTTTAATTTTGACAACTTTTACACCAAAAACTTTTCATTCAAAAGTTTTATCACTTCCCATTATCCCTATTATATCATATCATTTTCTTTCATTTTGACAACTTTTACACCAAAAATTTTTCATTCAAAAGTTTTATCACTTCCCATTACCCATATCATATCACATCATTTCTTTCATTTTGACAACTTACACACCAAAAACTTTTCATCAAAAAGTTTTACCCTCAACCAAATGGGCCCATTTTCTAATTGATTTTATGGTTTTTGACAATTAGCTTGAAATTTACCATTTTTGATATACACATATGATGGTTTTGTGAACTTGAATGGGATCCTTAGCTTTCTTGAAGGCTAGTTTAGATTCAAAGATCTTGTTTATCCATTAGTCCTTTTTTTTTTTTTTTGTCTAAGGACTTTTCTCCTATAAAACCAGATGCAAACTGAACCCTGTTGGATTTTCCATTTTTAAAATTTCATTAAAGATCCAAGCCATGCATCATGTGCTCCTCAATGAATATTTGTATGATATGAAAAATCCTTTTAATTAGATTTATATAATCTGCAGCACGTGCGAATGCATGATGTTCTTTATGATTATATTTTTCAAAATTATAGATCATAAAGACTTTCAATCAAGTTGTTTTTTATATTTAGGCTAAAAAGAGTATTTAAATACAACACATGGCTTGGATCTTAAAAAGGAAATAAAAAGGAGAAGCCAAGGGGATGCAATTTTCACCTGGTTTCATAGGAGAAAAGCCCTTTCAAAATTAAAATTGATTTTATCTATTAGTGTTGCAATACCAGGGAGGGCATCGTCTGTATGAAGACAATAAGATGTGTTTTTACCTTCAAGTGACTAAATGCAAAATTGTTACAATGTTTTATTGTGCAATCAATTGTTACATTGACTTGTTTTGACATTGATTTTATGATAGTGTATTATCAGGATTTTTTAAACATCAGCAATATAACATTGTAATAAAAAAGATATTTTAATATTTTGTTTTAAATATAATTTTACGACCACTTGCCTACCCTACCAACTGGAGAAGTCTTGGGTCAAACAAAATGGTTATGATATACAAACAGGTTAGGTTTTTATGAGGAAGGCCAGCATTGACTTTTATATTATGGCCCAAAAAAAGAACAGAAAATGATATTTGAAATGTTGAAATTTCAGCTTCTGGCCCGGCAACAAGCTCAAAGAGAGGAAGAATTGGCACAATCGCAACGACAAATATTGGCACTACAAGTTAGTCATCTCCTTTTGTGGTTTATAATTATATTCATTGATGCATGTTCTGATTCCTATGCTCTTCAGGATGAAATAGAGGAATTAGAACGTGAAAATCGTCTACATAATCAACAGGTACAAGGTCTATACATTTTTTGAAATTTATAATTTGAGCTTTTCTTTGCCACTTTTATTGTACACTACATTCATGAATCAATGCCAGCTCATGCCCCATGCATTTGCATGTAAAGCAGTAAGTACATGTATGCATGTTCTGTACATAAACCGAAACAGTGCTAAGGACCTGTTTGGCCTTGCAGTAAAATTACTGCGAAGCTGCATTGAGCAGGAAGTTCTGATTTCGAGCTTCCCACTACAGCATTTTTATGGCTTTTATGGCAAAAATTTGCAGAATCCATAAGTGAGGCCATACTCTGCTAAAAGCCAGCAACAGCGATGCTTCCCACTTCAAAATACAAGGCCAAGAAGGCCCTGGAAGTGGTCGAAAGAAGTCTCCTGATTGGATGAATCCACACAAATATGCCTGTGTTAGTGACCCTTGGGCATAATTGAATGATACTGTAATTGTTGGGAGCTTGAGCACTGTTCACGATTTGCACAGCTGGACAAAGGATAAAGGCTGTGGATGGTTGGGGATGGGGTAGCTGCCAAAACCTGGCACAGTTTTCTGATTACTTTTCCTAGAAAGCTGCAACTCGAAATGCCTTGATTTTCTCACCTGAAAATCTAAACAAGGCTGAATAATGAAAAGCCTGGAGCCTGTTTTAGTACACAGTTCAGTGAGAAATTCATTTGTGGTTACCTCTCCAGTCCCTTACCTTCAAAAAAATTGATTTTGCTAATGACTTCAAAAAAAGAAGGTTGAGTATTTACTCATTATGTTATGAAGGAGGCATGTGGGCTGACGTGTTATGGGACTCATTATGTTGTGAGGACATTTCGAAGTTTAGATAAAATAATGTTCTTTCATTTCAGTATGTTAATCGGTTGTCTTAGACATTCATTATATATTTGTGCATAAATCATGGTGTCTTGTTTATGCATAATCCATTGCAAGATTACCTTGACCAGAATTTCATCACAGATAATAAGAGTTTTTTAATATGCATTGGACATCTTTGAATAATAGAAGCTATGGATGCAGGAGGCAATGCTGAAGGAGGAGCTCCGAAACATGGAACGAACTCAGAAACGTGAAGGAGTTGATATGACATACTTGAAAAATGTTATCTTGAAGTTGCTTGAGACAGGTATTCCATGTAGACAATAATAATGATCAAAATCACATTTGAAAATATAAATGATGGTGATTTTTCCAGTGATAGGAATGAGCCTTTGTGATCTTGACTGTGTGGTGGTTTCACTTTTTAACAAGGTTGCTTGCTATTCACAGGTGAAGTGGAGGTTCTACTCCCAGTGATTGGTATGTTGCTGCAGTTCAGCCCTGATGAGGTGATGTCAATAATCTTGTCCCACTATCATCTTATTTACCAAAATGCTGTTATGAGATCTTTATAGAAAGTCCTCTTAGCTATCATCTTCACTGTGCAGATCAGAAACTCACATGGTAGTGTGAGCAATTGCTCGGGTGGTTTAACATGTGTTTAAGATTCTTTTGACCCCACTAATTTGATATTCTGGTCTACATGTCACTTTTTGTTGCCATTTATTCCTAGCTAATCACTTGATGACATTCGTTTTTCGCACAATTTCTCCAGTTAGAATGTCAATAATCCTGTCGTGAATGTCAAGAATCCTGTTGCTATCATCTTATTTACCAATCGCTGTTATGAGATCTTCTTGGAAGTCCTATTGGATATTATTTTAACCACATGACACATCCACACAAGGTGCACATAAACAATAGTCTATAGTCTTATGCATGATAAACAGTATATATACAACGGTTGGAATAACATGTCTCAATATATGCCATTGAGTAGAGAACAAATGCAATCATCCTTCTATAAATTCACAGTTAAAGTGTGCAATAAAGTATCAACTCGCAATACCCTGTTGGCCTCCATCACAAATGTCTCCTGCTCTCCTCCGCAGAGTTATCTGGCATAGCCTAAGGTCTAAAATCACTATAAAACACACTTATGAGTCAAAGTCCAGCGAGTAGTATAAAACAACTAAAGCATGCTAAATCACAATAATTGAATCGTGTTCATGCTACACCATTACACTATACATCGCACACAATCACCCCACACTTGCACACCCAGTCCACATGCACATATACATATTCAACAGGATATACATACCACATTGTCATCGCAGTTTGTGTATTCCCCAAACGACATCACCCCGCCTTGCAACACATTGGGAAGAGACACAGTAGGGAGGATTCCACACACCAGAATCATGCTACAGCTGACTATCACCATATAACACACCTACCACACATCACACACACAGAGAGATATAACATGCTATTACTTGTGCCCATACACAATAAATGAATGTATTAAGATGCACTCTACATGGCATTCTGTGCAATAATGCCATGTGGAATAAACAACTGGATGCAAACATAAATGGCACATCAGGGAAACCGATAAAAGCACACCACAAACTAGGGTCACTTCCCAATTATGCTCAATCTGGATATTCAATTCCATTATCCACACTGCAATATCTTCACACATCTTACTGCACTATTTTCATCATAATTCCATTTCTAGATTTGGAGTTTCCAACAAATTGGGCACACTTGCTTCACTACTGACATGATATTCCCATCACTATGTTCTTCATCATTCGAGAAGGTTAATTCGCTTCCCACTTTATTTCATTACAAAATTCAACAACTAGGGCTTAACATCCCAGATTCTTAATTCAACCATATGTCGCTGAGAAATCTCACCAGTCTCTTGAAGTCATCATCTCACAATAATTACTTGGAATCTCACGAAAGAATCAACAAGAAACTACTTACCTGACCAGTCCCAGCAATTGCTGTAATAATGAAGAAACAGCTGGCTTCAAGCTCAACACGCACTAAGGTTGATAATTCTTTACAATTTAAACCTAGAATTGCTCTTGCTCGCCAAAGCTACCAATTCTCCTTTTTGTCCCACGTTTTGAATGGAAATGAAATGTCTTGGGTTCATAACCCATTCGTATTAATGTTAAGCAGTGGACCTCAGCCGCACCTGGGTGTAACCAGGTCTGCATTTAAGCCTCATTTGCAACCTCAGCTGGACGTCAGTCAACTGAGCCTCCAAGCCACAGTCTCAGGTTCAACGACCCCCAATTCACTGTATCCTTCCACCATCCTACCTTACCCCTACCTAGGTCAACCCAGCTGAGGCTTGATTGCTAGTTGGGTCAACCAAGCTCTGCAACCAAGAGAGAGGCCTATGTAAGATTTCCTGCTCAACTTCAAAACTTGATTCTAACAATTCAGTCAATTTATAAATCATCAAATGAACATGTTTAACATCTAACACACATGATTAAACTATTGCAAATCCACATCAATCTATTATGCCATTTGAGAGAAATCTTATCATCTCATTCTCATCAAAAACCTTCAGTTCCATATTTGCATAACTACCTCACTTCACATTTTAGGCATTTCAATGCCTTCAACCATTCATGCCTACATTTGTATCATAACATGATTCAGCAAAACTTGACCCTTTGGGCCCACTGTCAGTAAGTAAACAATTCAACTACTTGAATGATACATTCAACATTCTAAAATCTGACTTTAAAGAAAAAAATTTCTAAAATCCAATGAACCATAAACACACTACAAATGCATATAGAAAGATGTTAGGCAAGTTATATACGAGTTAAACACATACATGAGCAATGCCACTACTCACATCACACCATAAGCAAGGATCTCACTTTTCTCATTCATTTAACCTCCCAACCACACGCGTACCCTCCCCAGAGTCTGCACACATTACACATGTATAACAACAAACGCTTTTTTTTTTTTATAGAGAAGACACTCGCTATATGACACACCATGTGCCATGTACGCACACCACACCACACACCATGCACTCACTCCCAAGCATGACCTACACATGGACTCAACTGAATCACATATATCCTTTCCATTTGAGTGATCCTATTAGCCCGGGCTAAGCAAATGCCTTACTCAGCCCACCTAAGAAAATTTATTTATAATACGTTTTTTGCTTATTTCTTCATATACTTGTTTATCCAGTTATATTTAACATATAAATCAAGTTTTACCATTTTTTATAAATAAAAAAAAAAAAACAAACAAACAAACAAAATTTATCATTTTTGGATATATGTATATATTTTCAAAACCATCTGTGTGTGTGTTTTGCCTGTTTGGCTGATCCCTAATGAATAAATGCACAAATGGACTAGCGTAGGAGTATTTCTGTCATTTCATACGTATTTAGTATCATGCATCTCATTGTCTCCATGTTATGCTGTCAACAGATGAGAAAGTGCCAACAAGCTTACAGCTCCTCCACTGATGTAGCCTAAAGTCCAGCAGCACCAACTCACCCTATGAAGGGTTTCCATTCTCTTGTTAATGGAAGGTTGCCTGCAAAAAACTACTCATACAGATTTAGCAGCATTTTTTTTTGGTTGAAAAGATGCTGACCGACCAAGCAGCAGCATAATTTCCCATTTAGGAAAATTTCATCATGACGTTTGTCTATCACCATGATTTGCTGTAATTCTTTTGTAATAGTAAAGTTATATTCATGAGAGTTACCTGATGTAAAGAAGGCGGAGGCAACCATAATAGCAGAAGAATGTAAAGGAGAAGAAGACAGGTCAAGCAAGTGCTCTTTTTATTTTCAACCCTTGTATGTTGACATGTTGTTTATCAGCAGCACAGCATGATGACTCTGTAACTGATTCAGAAGCACAGCACGACTCAAGATTCAGTGTCTTATACAATAGGGAACCATAGAACCGCATCAGATTTCTAATATTTTAAATATCAATGAAAATTTCTTATTTCAGGAAGTTGTGCATGGAAATCCACCAAACCTTGCTACGCAAGCCAATTTTATATCAGGCTCCAAAGTTATATCATATAATTTCTTCTAATTTTAATATTTTGATGATTTATAAGAAATCTACTCCATTCATTATATTAGTATCAAGTAAATGTATATTCATATCTAAATTATGAAAAATACGTAAGATCTATTGATGTGTTTTAGAATGTAACAATGCTTTATCAAGTAATTTATCCACACGAGAAAAATGTTTTAGATGGAAAATACAATTTTAAAATTAATATTTAATATTAAATTATTTTATCCCATTGATTTTGGACATTTGCAAATAGAGCCTATACATAATTATATTCGACAAATGAAAAGATTTTAATAATAATATAAGTGATTTTCAGTAAGTGGATAGAGTGGAGTTCCCTATCGAGGGTGTAAAAAATAAATTGAATTACAAAGAACAAGAGTTTCATCCAAGCAGAGTCATTTAATATCAGATGTGCAGTTGTCAACCCGGATCCATATGCCAAATTCCTGATTTGTGGTTGGGACCAAGCTTGAGAAACGAAACCTTCTCCTAAGCGGGCCGGAGATCGGGTGATGTTGTGCATGTAGCCTTACTCATTTTTATCCAGTGATATTAAAGCCGAATGGGACCACGGTTTAATTGGGAATCGATACTGCCACCGCTCTGATACACAACGGATCTAAATTTCCCACTGGAGCTTTCACACTGCAACTGGAATTTCTGCTGCCTGAATTAACCGGTCCGCATAAAAGTCTTATTCCGTTACTTACGTGCAACGCTCATCGGCATTCAACTTTGCAAATGATACCTTTAGAAGTTAAAAACTTGTTTTAAAAAAAATTCCGACAATCATTAATTTATATTTATCTGAACTTATCTACGATGCTGAAATGCTCAACTTATCCAATAAATTAGTTTAAAAAGTACAAAAGTAAAAATCTAATATATTACTTTGAATTGTTCGATAAGATCATGCAATTCTTGCTTTTTTTAATATTACTATCATCCATACACATTTTAGTTGTAAAATATCATATACTTAATTGTTTGCACGTGAAACCGGTTCATTATAAGGGTTAAACCCGTTTGAACCAAACCACCGCATAATAATGACCCGTTGGATTGCCGGTTCAGTTTTTATAACATTCTTTTTGCATAAACTCGGAGAAATGCTCACCAAATGCGTTTTGATCAAGCAAAGATTTCTCGCACCCAAATTTATTTATTTTTTAAAAAAAGAAACAAACAAACAAACACACTTTAGGTCAACAGCCACGGGTTTCATTCCAGGTTACAAAGCTTCAAAAAAGGCCGCCATTATGTGATATATCATCGATGGAAATATCCATAGAGTTCCAAGAAGCAGATGCAGAGATTCCATTGGTTTGACTGGCCGGTAGTCGGACCTGTCAGAAGGACTCTAAAGAATCTGAACGGAAGCAAAGCAGTAGGGCCATGAATGGGCCAAGATGCGAATTGTGCAGGCTTGCATATTGTCTGGTCATTTTCATGGACTCTCAAATTAACCCAGTTCATCCCGTCAAGAGAGCCCTGAAACCACAATTGAATCTACATTCATCATTTCTTTTAGTAACAGAATAAAAAAGGAGTCGAATCATGCCGCTAGAGGGTGCTGTTAAATCCATGACCATGTGAAGCAGTGTGGCCATCCACAACTCAGTGCATAGTGTAAATTGGCAGGCATTTGAAGGATGTATGTCTAAAACTCTTGCTCTGCAGAGAAGAATATGAAATTGATCTGTTTTATTTTTTAGGGCCATAGACATGAAAAGATGGATCTCCTCTCCGCATGAGGAACATCCCAGATAAAATGCATCCACTAGGTCAAACCCATAAATTCTATCCGTGTTGCGCCTGTCACAACTATACCTGCACTGCCCACCATCTCATGAATGAGGTTGATCCATCCTGTCTCAAGGTGTAGAAGTTGCACATAAGCTGCACCAACCAAGTAAAAACAGCAAAAAATGTTTTCAAGAAAAATTTAAACATTGCTTGGAAGAACCACTTCAAGATCGTAGCAGAAGGTTAATGAGAAAGTAGGAATGTTAAGAACATTAGAATTTAAAAAATTGTCAGCAGATAATGAAATGAGAGCAGAAACAGTTACTAAAAGAGTTATAATTCCATGCAGCACAGAATACAAAAGAATTCAGTCTCGAAGTAAAATTTTCAATACAATACAACACAAGACGCCTCATACGAATTGAGGTGTAACCTCCAAATATAAAAGGGAGAAGCAGAGACATCTTAGATATTTGTTTTAAATGTGGTATGAGGCTTGACTTTGGATGCAGAAGATGGGAAACAGGAAAAAAAAAAAAAAACCTGATGATCTTGCCCAATATCAACCATCCACCATGCACAATTCTGCCCATCCTCAGTCCTTGGGCCAGCAAAAGACGTAGCCTAATGCAGATAGCAAGTCAGACCTCAGAAGAGGTTGAATGCATGATTCCATAAACATGCTCAGATTGTTTTAATCAGCAATACCTGATATGTCCTTGAGACTAAAGCCTTGGGATCAGTGTATCTGGATGCAGGGCTGCTCGCAGCCACCGTAATCTTCTGTAGGATAACAGAAAAAATAAATGAGAAAATGGAGTGTACCATCGAAAGCTGCTTTCAACCAAGTTGGTTTTAGCTCATGTCAGGTTAACAGGTTTAGGCAGCATAGACCTTCCAAATTTCATCTTGAATCTACATCTTAATGCTGGCTAATTGGGCCTGAGGACAAAGTTATTCATGACCATACCCACTGGCTAACAATGTGTGCTGAATGGCCTAACCAACATAATTGTCCTGAACAATGCCAGACACACAAGATGAACCAATGGCAGGAACCTGATATTAGCTCAGTCTGTATGGGAAATAGGAAAGCCACAGTGTGGCCCAATTAAAAGAACTGAAAGAGGCAATGTTTAGCATTGAAACATATATTTAAAAAATAAGCAATTTACCTTTGCAAGAACTGGATTTACCCATTGGTGTTCACCATAAGACGTACCAGCATAATATATTACTCCATTGTTATCCCCATCACATACGTATTGGAGCTCCTTAAAACTAGATCGCCGATGCTGAAATCTTTCGCTGCAGAGATAAATTTTAAAACACCATTATTGCAGAAAGAAGCATAGATAAATGCTCTCTTATTTTTGGGGCAATTGACAAATCTTAATAACTGATAAAGTAAACACTGAGCCAGGTAGCAAACTGACCATATTGCAGAAAAGTGAAAAACAAAGAGCCAAACCAACCACATATAACTTAAATTCAATGTTATGTGGCCCACTTTATGGTCCTAATAGAGAATGGAATTCTGAGAACCATAGGCACTCAGAATGACAAACATCCACAAATCATATTGAATACTAGTAACCAAAGGCAGTACAGTTGACCTCTCTTGTGAATAGACATTCCTGGATTTCAAAAAGACATGGGTAACCCCAGAGGACCACAAGAATATATCTGACATCTTACTTTTGACCATCAGCTGGTCTCGTCATTTCTGATGCTGAATAATTTACAGCTTCATTCACCTGTTACAAAGCCATGGCAGGAGCAGCAACACTCAGCAGGCAACAGTGAAAGAGTTTGAAAATACAGCAGTAATAATGAATTGCTGCACTCACAAGCTGTTTGAACAAGGAAACTTGGCCGCTCATGGCACTTTTCTCCAGCTGTGCCACAGGAAAAGCACAAAACCAAACACAGTCATGAACAACTAGCTTAACACTTTAAAGACAATAATTGTTCTTGAGTCCAAACAAAGATACCTTCTTAAGTACTGCTAAGGGCATCAAGGGAAAACGTACGAGAGGCAGCAAAGTCTCCATTGCTTGTAGCCTCTCTCCAAAGAGAAGATCAGGAGTAGAGAACTTCAAGAGCTCATCTACTGCTTCCCACCCCAGTATCTCATGCGCTTGCATGCACCAAAGTAAGATGGCATCCAGAACTCTTTCTTCTGACGTTACTGTCAAGTCAGGATGCTGCAGATCCAATTAAATAATTAACCGATATCAGATGTGTATAGCTACAGCTTTCATAATAGTGATCATGAGCAAACTGATTCTCTGCAAACTTCAGCAACAATGTATGTTCTTGAATAGATTCACAAACATAGTGCCTGCCAAATGAGCCTATTTCAGACTAGCAAGCCAATGGATGGAGAATTCTAACTATTTACCAATGCAATACCTAACGAACACCTCAATTTGCATGTTGCTGGCGGTATAATCTAAGGCCTCATATGGCCTGCTTCTATATTTTCCTTGAACATTTATTTCTAGGTTAGCATTTGGAGGTTGGGGACCTACAATCTGGAAGAGTTTCAGGATGCCTCCACTCAGGTGGCATCCATCAGGTCTATATGCATGGATCAAATCTCACCTAGAAAATAATAATGTCTGATTTGCCCACCTGAAGAATATCTACAAAAGTTGCCTTGTCCAGAAACACAAAATCAGTGCTTGCAGTAGTACAGTAATTGAAACGCCTTGAGAAGTTACTTTCACAGGTTTCTTCAAGAAGTTTACATGTTGGAATTGATGAAACAATTTGCAGAATGGGGCATACTGAATCCTGCAATGAAGTTCAAATGGTTAGTTCCAAGTAAACTGCCTAGCAACTTCTCCAAACCATCTGAGGCTCTGTCCATAAAATTTGCATAACACAAATAACTCTTGTTGAATCAGCTTCTTCCAGTAGGAGCTCACCAACCCTGCAGGTATATAGGTAAAAGGTATCAATATCTTAAAACCACCAAAGGCAGGCCACAAGACTCACATTTTCTTTTTCAAAATGGTCGCACCAGACACTCTTCGACACCAATGGACACAATGATGAATTCACGTCAAAACAAACAAGGTAGCAACTACTGGGATCACTGTTTCAATTCTTGAATGATGAGTAGGATCTAGGAAAAAGTCAGAAGCTTCACGCACAGACCAACTATTAAGACTTTGCCCTCAAAAAGCAGAAGGAATCTAGCATGTCTTTCAGAGGTGGGCCTGTGGATTCTAAATACATGCTGAGATTCCCTCAGTCCAATCATTCAATAGTTAATGTATGACATCAATACAAAGTATAATGTACTTGGGCGTTTGTTTTCCTGTGCTCCGTCTGAAGCCTTCTCTGCAAGAAAGATATAATTTTCTCAAAGTCAAGTAGTTGGCTGATGCCAACAAGCAACAACAGTTTGAAAGGATAAGAATGAAATTCTCAATTTTCGAGAAAAGATTGCTGCTTGAAATTGACACCTCCAAACTGCCAGAGCAGTACCCACTAATCTGTTATTTTCTTTCACTCCATAAGACCAGAAGGAATGAGTGAAAGAAAAAACAAACAGAGGAAAACAGATTTGCTAAAGCAAAAGATTAAATTGACTCATTTTGTTTACATCAATGAAATGTTTGAAGAAAGAGTGACAGAGTTACCTCCGAAAGGCATTCCAAAAGGATATTGCAGCATTCTTGTTGAAGGAGTGTCACTCCAAATTGATCAGACAATAGAAGAAGTTGCAATAGCAGGTTTCCGTTGTCATCCTTATCCTCCATTTCAAGTTCACCACTGTACATAAACTGAAGCATAGCCAAAAAAGCATCTACGGAAACATCCCTCAAGTAGATGTCTGGAGAATTGCTTTCACTCATCCCATTCGTAAACATCTGCAGTTTTAACCATATTTTAAATTAGTGACGACAAATGTAAAGTATAAGGACAAGAAAGTAACAGATATCAATTGTCTGTATCAGGGATGACATGTTTTGCACAGTCCACTAATATGATAGGCCCATCATAGATGGCAGCACCCTTAAATTGCCTAGTATAAAGAAGACCTGTGTTCCAAACTTCGATTTTTCAGTAGAATCACTACAAGTTGAATTTAACCTAAATACATAGATTTCCTTGGAGGCTTTTTTGTTACATTACATGGAGCCATTTACTCCCCTCCGGACTCAAACGAGGGGACTCAAACTTGGGACCACACGCATGCACTCACAATGTGAAATCACTAAGTTATGCCCTTGTTCACATAACATGGTGTTGGCAAATGCTCAAATGCTACTTTCCATCGGTTATATGCCTCTTTGTATTTAGGTCAATGAGCAAAAGATCCCTCTGGACCCCTACTTAAACCAAGAGTCTCAAAATATATGTTAGTCAGCAAAAAAAGCCCCAACTCTAACTCATCCACTTAGAATAGAAGACCAAACACTTTAAGAATTGTACATCTCAATCTCATTAGGGGAGATGCACAGGCCGAAACAACAAAAGGTTATAATTAAAGAAATAAAGACTTAATAAATACCTTCATGAATGGAACGCTCCACAAACTAAGGATGACTTTATGTGCCCGTGCGACAAGACCATATCCATCGATATAAATGTTCAGATCACCATGCTCACCCGTCAAAAGAAGCTGCTTGAGCTTTTGGATGTCGAGGGGAAATTCGCAAGGAAAAATTGAACAGTCTTGAACTCGGAAGCTGGAATATGTCAGTTCCACTTTCTTACCAGAATCAAATAACCTTTTGTTCGTCTTAAAACGCTCGACTGTCTCATCACACTGTCTAACCAATGGGACAACTTGAAACTGAAGGCCCAATTCCCTCAAGGAACTAAGTTGTGACTCCATGATCTATATAACGATTGAGCAGCAAAAAAAAAATCAAAACCAACACTAAATATACAAAAGACACTCAACAAATAGGAGAACAGGTTAACGAAATGTGAATCAGAAATAATACGCTCTCATGAAAAAAACAAACAAACAAAATTGTGTGGATCTAATATGATATGAGAAAAAGAGACTCACTTGGGTCTGACCAGTATAGATATACTGAAGGAAAGCACGGAGGACTGGATAAGATACTGAAGGAAGCCGGATCGAATTCCCATCAGACAGAGTAAACTGGGAATTACCAGCTGTGCACAAGATCACCTTGTGAGCAGGAACAGGCCTTTCCTCCAACCCCACAAGAAATAACATGTCAGATAAGTCCCAGCTCTCCAGAAAATTACCAAGTCCCAACGCTTCATATTGACTTCTCACATCTCCGCAGTCCTCTTGCCCCTCAAAACCTACGTGATCAAGATGCTTCCACATGCAGGCATGATGCTGTGTCAGAGGCAAAACACTGACATTCCTATATCCAACATGCTTATCCCAGCTGCTGAGGCCAACATAGCGCACACTGCAATTGGGATTGGAATCAAGCCACTCAAAGACAAGATTTTGGAATGGGTACCGACCACTACCAATACAAATCAACCCATCGTATATGCTGATCCAGTAGCTCTGGAATTCAGAGGAACAGCAGAGGCCTACACCCGCGACATCAACAACAGTCTTCCCATTCACCTCAATCTTCAGGCGTCTATTCCGATGACTTCCAAAAATAATTGTGTAATTGGGACTGATGTCCCTTTTGTAATGGTAGTGCTGGCTACCGACTTGCTCCCTGAACACTACTGTGACATCATTGTGAGCAGAAGCTTCAAAAGACACACACCCGCGCCCTGCCTCCTTGAACCGGAGTTCCTTGCGCCAGGCGCACTCAAAAGGGGCAACAATTAGAGACTTCTTATGTTTCTTCTCACCCATTTTCTCCTGATAAACGTCCATGTCAAAAACCCAATGATCTGCAGAAAATCAGCCAGACCCAACAAACATCGAATGCAAGATAAATAGGAACAATCAAATAACGCATAAGAACCACTCACCTACAAATACTCTAGGCTAGAAGTACTGCACCCGCCATATTACATGATGATTTCCTTTTATAAAGGTACCTCAACCACTTCCCTGTTTCAATCAGAAGCGCCAGATTGGATATTTCGAGGCCAAATAAATCAAGAGAACAACTGGTTCCAACAGAGGGGAAAAAGTTAGGTCCAACAAACATGCAATTCGTCTAATGCTAAATGGATAAGCCACACCAAATTGCTCTCTCTCTCTCTCTCTCTCTGTCTCTCTCTCTCTCTGTTTTTGGGGAAGAAAACGGAAGAATCCAATTGATGGAACCGTCTATGAACAAACGAATCAATAAGTTAAAAATATCAGAGGCGGAGAAGAATCCACCTCATATTTTTAACAGTTTTTTTCAAATAAAAAGAAATTTTATGGTGGGATGCTGAGATGTTTCTCACCCGACGCGGTATCTGCGAGACGGGAATGGACCTCTGCAAACGCCACCATCATGGAAGGACAACTACTCTTTGCTGAGTAGATATTTCTTCGATGTTAATCGTCTCGGAAGAAAATAATCACCACAATAAAACAATTCAAAGGACAACCAATTTTTTCTTTTTCGCAAAACATATCTTCCATTTTATTTCACATTCGACGAAACTTCTAATATTTAAGACAATTTTTTAAAAAAAAGATATACCTGTTCTATTTGGCTTTAATTCTAAATATATTAACTTCGTTTCTTAAATTTCAAATATACTTGTTATAGTTACCGTTAATTCTAAAAATGTTCATTCCATTAAAAATTATTAGTTAAATTTTTTTCAATATCTAAAGTATCATGTTATAAAATAATTAATGATGAAATAAAATAGAAAGATGATGAAATTAGTGCTCTCTAAGGTTAGAGTTCGCTTGCAATTAAGGTATCAGTGAAATAGAAAATTCAATTTTTCAATTATGTCTAAATTTTAATAAGCATATTAGTAATTTAATATTTTAACTAAAAGCATTCACTTAAAAATTATATGTTTTTATAATTAAATATAAACATAGTGGGTATTTGGGTAATAACATTGCCCACAACTTTTGAAAAGAAAGTATTTTACTAAGGTAAGTTTGGTTACACTAAAAATTATTCAAACTAAAATTTTTAATTTAAAACTTTTAAATCTTTATAACTGTCTAACTTTTTATATTTTTCTATACAACTACACTATTTCTTAATTATTTTTATATAATATTTAGATAACTAATATGTTTATTTTAACTTTATTATTCTTATTCTTTATTATTATCTTTATCACATCATATCATTTTTTCTCAATTTAAAATAAATGATATGACTAGGATCAAGTGAAAATAAATAAAATAATAAAAATATCATAGCAAAAACAAAAATTCTAATAATTAAATAATTAAAATGTCAAATCACTTTTAAATAATATATGACTAGAGGAGGGAAGTTTTCTTCATTCTCAACTCCTCCCACTAAATAGTATATGAAAGTAAGATAATTATACATTAAAATGCAAAAAATAATTTTAAAGATATGTTAGTTTTTTATTAAAATATTTACGTACATCTCAGTATTTATTACAACGTAGCCTTAAAACATTCTTATAAATTGAATAAGATAATCTGCTCAATTTTTTAAGAAATTTAGAGACAATAACTCCATCTAAAAATTTTGTAGAGTGCTCCACTTCAAGAATTTGAAAAAATATAATTTTACCTAAAGATTCAAGAAGACAAAGCTCCTAAAACTTCAAACGCACCTTGAGGTAGTCGAAACTATAATCGGTGCCAAATGACAACATCGTGTATCATTAGGGATAAATCGCACCGGCAAAAATATAGTAGTCGTGATAAATTTTAAAAAGAATAAATTGACAAATATCATTAAATGTCAAATACATTGTTAATCTAAAATTTTTAATTGTCCACTATTATCTTATTTTCTAATTATTTTTTTATGTTTATCTACACAAGTACCATTTTTTAATTATTTTCCTACTGTTACCCCTACATTGACCATATCTATTTTAATTTTATATTTTACTTCTCATTATCACACCTATCATACCATATAATTTCTTCCATTTAAAAAAATTACACTAAATACTCTTAATTTAAAATTTTATCAACTGTGAAACACATCCTCTATCTATTTCTTTTTTCTTTTTTAAATGAAAACCTTCTTATCTATTTCTAGCTAATCTACATGTCGACCCCAAATAACTCGATAACCGAGTGCGGATTCACTCGGATCAGCGCGGCGGCGAGTTCAAATAGGACCACTACACTACGAATCTAAATTATTATGCCGCTTTAAGTTTTCATCAGCATCCAATTGTTTCGTTAAATTAATTAGTGCCAAACATTATAACCACTAAGTATATGAAACTATAATTGCAAGGCAAAACAAAAATAAGCAAGCAAGATAATTGATTTGACTTACATGGATTTAGCTACACATAAATATAAATATATTAAATGTATTTTAGTTTTTTTACGATGACTCTACTTTACTTTTCGTTATAAACAATATTATTCTAGCTTTGGGGTCCATCCTAGAGTATTCAAATGGCTTAATTAGAAATTAGATGGGTATGTAGTGGTGTGCTTAGGGAATAAAAACAATAATATTGAAAATTTATAAATTGTATTTAAATTTGAAAATTTTATTTTCTAAATAGAAAATCTCATCTCACTCACACGATTCAAATATTTAGAGAGAAATAATTTTGTTACCTTGGATAAATCAATTATTAAAAACTTATTTAAAATATTTTTTTACTTTTTTATTTCTACACTTGTTTATGTAGGTATATTTAACAAATAATCCAAGTTTTATTATTTTTCAATATATGTATATATTTTTTAAGGTTTTTAAATATAAAATACTTCTGTATTTAAAAATTTATCTAAAATACTCCTGTATTTAAAAATCTCAAAAAAATATATACATATATATTAAAAAATTATAAAACTTAGTTTATATTTTAAATAAAGCAAAAAAAAAGTATTTTAAATGTTGAGGTAGGCTAGGACTAACCGAATTACTTTTCATATTTAAATAGTTTGGACCAAGCGTTGTTCTAGCCAGTATTTACCATTTTCATTATTCTATTTTTCATTTTCCATTTTAATTTTCAAATTCTCATCCAATGACCCGTTAAGCTAAAAGCTAAAACCCGTCCAAATATTCGCTCCGCTCGTGGCTGTTGGAAAAAATGACATCCTCCAGCGACCCAAACCAGTACAAATGTTTGTTCGGAAAATGAATTTTCTTTTGAAAGAAATTTTGAATATTACAGCAAATAATGGCCATATCTATGGACGTGATTGCACATTCGTAAAAGAATGATATCTTGTTTCCCGGGCCAACAGGAGCTCTTATTATTCTGTATACATAAGTGTACTTTATTTTTTTGTTTTTATGAAAATACGGGCATAAATATATTTAACCTATATCAAAATTTAGTATTTTCTGAATTTTAAAGATTAATAGTCTGTGCTAAAAGATACTTAAATACCCAATACCTATCATTTTAAAAATTTGGAAAAAAATACGTGGATATTCAAAATTTGCTAAATTCGGTATTCAAGTTAAATACATTTGGCCTTATTTAAAAAAAAAATTAAAAATTAAAAGATACATGCACGTTAATGCTAACAAGATCATAGACTTTTATGAAAATGTTTAACATGTTGCAAATTTAAACATATATGTATTTATTAAAGTACTCTTCCAGTAGTCTAAAAAAATTAGAGGCAATCTCTCTTTCTCAGAAAAAAAAAAAAAAAAAAACTAGTGGCAATAATATTAATAATAAACGCACAGGCAAAAACCGCCTTTACAAGAGAAAGATGATATGTATCTAGATTTTCGCAAAAATAGTTTTTGTCAAAAGAATACAAAATATACATGGCAAAGCTAACGGTTCGTCATTTTTAAAAGAGGTCGAAGTGAAAAAGTAGGATGATATTTGCTACTTTTATAACATTAATGACCCAAAGCAACATTTTCGTCGACGCAACCTTTTGATTTTTTAAAAATATCTTTCTTAAATCGAAATTATCTATAACACCCATCCATATGTATTTGTCTTACAAAAAATCAAATATAGTAAATTTTAATGTGTTAACTTTGTTTTTAAATTTTATAGTTATCTACTTATTGTCGAAATATTTTAAAATTTTAAAACATAAAATTTTCCGACTGAAATGGTTTTTTGAATATTAAATAAATACTTATTAATAAAAAATAAATTATTTAAATTTGTTAAAAATATTTTTGAAGCTAAGGAGATAAATGGGTAAATAGACACCCAAGTTTCTTTACATGGTAACCGCTTTTTTAAAGAAGCATAAATATGAATTCATATATATAGACTTTAAATATAGTTATAATTTATGATTGTAATTATAATTTACCTAAGGATTAAATAAAAGGAAAAGAAGTGTTCAAAAGTGAAAATAAAATAAAAAATAGTGTAATTAAAAACATTGATTGACACATTTTATTGCGAGTCCTTGTAATTTTTTATTGTATTAGAATTTACCGGGAGATTAAATAAAAAGAAAAAAGTATCAAAAATGAAAAGCTAAAAAAATGATTGAAATTTTTTAGTGTAGCTCTATGCATGGTGATACTTGCATTCACTTGTCCAAGTACTCAAATAGTCGAGCGGTCATTTTTACTCGCGGAATTTGCAGCACGCGATCGTGGAAGTTTTGACGTCTCACACAAGTAAATAACATTAATAATATTATTAGTTTGAATTCAACCGAAATATTTTGACCAATTGATGGAAATGGAATCTCTGCCCGGTGGTGTTCTGCGCGCTCGTCGTTGGTGATGTACGCGCGACTGCGACCCTGACATAAAAGATCCTCATGGACGCTTGGTAGAAGGGGGCAATGGATATGAAGGTGCAGCAGTAAAAATTGATATAAAATAATATAAATAAAGATGAAATAAATAGGACAGTTAAAGTATAGTTGGGAAAAAAAATTAGGACAATAGTAAAATTAGAAAAATAGGTTTATTAGAAGCGATAAGACTTTTAAATGAAAATTTTTTTGCGTAGAAAATTTTAAATTAGTATAAAATAATATAATATAATAAAAGTAATAAAAAGAAGTAAAAAAAATAAAGTTAAAATAGGTGTGATAGTTATGTATATAGTTACATAAAAGTTTTTTGATCATTTAGATTTCAGCTCGAAAATAATTTTTTATTTTGTTTATTTTTTATGAACAAGTAAAGTTATGTGCATTAAATTTGTAAACCAAGTTTTAATATTTTTAGATATTTTTAAGTATTTTTATTTTTAAATGCAATGGTATTTTTGTAATTTTTTGTCAAAAATTAAAAAATAGAAAATATACTTTAGGGCCGGCAGGTTTCAGACAGGCCGTTTAAAGATACGGCCTCTACATAAAAATAATTGAAAAGTTAAGTAATTTTATAAAAAGATATAAAGAAGTAATTGAAACATAAAAAATGAACAATTTTAAATTGAAATGTTTAATTTGAAAAATCTATAAACAAATATGCCCTTAATTAATTTTTCAATTAATAGTAACCATACAGTAGCTCAGGTAGCGCATGGAATAACATAAGTGGAGGTTTAATATTTAAATATTAAATAGAAATAGCAATATCATTACTAGAGTACATTTTTTTATGTAATTAATAATTCATTAGGAATGGGCAACTACCCTTGAGCAGTTGGTGGCTTAAGGGGCTTGCGTTGCTCCCGTGTCTGGGATCGAATCCTGTTGACTGTGTTGCATGTCATCGAACGCTGCTCTGGCTCCCTAAAAAAATCCATTGTGAATGACAAAATAAAAATAAATATTTAATTAATAAGTTATTATATCGCATAATGCTTGAACTCCCTTAATATTACCCATTGAAAAATGTTCTTCCGGCATATTCACATCAAATGCAATCAATCAGCGTCGATCCGAAGGTAGTAGGTCGAATTAATTAATTTAATTAGGGCTATCCATAGATTTGACGCGGACGTTTATCTGAAGGATCGATTTTCTCTAAAATGCAATTTTTTTTTTCAAGAGTCGATTCGACGTACGTCATCCAAATCCTGCATTGGACTTGAATTCTAAGAAAACGTGTCCAACACTACATCCTAACTCCTATCATAATCACGCATAAACATTTTTCCCCATGTTCTCTCGAGCTTTGATTCTTGCAAATTGACGTGGCACACTCGCCTCTCTGGTCTTTACAATTAATCAATTATGCCCACGTGCTTGTTTTGTCGTTCAGGAGCATTCCTATTACAGACTATCGCAAAATGAGTCCACGGCATTATTACTAAAAACAACGAGAAAATCACACCTTCGATGAAAAATCGAGTATATATTGAAAACATCCATAATAAAATACAATATTTTACTTTTACTTCTATGAAAAATGAAAAATGAATTTTGCTGTGCATATTTGGAATTGTGAGTTGCCGTAAGTATTTCTGTCAACTTGCACTAATCCTAACGTCATTTGCTTACTTAATAGTCATTTTCAAGACATGAATATTCATGAATGGAAGGGAAAGCGGAATATGAATAAATAATTAACGGAAATATGGTGATAAAAAAATTTTCGAGGATGTAAATACGCAAACTAATCCAAACTCAGGGGCATGCCAAAGGGAGGAGCACAAAGCCACGAACAGAGCGTCGCTCGTCCCAAGGGATAGCGTTGCCAGGTAAGTGCAAACAGGGCTTCGCTCGTCCAAGGGATAGCGTTGCCAGGTAAGTGCTAAGCGCAGGGAGGCAGAAAGTACTCTGTAGTCATTAGTCAGTAGTGAAGAGTCATGGGGTCCCCATTGGTACTACGGTGCTGATGGGCCTACTACTAGAACTACCCGCACGCCATCCCCAAAGCGTGTATTGGGCTCCATAGTATCGAGGAGTAAGCAAATTCTCTTGACTCTTTATTTATTTTTCAAAAAATATTTAATAATCTTTTTTTTTATGTTTCAATTATTTTCTTACACACGATTATACTATTTATTTTTTTATTTTACTCTCATTATATTATGTTACTCAGGCACTTCGAAAATTATTCTCTCACTGTCTTCTTTCATCAGCTCACTATCCGTACTAGTATACTAAAAAAGATGCTTTGCGAGTAGGGTATATTTATTATTTACCTTTCCCTTTTTCTTTTAATGGAAGAATTCACTTTCTAGAGAGGGTGAAGAGAAAGTTCTAAGTTTTCATCAACGAAGTCCAAATCTTTATATATAATATTTAAGATACAAACTGAAAATAAATTTATCCAAAAATATAAAAAGAATTCCTATTTCAGTGCATACTTTTGCTAGTGCATGAGGCACGACATTACCCTTACTGAGAACCAATCAGTTGCTTGATCGTACAAAAGCAACACGATATGAGAAAAAAAAGAGCTGCCCCACGGAAATGACGTGCATCATGGCAAAAGGCCCGATGCCCGCAGGTCGGTTGACACGACATGACAAAGCCAGACGTAGAGTTAAAACGCTGACAGTGGAGGAATTCAAAACCACTAGCTGTCATTCTTCATTGGTATTGGTTGGAAGGAAATGAGAAAATAATTCCGGAAAATTTCAGGAAAAAATTGTTTTCCCAAAAAAACACGAAAAATAAAATTCTAATTTAAGGATGCCTCGTAAATCAGATTTTTCCAATCATGTTCAAAATATAAATAAATAAAAAAGGGTTCGCAATCGCTTCTTTATATTGAGAATCAATTATGATATCCATCTTTCCTATTTTATTTATTTCTATTTAAATTCCACATGAACAATTTCATGAAAATAGGTTCACAGAATCCTTTTATTTAAGCTCATCCTGATCATATAGTCGATATATAATCTTATCACTAACGACATTGGGTGTTTAAAGATATAAGAAATTTTTGCAAATATATCTATAAGATTTAACTAATATTGCATTCGTGTCTTTAAGTTTGTTATTACAAACCGTAATAGCCCAAGACTGGATTACACATCGAAAATGGAAGAAAGTTCCTGTTAATTTATAAGTGGGTTTCGAGTTCAATATGATGTGACGTACTTTAAAAACGTGCAGCTAAGCTGTCAGGTCAGAGCGAACAATATCCCACTATGAGGCCCATAGCCACAGGCCCAATAGATGTTTTCTGGGTCTGTGTGTTTTATGCGTCAGGCCCAATAGTCGCTTTTTTGAATCTGTGTGTAATAAGTGGTATCAAAGAAGCTCCTCTTTTAGTAAATGTGATTTGGAAAGTTGAATCAGTGAAAGTTAGAACTGAGGCAGAAGCCCAGAGTTGAGTTGTAGTTCGAAGACAAACCAGACGGAAGCTGATAAGCTTGTAATGGTCAGAATTGAATCATACATAAAAAAGAGGAGAAAGTTCCTAATATTTTATAAGTATATATAAGTTCAATATGGTGCGACGCGTTTAAAAGTCGTGCGGCTAAGCTATCAATTCAGAGCATACAATATTATACTGTGAGGCTTATAGCTTACAATCCAATGAATGTTTTCTGAGTCTGTATGCTTTGTGTGTCAGGTTCAATGGTTACTTTTTTGAGTCCGCACATGACAGTTATAATTATAAATATGCCCACACGACTTTCATAATTTTGCAAATGTATCCTTTTTGTAAGGAGACCGTTAATTTTTTCTGTGAAATGATAAAAATACTATTTAAGCCAAATAATACACTTACAATATTTCTAAATGTCGTAGACATATTTATTACTTTACTATTATATATATATATTTATAAATATGTTTATAATATTTGCAAAAAAGGCAATTATATTGTTTGGCTTAAATAGCATTTTCGTCATTTTCAAAAATCTAATGATATCACAATGGAAGGAACATACTTGTAATTTCATTCAAATTTTGTTAGCATGAATATTAGTCAAACTTTGTTAGTATATTTTCAATGAGCTCGTTTTTTAACAAGGATTTGGCAATTAATAAAACATGTCAAGTTAAAACTTTTTATTCTTCATGACTATCATATTTTTTAATTATTTTTTCACATTTTCCTATACAACTACCATACTTTTCAATCATTCCTACACAACTAACATATCTATTTTAATTTTATCCTTTTTGCTATTCATTATTACCCTTATTTCATCACATCATTTGACAATTTTTACTCTAAAAAACTTTTCACTAAAAGTTATATTCATTACCAAATACACCCCTTATCTAAAATTTATTATATAATCCAAACGTTGGGCGAATTAAAAATTTTATATTAACGTATTCGTTTTCAAAACTAAATAGTTATATACTCACTTCAATTAGAATATATAAGTTTTTAAGTTAAATAAAATAGGAATTATAGATAAATAAATATAAATGATTTTTTCAAAGTGCACTTCAAGAGTAGGATAACAAGGCTATCGTCTTTATTATACTACTCTACACATGCTCATGTGAATTGCTTGAACACTCTAAAGGTGATTATAAAAACGAATATTTTAAATTGTTAAAATGTTAAAAATATTTGTCACGTAAAACGGGTTGCAAATCTCTTACTATCCAATCACAGTCCAATAACATATAAGAGAAATAAGAAGCATCTATGAAAATTTTAAAATAATTAAGAGTAATTGAATTTCGATTCGAAGAATCGGAAAATTTTATCGTCAGCGGCGGAAGAACTGAAGAAACACATGGAAGGTTTTTGACTTCTGTTTAACGCTTTAACTTGGCCGGCATTGCAGTTGATGCTACGCAGTCTGGACTCTGGCTATGGGCAGGCTTGCATCAAAGTTTTTAGTCGACGGCATCTATGCATCGTGTGGTTGATCAAATGATCCTAAATTTGGATTAAACTGTCACCGCTCTCAGACGTCTAGATACATGTATATAAAAAGCACTATGAGTAGAAAATATAGGGTGCATTTGGATAAATATAAAACTTTTTTAAATATACAGCTTAAAAACTTAAAATTTGTTCATCTATCTTATATTTTTTAATTATTTATTCATAATTATCTTACTTTCCAATCGTTTCTATGTAGTTATATTATTTTTTAATTATTTTTACATAACTACCTATATAACTAACTTATCCATTTTAACTTCATCTTCTTTAATAATCATGGTAAGCCCCGTTCTGTCATATTATTTTATCTATTTTAAAAACTTTCATATTAAAAATTTTTTATCTGAAAATTTTATTACTATGCGAGTACACTTTTAAAGTTCAAATATTAGACAGATACAATAGCAGTAAACTCATTATCTCATCTCTAGAATAAATTCAAGATAAATGATATTACTAACAAAAATCAGGTACAAATTTTTAACGGTTTTAGCGTTATTTTATCCGCGCATGGGAATTTACTCAGCGCGCGAGCATCAACCAGCGTCCTCCGTCGGAGCAACGGCCCTTGTGTTCGTGTCCTGTTTGCCTGCTGACCGCTGTTAAAGATATGCAAACCGGATATTCGAGTCCATCTTTTTGCTAAGTTCGCCCCCTCACGGAAGAGAGGATTTCGGCTGAAGCAGACCGACCTAAGGTTCGCGCTCTCTCCCTCTCTCCCTCTCTCTAAAATCGCACTCAGAGTTGGCACGATTTTCCTATCTTGCCCTCTCAATCCGATGCACTTCCGAGTCTCCATGTTCGGCTCAGCTGAGTCGAGTTTGATCGACCGGAGTCGTCTTCTCAAGCGGACTAGGAATCCTCGAGACTCCAATTTTCGCGCAGTCGGTCTTCTTTGCTCTCCTTTGGATCTCTTTAATGCATTGGATATTTTATCTTTATCATCTTTGATTAAATGACTAGAAGAGACATTGTGGTTAATGGCATTCGGGAAGTATTTACTAGAATTGTGGGTTTACCTGCGGGAAAACCAGCAACAAACCGAGGTGATTATAACCTGTGTTGCGAATTAGGATGCCGAGGAACCACGATTTACACGCAGTTATCTTGTATGTAGTATCTCGGACTAACCATCGTCATTTGGAAAGTGCATCTAAGGGCTTTTTTCAGGTTGGACTAGTCTCATTGTAGAGTCTATTGTCAGCGGACAGTTTCCTGGTGCTCTGGGATGTATGCTTGGCTTTCTTATCAATTGGACTTTTCCGTGATTATGTTTTTGTCTGCATCGCCGAGTAAAGTTTCACCTGTCTTTGACTAGATGCACGGAGAACTCTAGAGATTACGCCGATACTTTGATTCTTTATGTCGGATGTATGCAGGAACAATGTGACGTTCGTGTGATATGTTTGGTGTTTAATATTTATTTCCGAGACTTCAAAGCTTGTACGCTACGATTAATTGTGTGGCTAATCGTGGGAATGTAGTGAATGCCTCCATTTTCAAATGATGTTTAGAAAGTTGTTTATGGGCACTGATCTCTCCTGCAGCTCTTCTGCTAGCCAACCGTGCATTGGTGGGGCGACCGTGTAGATTACTCTCCCCATAAAACAAGTCAGCAGTTCTACTCGTAGATGAGCGCACCATGTTTTTGCTTTCAAAATAGCTCGTCAACATTGATCAGCTGCCTGACGTGGAGTGGCATGAACATCTGCCACGAGATATGAAGGGCTGTTGGGAGGTCATGGCTTATCAGAGAGTCTGATTTCTATTATCAAATTTTGCTTGCAGGACTCCTAAATTTCTTTTCTTTTTTTCTTTTTGTCACGTATTGTTCAGAATGTTTTATATTCGATTGGCTAGTCCTCCTTTTTTCCCTTCATTCTATCCTATCCAATAAAGCCTTAACTCTATGCACCCACTCAGCATAGGTGCACTTGCACCAAAATGGAAGCATAAATTGGAATTTCTGGCATTCAGATACATATTACATTATCACTTTCTCATTGACTATTCCCGCAGTAAAGTTATTCATTGTTCTCAACTTCTAATTCATTTAATTTCTCCTCCAGAGAAACCTCACCCGGCTGTTATAAAATTTCAACTTTGCTTATAGGCCATCTTTCCCGTATTCACTGAGTAATATGATATTTTGATAGATTAGTAACTTCATGATCTTTGCCATGTAATAATGATGGCAACTTGCACATGCTACATGTGTTTCTGTCACTCTATACATTTGATCCATTGTTCTGGTCATTGTTTTAAGTACAGATTTATAATTTGGTGTGCAATTGGTGCAGGTGTAGATGGCACTGTTCCATCGGCTAATGTCATTCACCCCTGGAGGCTGTGCTTTCAGTCTTTAATTCAATTATGCTGGAACTTTACAAAAATACAGGGAAGTCGAGAAGTTTTATACCCAATGAATATAAGAGGCTATCTCAACCTCAGTGCCTCAGATTATTTCCCTCCCACATGGGCAGCTCTAGTTGCTGGTGCCTTTGTGATTATCACTCTTTCACTGTCATTTTACCTTCTGTTTGAACATCTTTCAGCCTACAAGAACCCTGAGGTCCTCATTGCCCCTTTTCTATGATCACTGCATTTCTTTCATTTTTTTTTTCTTTTTTGTTTTTTCCATCATCATTTTTTTCTATCCTCGTTTTATAAATTAAAACATTGTCTTGCGTTGACATTACAGGAGCAGAAGTTTCTTATAGGTGTTATTTTAATGGTTCCATGCTATGCTGTTGAGTCGGTGAGATGTTTTCTTTGATAAGTTTTTCATTTTTTTTAATACCTGTACTGAGAATTTTCTATGTCAGTTCTTCACTCTAAGGCTCGATCTTCATCATGTTACTTGATAAGGTGATTGATATGTTTCACTGTTTCTAGTTTGTATCATTGGTGAACCCATCTATAAGTGTTGACTGTGAGATCCTACGAGACTGCTATGAGGCCTTTGCCATGTATTGCTTTGGAAGATACCTTGTTGCTTGTCTGGGTATGTCTATTTCTGAGGCTTTTTGCTGAGAAATTTGTCTTATTTGGATCATATATCAATCAACGTTTAACTTCTATCTCTTGAAACATATTTCCATTCTATTTACTATTCTTAATTGCTGGGACATCAAATATTCTGCATTGTGCAGCTTGAGTTATTTTTCAGAACATAAAATCAAGCTGCTTGTCATGTTTACTGTTGTGGCACAACCTTGTCCAAATCAAGCATTATCTATTTTTGCTCCCAAAAGATAGTACTCGTTAAACGCCTTGTCGAGCTTCCACCTAGCAGTTTTGGATAATACTTGCAGTTGTAGCATGTCGCATGCATATTATAGCAGTACAGTCTGTTCAGGCCACCATTAATTGTTAATCATTTATGCACTATTATTCATTTTTGTGGCCGGGCCTCTTCCTAATTACTGATGGGATGTTGAGATTAGACCAAATGGGAATCTTCTGTTGCCACATGTTTTTAACATTCACCAACCTTCCTATTCCCACTACTTTCTTCTCACAATTTAATAGACCTTAAAATTGACTTCATATTTTCCCAGCCAATCGCATTGCAGGCTACACTCATTCTCCACCACTTTAGTACTCTCCGAATATGTTCCTTTTCACCCTCTCTTCAGAACTCTCTCAAAAAGTTTCTGAAAGTATGATCTATTTGCATCAGAATGGCAAAAGGGAAGACTTTGGGGAAAGTGGTTGGTCCATAACGAGGGAAGAATAAAGAAGAAAGTGCGAAGATTAGGGTAGAGGTATAAAATACAAAATTTGGATTTGTTTCAATAAGCAGAATTATGATACAAGCTATCATATTTGAAGAAAAAAGATCCATAATTATAAATCAATCCGTCGCAAAAGAGGTTATAAGACCATTATCAAAATCATAAAATGGAATTTATGCTTAAATCAAATGCCCTAAATTAAATACGAAAAATGAAGATAAAGCCATAAAATTTAGTAATTGTTTTGGCATAGGCATTTTCATCTTGATCCTCATTGACTTGAGTCCGTCCATCACATTTCTGAATATTGTTTCCAAATGGACTGCTGAAAGGGAAAAGGTTGTGGCGGTGAATCTCCCTTTGAAAAATATAAAAATTTCTGCCTTTGTTTTCATTATCCAAGACATATGGTTACATTTAGTTTCCATCTTTGTTTTTCTTGAAAAATTTTGTTTGTTTCATTATCCACCACATACGATTATATTTAGTTCACCATGTGTGATTTTTCTGATAGATCGTTTGTTTTCATTTAGGTGGGGAAAAGAACACAATTGATTTCATGAGGAGACAGGGTCGCTTAAGCTCTATGACACCACTATTGCATAGTTCTGAAAAGGGAATAATAAAGCATCCTTTCCCGTTGAATTATATCTTAAAGCCATGGAAACTTGGTGAATGGTTTTATCAAGTCGTGAAGTTTGGCATTGTGCAATATGTATGTCCATACTCAGTAATGAAGAATTCTTTTTGTATATCCATTTTTATAGAAATATCAATTCCCTAATTTTTCCATCTTTCCATTTTGAAGAGAAAATAACTATGTTTCTTATTTTATTCCCCAGATGATCATAAAGAGTTTTAGTGCTATTTTAGCTGTGATTCTACAAGCCTTTGGTGTATATTGTGAAGGAGAATTCAAGCTGACTTGCGGGTAAGTAAATGCAAAAAGTTTTTGTGTTACTCCAGAACCTTAAGAAGTTGATGAAGTCTGTATGAGGTTAACCTTGCACATATGGTTAAAGTCTTAGACAGAGGAGAGCTAGTATCCATGTTATATTAGCTCTCCTGTTGTTCACCATATGCTGCATTTTGCATTTCTTGGTTGGTGGAAGCTGAATCATGATCACCCTTGTTAGAACATAATGCCACTGAACATCTGTACTTCTTTGATGCCTCTATTTTGCCTCGAAGTGTAAACTATGGTTCCAGACTGTGAACTTAAGCTTCCTTTGGCTGCTTATTCCTGAGGGAGGAGCTGTTCTACTGCTATTTTAAATAAAAAAAATGTTATGGGTGCAACAATGCTTTTGCACGAATTTCAAGGTAAAAAAGGCTTTAAAAGCACTGTAAACAGAAGTTCTTAGATAAGACACACGATAATACACCCTCAACTCCATCTTCATGTATATCCTTCCATGTGCACATGATCGCAACCAGTATTCTCTAGCTTTTGCCCCAACATGATCGATATCGCATTTCTTATGATTCTCTTTCTAGGATGTTTAAACTTGCATGAAGAGAATTGTAATTCTCTAAGTTCATCAACAAAGTCAGAAGTCTTAATTTAGATCTTGTTGTTTTTATGTTATTTTGTAGGTATCCGTACATGGCTATCGTTCTCAACTTCAGTCAGACATGGGCCTTGTATTGTCTAGTTCAGTTCTATACTGCTACAAAGGATGAATTGGCACACATTAAACCATTAGCTAAGTTCTTGGTATTTAAATCAATTGTCTTCTTGACATGGTGGCAAGGTGTTGCAATTGCAATCCTATATGCGTTAGGTCTATTCAAAAGTCCCATAGCTCAAGGCTTGCAATTCAAATCTAGTGTTCAGGACTTCATCATCTGTATAGAGGTATTCGTATTATTCACTCTCTTATTGCACTGAGCTTGAATTCTGCAGATGTTTTAAATTTCCTTTTTTCATTAGTGTTTTTTATTGCATGCTGATTACCTACGCCGAGGTTCACATGATCTCAAGGTCTCATTGGTTCTCAATCTACTGCTTATTTTGTTGCATATTTTCAGTAATCCATTATAACATCCAATTTCATTTATGCCATTTGCTGCCTCACTGCTGGAAACCAATATTCATCATAAAGTAGAGAGGTTACTGGTTAATCTGCGGGCATGTGAGATGTCTGTTACACTTTCTTGTATAATTTGAGTGATGCCTATACACCAATGAGCAGATTGAGTTATTAAAACCACTTTTTTTAGATTTAGATGAGCTAAACAGAAAGTTTACAGATGCAACCAAACTTGCCATGGTGGATGAGAAGTGATCAACCAAACTTGCATGCTAAAGATTTGATTAGTGTGTTCTTTAAAGACAGAACTGGACCCACTATTGAGCCATTGGCGCAATGCATCTAGTTTTCTCGAATATTTTACTTCATGAGTCCTCAGTAATCTTGTTAAATTTCCTTTCAAGACAACTTGCTGGTTCCTACCTATTGATCACCCCTTGAAAATTTGCTTGTGAACTTGGGACTTGTATTTGTTGTGTATTTACTGGAGCACATTGTCAACTGATATATGCTTACCTTCTCTCCATCTTCCTGCTTCTAATTCATCTTGTTTCTTAATGGCAAAGGCACATTTGCGACCAGGCTTGTTGCCAGTTACATTGCCAATTACAGACCCGTTAAGAGATTGTTGCCAGTTACACTGGTCACTGAACTATTTGTGAATCATAACAGATGTTAAATACCTGGGATGAAGTCTGAAAGTTTTTAGAGGCTGCATGTGGACGAATGAGGTTATGGGATCGTAGGTTTTACGTTGTGATGCTTGGCCATTCTAGTAGTTTGATAATGAACACAGTGCTACATGCAACCAGTGTGGAAACTACCTGTTCTTTCATGTTTGAGTACATGTTGTTCAATTCTTTGATTGATATAGATTCATTGCTCTCACATCATAAATCCCACATACATTTTTGAGATTGCACTCTAACAGGCAATCGTGTTCTTCCAGCACAGATGGGTGTTGCTTCTATAGTTCATCTATATGTTTTCCCTGCCAAGCCTTATGCGCTAATGGGTGATCGCTGCCCTGGAAGTGTTTCAGTTCTTGGAGACTATGTATCTGTTGACTGTCCTGTAGATCCTGAAGAGGTTAGGGATAGCGAACGACCTACCAAGTTACGACTTCCTCAGCCAGATGTTGACATAAAGACTGGAATGACCATTAGAGAAAGTGTTCGTGATGTTGTGTTTGGCGGTGGAGGATATGTAAACTTCTATATTCTTTTTCCCCTCTTCTATTTTCACATGTGGATGAATTGTAGGGTCCCTGTCTGTTTGTTTGCAAGTCACTCTCATATGCATGCTATTGAATTTATCCGAACAGGACCTCGGTGCACCCTTTTTGACCTGGATGCAAAGATTGAAACTTGTGGATCATTCAGGTGGAGTCAATGCTGTATAGATTGCATTGATATGCTTGATCACACAATACTTGAAAATCCATTTCCAACTGCACATTTAATGCTGCTTTTTACCTTTGTTCATTTTATTGGTGGGTATGAAACCTGTTCTACTTGAGGCTAGAATCTTACATTTGATACTAGACATGCCACGATGAGCTGAATTAATTGTGGTTAGGCCTAAATGTTGATGAAGCATAACAGTTGCTGGGTTATTATATCATTTCATTTTGTCTGTACTGGACATGATCTGTAACCAATGCTGCTTTGAAATTGTTTGCAGATTGTGGATGATGTCAAGTTCACTGTAACCCAAGCTGTAGAACCCATGGAGAAGGGCTTTACACGTTTCAACGAGAAACTTAACAAGATCTCCAGAAATATAAAGAAGCATGAGAAGGAAAAGAAAACTAAGGATGATAGTTGCCTTTCGTCTTCCTCAACAACAAGAAGAGTCATCCCTGGCATTGATGATCCCCTCCTTAATGGAAGTTTTAGTGATAGTGGGGGGCTAAAAGCCAGAAAACACAATCGTCGAAGATCTGGGTACATGAGTGCAGAGAGTGGTGGAGAAAGCAGTGATCAGAGCCAAGGCATGTATGAAATACGTGGACGAAGATGGGTGACCAAGGATTAGCTGGGAAGAAAAGATTGATGTGCGACTGATTAGGTGGAGTATGTAACCTGCAAAGAAGCGCGACTGATTATTACTCATTGATCTTGTGAGTAGCTGGTAGTTGAAGCCCCCTGCTTGTAATTAATGATCTTCCACAGAGCTGCACAATTGCTAGCGCTGCACTGCCTTCCCTGTTTGTGAAGTTATGGCCTCTCTGCATTTATCACAATCATGATATAATGCTATGTAAAAAATTTTACGTTTGTGTATTTAACAATTAAACTTTCTTTAGCTGAATGCAAAATTGAGTCGAAATGAATTGGCTTGTACGTAGCATTCAGTTTAGCCGCCAGGCAACTACTAGTGTTGCCGCTGTGTTTTTGAGTGCAACTTCAAGGTGAGGAGTTTGCAAATTGGAGTCAATCCAATTATGGAAGCTTCTGCAATTTGGTAATGTCGTTCGTGTGGAACAGTTAATGACCCTCTAAATTCATTACGATTGTCTTCTAATTCATTGTATATAGGCTCTGTAGGCCCCAGATTATTTGCTCCTATTACTAGAAGGAAGCTTCTGTGCTGTAATGGAGTTACTAGTATTTTTTTTAAGTTGATAACTGTCAACAAATTTTTAAAATTTCTGCTACTTTATGAAAATTTACTTATAACTTATTAATTCTGAATAAATAAATAAATTATTTTTATCATCAGTTGAGATGGCCGAGTTGGTCTAAGGCGCCAGATTAAGGTTCTGGTCCGAAAGGGCGTGGGTTCAAATCCCACTCTCAACAATATGGTTTTTCTCTTCTTCTTCTTTTTTTTTTGTTATTCTGTCATCAATATTCAATTTACGTATCCAATATTTTATTTTTCATTTTTTTTGTTATTCTTTTATCAATATCTAATTTATATATCCAATATTTTACATTAAGGATATGTTTGTTTAATACAAAAACCTTTTAATTTCCATAATTATCTTATTTTTTAACCATTTTTTTACACTTTAACACATAATTATTCCACCTTTCAATTATTCCTATGCAATTATTCATATAATTAATCTATTTATTTTAAAAACTTCACCAAACACTTTCCATTGAAAGTTTTTACTTCCCAAACAATTTTTTTTTTATCACATTTACTGTAATTAGATTTTTACTTTTTTGTTCTTTTATTCAATTTGCAAGTGAATCATTTTTTGCTTGTTTTATTCTTTTATTCAATATTCAATTTACGGTTCCAATAATTTGTAATTTTGTGTCCCAATAATTTTTATCAAAACTTGCTTTGAGACCGAGTTATTATGGCACCTCTTGAGGCCTTAGGCCTTATTTTGCAATTCGTACTTTTTTTTTGTCTACATACCACATTATGAAACAACCCTATTGAGATCACTTGCTAATCCAATTTTACATGTGAAATAGACAAGGACATTTGTCTCACTTCCTTGTTTAAGTTATCATTAAACACAATTAAGGGTGCATTTGAGAAATGATAAATTTCTAATATAAAATTTTTTTAAATGAGAGAATAATATGACATGATAAAAGTTATGATGATTAGTAAAAAAAAATAATATTAAAATTGTAAAAATAAAATAATTTTATAAAAAAATGCAAAAAAAAATTAAAAAATAAGATATTCATAAAGAGTGAAAGTTTTAAATTGAAAAGTTTTAATATAACCAAACATACCCTAAAATTGTCCTTTAATCAAAATTTTTTAACAGGAAATAGATTATGAAAACAATTCTATTATCTGACATTATTTCCACTCCTTATCAGCTCACACCGGTAATTTACAGTTAATCCGTACGCTTCAACTATAAAATCAAGCAGAAACTAAACCTTTTCAATTTACAAACATGTATTTTCTAAAGATAGTTCACGCGTCAACACTAACGAAATTAGCGGTTATGAAATTAGTGGGTTCTATAAAAACATTTGGCAATGATGAAACTTTCCCTTTCTGGAGGAGGAGGCATCTACGTGATCCAACCCAGTTGGTTAGACAATAAAAGCTTTTTCTCTCTACACAGAACAATTTTGGATCAATATCTTCATTTGGTCCGATCAGTCACAACGTCTATGTTCCGGTTTCACGTTTTCTTCTTACCACAGCCACCATTTACCTAGATCACCTTGTTGAGATTATGTGATCTTGAAATATTTTCCGTCCAATCATAATCAACATTGTTTCCACCAAACAATACGCATGCATTCCCCCCATATAACTATCAAAGCAAAATGATCTTACCAAGTCTCATCTCAGCATATGCCAAACATAACGAAAAACTGCTCCAGAGACAATTATATCTATGAAAACTACACACAGTTGATGGTCCACTGGAAGAAACATGACAAGAGAATCTGCACAAATACTATCATAGAAAATGTAAGTTTGTGAGGCCACCCGGTGTGACAAGCCATAGCAATTGCAGATTGCTACATGAGAAGGTCAAGTTCCATCGAGAAAACTGTAGTCACACCACTTCTGTTATCAAAGGAAATGCCTTGAAACATGGCGTAATTGTGCCTCCTACGATAACAAAACTTTCCTCCACACAGAAAGGATGGTAGAATCCAGCATCTGAACAAAACTACCTCCTCACTGGAGGAATGGCACCCCTGCCAGATGAAGCACCACGACCAGCAGCCTGAGCCTGCATGAGGATGAACAAGACAGGTTGTAGTCTTTTACTATGGAAAGTGTTTCACCATGAGTTTTACCTTATTTTCAAGAAGAAATTAGCAAGAAAAACAATGCACGACCAGTGATGCTCAATTATGAAACAAACGGACAGAGCCATTACTGCCTGCCAATAGCACGGCGCACTCACCAATCACACCATAAATATGAAATGTGAAAAAACCAAGCCAATTCAACAGGTGCTATTTCACATTTCAGGGCTTTTGGATGGAGTATCGATTGCCATGCCAATCTTAAGAAGCATGGTAATTTGGGGCTGACCCATATTTATTAGCAGATGCCTCTGCTGACTGATGAAGGTTAAAACCCATGAAATAGAATACCACAATGAGTATTAATTGCAAGCTCAGCACAAATCATGGCTAATTTGATTAGTGTGTGAACAAGTTGGACATAGCTAAGCCTAGCCAAGCAAATCAAAGCTAGAAATAAACAAAAAAGGTAGCTTGAGCTTGGCTTCTAACATTCACTTTTGAGCTTGTGATTGACCATAGAAGAGAGTAAATTGTGTCATTTATTTTCCCATTTGTGATAGGATGCATACAACAAAACAGCATATACGGCTATCATAAACATAAATACTTGAATGAGGCAAGCTCACCTACTAACAAATACAAGCTTCCCAGCAAACATATTCTGAACCAACCTAAGCCGGCCAAGGAAAGCATAATTTACATCACAAGTCTTAAATAGGTTTGACCTCGAATTGTGAGCTGAGAATTCAGAGCTCAAAAATGAGATTTTGAAGCGGAGCTAAACCACTAGGCTTAGGTGCTGATTTGATTTGTTCCTAGATAATTTTATATAGAAAGCATAACACTTTCATGCAGACCCTTTTTAGACCCCTTTTCCATGTCTAGTGAGAAGGATGAAAGACTTAAAGGAATGCCAGTAGATACTAATCATGAAACAAAAACATTGCAGTGAAACTTCAATAGAAGTTTTGGACAGGAAGCTACTCCATTAATTATTGCACAAAGGGTTAGGGAAAGAAGTAACTGGTCCAGGAAAAGAAATACAGATTCCTCTATTTCTGCATTCTTGGAAAACATAAATACCTTCAAAACAGGTGTGTGACAAGCAATTCAAAATGGCATACATCAGGAGGATCATGCGGGGATGTCTAGTATTGAGTGAAAATATGATCTACAAGTCACATGTAAAAACAATAACCACAGAAAATAGCAATGTCCAATATATACTTACCCTGGCTCTCATTGCCACAGCACGACCCCGGCCAACACCAAGAGATGAACCCTTACCCTTCAAGAAGCCAAGAAAGATAATATCAGTAAGAAGTAAGCACTTCGATTCAATTAAAGGGATAAAAAATAACAAACATAGCATACTTTGATCCTTGCATCCAGGCGCTTGAACATTGGAGCATTTTTAAGCATATCCGGTATGACCATAAATCTGAGATGAACATCAGCTATATGTTAGATTCTACACCACTCAACTACAGGTTGTTCGTCTTATAGCAGAATCTCTGTTTTGTCATGAATGGAGAAAAGGAGAATTTCCTTGCTTGGTTGGGAATATAAAAGCATATCGAGCCAACTGCTCAGTGCTTGTAGAGTGCATCCAGGCCTCGTGGTAACTACACGAACTATCTATCAGTTAAACAGGCGAATGTATTTCTTTTCTTTTCCTTTTCTCAGAGTGCCACTATGTTTCCCCCCTTCTGTGGTTTTTCAACAGCGTCTGCTCACCTGACTTTGCTTCCTCGGATGAAAACATGCTCCAGCTGTGACACCTTTCCATCCTATTACACAAAATGGAAAAACACCATTTTTTAAATGAAAGAACCAGCAACCGCAGCAGAGTTGACACGGAGGAAATCCCAGCGTAAAAAGGCAGAATAGCTACGAATACAAATCAAAACTACTGCCAAACTTCGTCCTGATTCTTAAGGAGGAAACTGTGAAACAGGAAACTAATTTTTAAAAGGGAAACAATCATCAACCGACCACGACGATTTCAACACCCGAAATACCTTAGCAGTGAAGGTGATGTTCTCGAGCTGGCAGTTCCAGTTGTCTTCGCATTCGATCATACTGCCTCTGTAAAGCTCTCCGCTTTTCATCTCCACCGTAACTATGTGTCCTGATGCTTCGTGGAGCAGCTTCACCGGAATTCCAAGGCTCCTGCTCATGGCTATGGCTACTCTCTCTCTCTCTCTCTGCACACAAACCTAGTCTTCAAAAGGCCGAGAGAGGGCACAAAAGAAGAAAGAAGAGCTTGCACGCGCGCGCGCTCACTCTCTGGTTTTCTGCACCATGCAGTGAAGCCCTAGTTTCCAAATGCCGAAAATGGATGGGCTTGGAACATTGGATAAACAAAAGTCCCGTGAGTGACAACATGGGCCGATGAAGGCCCGCGCCCGCAAACAAACAAAAATCATTGCTTGGGTGGCGTTTAGCAACCCTCGGTATGTTTTACTCTTCATAAATATTTTTTAATTATTTTTTACACATCTTTCTGTACAATAATTTTACTTTTTAATTATTTTTACACAAGTACCAATACAATTAACCTATTTATTTTAAATTTATTCTCTTTTTTCATCATCATTGCCCCTGCAATATCACATCATTTTCTACTGATTTAACAACTTTTACAGAAAAAATTTTCATCAAAAGTTTTACAATTTCTCAAACACACCCTAAATATACTTTTCAAAAATCTTTTCATGTCTCCATCAAACAAAAAATCTATTCATATATCTACCTCGTGTATTTTAAATTTATATACGCTTTATTACACATCATTATTCTTTTTATTTCACATTATTACTCTATTTATTTGAAAAAATTTCCCACCTTTTGTCTGTTGGTGTGTTCGAAAAGTTATAAAAAAAATTTGATAAAAAGCTTTTTGTATAAAAATTGTTAAATTGAAATAAAATAAAATAATATGATAAGAGTAATGACAGAGAGTAGAGAGAATAAATTAAAATAAATAGGTTAATTGCATGATCAATTGTGTAAAAATAATTAAAAATTTTGATAATTATACAGAAATATGTGAATAAATGATTAAAAAATACAGTAATCACGAAATGTGAAAAATTTTAATTGAATTTTTTACTATTTCTTGAACGTACCCTAATTTTTCATGTTACCAAAAGCATTTTAGTTTGTAAACAAGGTTAAAGTCAAGCAAGAATGATTATTCACTTTATATGTAATGTAATTTTTATTATACACATAGAATGTGTTTGAAAAATGGAAAATGAAAAAATTTTTGCTTAAAAAATTCCTATGTATGAATTTTTAAAATGAAATAAATGATTTGATATGAATAAATAATGATGATGGTTAAAAAGAATAATTAAACATATGATAATTGTAAAGAATAAAAATGTTGTAGAAAATAAAAATAAAGTAGTTTGTATAATAATATATAAAAAAATTAAAAATAGGGTAGTTGTAGAGAATAAAAAGTTTTAGGTGAAAAAATATTTTACAACTTTTTTTATCTTTGGTCGTGTTTGGCAATGATGAAAAGTTTTCATTTGAATTTTTTTAATATAGAACTTTTTGCAACTTGTATTTTTTTTAATTATTTATTTACATCTTCCTATATAAATTACCATACTTTTCAATCATTGCTATACAATTATTTACAAAATTTACTCATCTATTTTGACTTTATTTTTTTTACTTCTTATCGTTACTCTTATCGTATCACATTATTTTCTATCAATTTAACAACTTTTCTGCCATAAATTTTTCATCTACAAATTTTATCACTTCCCATACGTACCTTTTATGAATCCTCCCGCTTTTACTTTCATAATTTTCCAAACATACATTTAGGATAAAAAAAATTTTGCAACAAAAAAAAATTTACAGTTATTATATGAAAGATTGTATTAAAAATGTAAAAAGGACGATAATGGAAATTAAAAATGTAAAAAAGATGATAATGGAAAACTTTTTCCGAATACGTCTTGTAATAGATGATCCTGACGAGGCCACGGAGTAAGGAATTAAGACCCCGGGCCAGGACCGAGATTTGCGGCCTACTTCGGCGGCTGGATGGAAGATATGACGACATGCCAATCGATGGCTCTAAATTTGTTACAAATGCTATATTCTATTTATTAAAATTTTCCAAATATTTCAATGGCTGTCATAAATGGCTTCAAAATTGTTGCAAATGCATAGCTTTGTAGCAAATGTATGATATTTTTTGATGTGTTTGGTAATAAGTAAAAATTATCAAGTTAAAACTTTTCAGGGTGTATTTGGAAATGGATAAAACTTTTGATGAAAAGTTTCAGAGAGTAAAAGTTGTCAAATGATGTGATATGATAGGAGTAATGATGAGGAGTAAAGATAATAAAGTTAAAATAGATAAGTTAATTGTATATACAGTTATGTATAAATGATTGAAAAATAAGGTAGTTGTATGGGTAAATGTAAAAAAATGATTAAAAAATATAATAATTTTAGAGAGTGAAAAGTTTTAGATTGAAAAGTTTTAAGTTAATATTTTTTTCTCATTGCCAAATACACTCTCAATCTAAAATTGTTCACTTTCCATAACTATTATGTTTTTTAATTATTTTTTTAAAATTTTCTATATAACTACCATACTTTTCAATCATTTAAATACAACTAACTTATCTATTTTAACTTTATCTTATTTATTCTTCATTATTATTCCTATCATATTATATTCTTTGACAACTTCTACTTTTTACAACTTTGATAAAAAAATGTATATATCCCCGCACGCACCCTTTGTAAATTTTTCAAAGCACGTGAGTAAGCGCTAACCAACTCCTTCGAGATCGAGCCTCGAGGCCCTCGACGCGATCCACGTGGCTTGCGTGGCCCGCTCGCTTGGAGATTCATTTTCATCCGTTATTCCAAATTCCAGTGTCTCCTGTCTCCCTGAATAAATCATAAGACGTCCCCCTAATGCTCGGCTGTTAGAAAAAAACCCAGGAGTGATAAATATAAAATGACGAAAAAGAAGAAGGATTGAAGGAATAGGAAAGAAAAGGGAAAAAAAAAAGCAGGGAAGAAAGGTGAAAAAAAAAGAAGAAGCAATCAATCAAAGACGAGGAAGAATGCACAGCTGTAAAATTTGGATTTTGCCGATCAGGAAGCTGCTTCTGCTTCAGTACATCCGACGCCTTTCCGTTAACCATGCACTCGGCGGCTGCTCTCTCCTTCCGAGCTTCTGTTCTTGGCTGCTCTCCTCCTTCCCGCCATTGCGCTGCTAAGGTTAGCTCCGCTCCGCACTCCTGCTGGAATGATTGTGATTCTGCAAATTATTCTTAGTTTTCTGCTTAGTTGGCTTTGCTAGTGGACGGGAGTTGCTGTTTTGGATTGAAACTGCATAGCAGTCTTCCTCGTTCTTTTGTTGCTTTCTCGATCTACTTCTTCCTCTCCTCCTCCCTGCTGTCGCTGGTAGGTTTCTGCTGTACATTGTGACGGATCACAATGTCGAATGGAGCTTTATCCTATGATTGCTGATTGCTTTTTTCGAATCTGCAGAATATATGTAGCGAACCTCAGCTTATGTGGTGGATATAAATGAACAAGATGATCAAGGAATGCATGCGGTTATAAAAGAATTTGGGTGGAATTCGACCTTTACTGTCTACTTGGATTCGATTTAGTTGATGGAATTAGTCTTTTGATGGATTCTATTGGTTGGCCTGATCTGATCATACGGTTGATGGATAATATTACTATGCAATGTTCGCTTGAAACTGTAAACGTAGCAGGCCAGATCAAGAGACACTTGAGTGTTCTAGTATTTTCATCAATCCTTGTTCTTCCACGCAGTCTATGTAATTAAAAATTCTAAACAATTTTAGGATGTAGGCATGTAGCATGGTAAAACTCAGAAAACATAAATTGGGAACCACCTAAAATGTTTCCATGACGAGACTTTTGATCTGTTTCCTGGGGAAATTTCTCCAGGTGAATGGTAGACAGTTCTGGTAATCCCCTTCCAATATGAATGCTTGCACCTGATCGTTTCAGTCATTGAGAAGTGAGAAGGGTCAGTTCCAGCAGCCATCATCTGGGACATCACGAGACCCAGCATTGGTTGATTATAAATTCTCTGTATGGGTGTCATCTCTTTTTCTGCTGCACTGGGCTTCACATGTGATTATTTTTGTTTAGTATTCAACAAAATGGTGTCTTCCAATTTGATTAAGATTGAGTATGTGTTTTTATCTGCTTTTTTGGTATATATACTTTTCTTGTTAGGACTTACGAGGGTCTGAAGGTTATGCCTCGCTTTTGGTATTATTTGTAATTATGAAAATGTGGTGACTCATTCTCCCCACGACTTAAATGAAATTTTTGCTCTCCAAGCTATCCAAATGTGAGTTATCGTGGATGGATCATTTTAGATCTGTGATTTTGAAGTCACAGTTCGCTTGCACCAATATTCAGCCTAATCTGACATGCTTTAGTGTTCACCCCTGGATAAAATAAATATGCACAAAAGGGCCATCAATTTGTACACATCTGTTGTATATGCCAAATTTGTCTGTTCATCTATTGTATGCCTTCAGTTTAGCAAAATTTTATTTCTTTCAGGGAGGCAATAAGGATGTGACAATAACCATAGTCTGCAAAGCATTCTTGTGCTTTCATTCATCTTTTATAAAATTCATCAGATGTGTGCTTGCTGTGAACCATGACGAATTGGTAGTTAAAAACGACCTTGTACAAAGTCATCCATACCACACTGCTGTAAATTAAAAGATTTTGACTGTGTTTACAGTTATGAGAACCCTGGTGATCATCTTTTATGAAATTCATCAGGTTCAGGCCTGCAGTTAACCATGATCGGCCGACAATAAAAAATTACCTTAGACAAAGCCATTTGACGCAGGAATGACCAAGGCTGAGGACCCCTGTTGTCAGGCTGACCTGCCAAACCCTCAAGGTTGACCTGAAGTAGCGTGCTAGATGAGGAAACCATTGCTTGCCTCACACCTAAGTGCATGGCACCACGTGTCCTGCAAGAACAAAAAGTTAGGTGGCTACCTAGATATGCATAAGGTAGAAGATACACATGCTACCTACCATTGCTGTCTCAACTGCCAGATCACTCATCCATGCCTAGTAGAGCAGCCAAATCAGTTGGGAAAGGTTCTAGATCACAGATATGTGCTCATTAACAATGATCACACAAGATTTCATGATGACCTGGTAGTTGAACCATGTGGGAAATCAGAACCAATCATCTATCCTCCCTATAAAAGCAGCACTTAGCAGCAAAGCAAGAGATGATTCTAATCACACCTTCCCAGTCAAAGAAGGGGACACTTCCAATCTTGTACTTGCGATTCTTAGTGAAATCTGTCTCTTCTCATGGTTTTTTGAGAGGCCTTGGAAGTTGGTCATGAATTGAGCCATTTTTTTCATGTAATGCCTTCTCTCTTCCCCTCCCACCTCAACAATGCATCATCGGCTCTGCCACTTGATCGTGCCAACTTTAACTCTATCATATACAAAAATGTAGAAAATAGGAACTTCGACTGTGTTTATGCTATTGCAATACTCTCCACAAGTGCATCACCCAAGTCATTTTGCTAAAATTTTTTTATTTGCTCTGTTAGTAAAATGCAGCATGAACCAGGATTGAATTGTTTTGAAATGTAAATGTATGCAGATCATGCTCTTACAGCATTAATACTGCTTTCGAAACATTTATTTCATTTAATGTTATTTTTCTATCTTATTTAGAGTTTGTCACTGTCTCCCTTTTGTTCAACAGGTTACGAGTAGACACAGATCTCTTGCTCGGCTGCAATCAATCTCTGGAGCTGACAGGTCAAGGAAGTTGCTTGGGCAATTTCCGATGGTTTTTCCTTTAAGTGTATCACTAGCTAATAAGGTATCCTTAAAGTTAATACTCGTCAACTGTTAATAATGAAATATTCTACTCACAAGAGCCAATGACTGTAATGTTTCTTGTACATTAGTTTCGCTATGCTTCCAATTTCAACAATTTATTGCAAAGTTTCCTATTAGATAGCTATTTGACATGTTCATGATATGATTTGGGGTGCAATTGTATCCCATAAAATTTCTGGTTGTATATATGTATAACAAAAATAGTGTTATTAGGTAGTATAATGTTGTGCGATCATAAATGATCGTATGAATGTTAACTGGGTTATTATTTTTCATTTTTAATGATTTAAAATAATTGTTTTTATCAGATAGCACCATTTATTTCGATCATAAAGAAAAGAATTTTGACATGCAATGCCATTATTGTTCGATTTTTTGGCCTCTAGATTTGTATTTATATATCTTACAATATTATTCAAATCTATTGTTTCATAATGTAATTCATTGTGCCTCTATCATCAATATGATTGTCCAATATATTCAATATATCCATTGAGAGATCAACACACACACACAAACACATGTATTCCTTCCCCATGGCATTGCTATGTCATGGACAACTGATGCTGCAATCCAAAGTTTTTTGTTTCTTCATTAACCACACAGCTGTTTCTATCCTACTAAGTTTCTTACTGTTGCTATTGCATTATTTTTGTTGCTAGGACAAACATGGTTCTGCAGCTTCTACTATCTTGAAAGATGATAGTTCAGTCATGAGAACCATTGAAGAAGACGGTGAAAATCTTGGTATCTTTGACCTGGATCCAGCCTTAGAACAATATAAAGATCACTTCAGGTATAGATCAAATAAATATGTGGAGCAGAAAAAAATGATTGAAAAATATGAAGGAAGCATCGAGGAATTCGCACAAGGTCCTCTTTTAATCCCTGAACGTGCCTTTTTTTGGGTGGCCATGAGGTCAAATTTTAGCATGGATTTTTTGTAGTTTTCTTTCCTGTAAAGATCAAAATATTGGAGACATTGGTGGTAAATTTGCCATAAGAAAATTTCTTATGGGCAATGATGCTGCTTTCAATAGGTTACCTGAAGTTTGGATTCAACAGAGAACAAGACGGTATTGTCTACCGTGAGTGGGCACCTGCAGCACAGTGAGTTACCCATGCAACTCATTTTTTTACTCTTTCCAAATTGCTAATCTTTGATATTTTTGAGATTTTCTAAGTGCATACAAAAAAAAAAGGGTGAAAGGAAAAAGAAAACAGTGCACTATGTCAAGATGTACAAAAAAATTTTCCCACTCCTTACACACCTTTTGATTTGATCATCAACATCTAACTATTTAACCACCCTATTTTTTCTATTATTACTTCTACATTTTAATCATTTTTTCACATCTTTCCCTATAAAAACCGTATCTATTTTATCTTTCTTCTCTTTACTTCTAACACCACACACAATTTTCTCCTTCTTCTTTTCTACAACTTACCAAACGCAACCTTAATGTAAACAGCAATTGATTATGGTCATTTTAAATTGAATCATAAAACAATATAATACACCTGATTCATTCTAAAACTACCTGATCAGAGGCTTTTTGAAACACTAGATGGATATGATTGCAATAAATATAGATTTCGCCATCACATATTTGTTAAGCATATTATAAAGTTAATCCTTCAAATCATAGGACCTTTCATAAGTTGAAAAATCGTGACAGAAGCAACCAATGGGGTGATTGATCTGTATGACTTATATTTCTCCTCATCTACTTTTAGTAATAATCCACAACATATGCCAAATTACACTTCACACACGATGTAGGAACTTGAGAATTGGTACTTCCGAATAACAAAAAATTGCATCATGAATCACTGTTTTAAATTTGTTATGGAGTGCTGAGCAAAATTATCTGGAATCATCTCTTGCACAATATCTAAGAGGGTGTACTCATTAGCTTCAACTTTTGGCCCAAGAATTCCTTATGTTGAATTATTTGGTCTTTAATTGTTGTTCATTTTGATTTGTCTATGGAAACTAGGCGATCAATAACCAAATCTGCATCCTCAAAGAGACTTACAACTTTGGTGAAGTTGGAACTTGATCTCTCCTTATCCACTTGTTGATGACAGGGCTGCCCCCAGCCATCTCTTGACATTCTGGGTATGTTTGGCAATGGTTACAAAATGTCAAGTTAAAACTTTTCAATCTAAAACTTTTCACTCTCCACATTATTATATTTTTTAATTATTTTTTCACATTTTCCTATACAACTGCCCTACTTTTCAATCATTTCTACACAACTACCCACACAACTAACATATCTATTTTAACTTTATCATTTTTACTACTCATCATTACCCCTATCATATCACATAATTTGATAACTTTTCATCAAAAATTTTACATATTCCCAAACACGCCCTCTGTTTTTTTGCAAGAGATTTTTTTATTTTTCTGGTGTTAGAGGGAGGAGAGAGAAAAAGGGGGGGGGGGTGATTGGGGGTGTGTGGGGGGGTTTGGTCTAGAACTCTGCATTGTCCCACAGAAAAAGCGAAGTCTCTCTGGCGGTAAATAGTCCACTTAGAGTATGTTAGAGTATGTGGGTGGAACTAGGATGACTCGTACCATGTTTTACCATATGGGAATAATTGCTATAGCTGTTTGTCCTCCTGTCTTTTTGTGTTTTTGGATTTGTTTTAAAGAACAATTCCTGTGTCTGTTTTGTTTCTTAGATATATCTAGTACCTCCTTAGAGCAAACCTGATCCACCATTCTCCTTCTGAAGGTTAACTTAGAGATTCATAAAAGAAACCTTGATGATCTTAACAGAACCTGATTACACTGCCCATTTTATTGTATGATTTTTTTCTTGCAGGAAGGCCCCAACAATTCTGAACTCTTTTAGTTGGCCTGAAGACATCAAGGCCATCAGTGTTCGATTTATTCTTTCCTGCCATAGACAGGATTTTGACAACTTGTAGCCATGGCTCCACATTGTTATCCTCTAATAATGATCCAGAGTTGTTTAAATCCTTCCTTTCTAGTGGTGGAAGTTTCACTCTTCAGTGAGAAACCTTACGATGTTTGATCTGGTTGGGGAAATACTTACAATGATGATTAGTGGACATCTTTGTAGCTTATTCATATGCTGTCTATTTTAGATGAATGCCATATTGTTGACTAATATGTTAGATTTATGCATTTCCAATGAAGCGCTACAATGTTTCCCCTCTTCGAATGCAGGGAGGCACAGCTTATTGGAGACTTTAATGGCTGGAATGGATCTAATCATAGAATGGAGAAAAATCAATTTGGTGTGTGGTCAATTAGAGTCCCTGATTCTGGTGGAAAGCCCGCCATTCCCCACGGTTCAAGAGTTAAATTTCGTTTTAAACATGGAGATGGGATATGGGTAGATCGGATTCCTGCATGGATCAAGTATGCAACTGCAGATCCAACAAGATTTGCTGCACCATATGATGGGATATACTGGGAGCCTCCACCCTCAGAAAGGTGCCTATGTTCTCTTCTTTCTTTACTTTAATCCAGGAAATGTTTTCCTTCTGTGTAAGGGACATGAAGTGCTGGGATGGAGAAAAGGTTGGATGAGCATGTATTTCAGGCTTTTTTCCTCTCACTCCAATACCATGGTTCAGAACCACTCCCACTCAAGAATGTTAGATTTATTTGCTTGGGATTTCCTACCTGATCGTTTAATCAAAATTTGTAGTTCATATGAAGATCAGAGATTATACCTTGTACAATACAACTTGGGCATGATAAACCAAGTGTATGGCAGCAGCAGCAGCAGCAATGCTGTTACTGGGGCATTTGTTGAAGGATAAGAAGGTAAGCACTTGAAATGATGCTTGACCTTCAAATCCAGGGAAGTTTAAGAAGTTAAAAAGCAGTTTTAACTTCATCAGATATGAATGATGGTCTCATTTGATCATGCAGGCATCTTTTTAATTATGCTCGCCCTCCAAAGCCTGATGCACCACGCATATATGAGGCTCATGTAGGAATGAGTAGCTCGGAACCTCGTGTTAACTCATACCGAGAATTTGCTGATGATGTTCTGCCCCGTATAAAATCAAACAACTACAACACAGTTCAGTTGATGGCCATCATGGAGCATTCCTACTATGCATCCTTTGGGTATCATGTTACGAACTTCTTTGCTGTTAGCAGTAGATCAGGAACTCCCGAAGATCTCAAGTATCTGATAGACAAAGCTCACAGCCTAGGCTTACAAGTCTTCATGGATGTCGTGCATAGCCATGCAAGTAATAATGTGACTGATGGTCTCAACGGCTTTGATGTTGGCCAGAGTACGCACGATTCTTATTTCCACACTGGGCCACGAGGCTACCATGCGCTATGGGATAGTCGATTATTTAACTATGCAAATTGGGAAGTTCTGCGGTTTCTTCTGTCTAACTTGAGATGGTGGTTAGAAGAATATAAATTCGATGGTTTTCGTTTTGATGGGATAACTTCAATGTTGTATCATCATCATGGAATCAACATGGCATTTACTGGGAATTATGCTGAGTATTTCAGTGAAGCAACCGATGTGGATGCTGTTGTCTATTTGATGATGGCAAACCATCTCATTCATAACATCTTGCCAGATGTTACTGTTATTGCTGAAGATGTTTCAGGGATGCCTGCTCTGGGTCGACCTGTTCCTGAAGGAGGAGTGGGTTTTGATTTTCGCTTGGCAATGGGTATTCCTGACAGGTGGATTGATTACTTGAAGAACAAGAAAGATGACGAGTGGTCTATGAAAGAGATTGTATCAAGCTTGACAAATAGAAGATACACGGAGAAGTGTATAGCCTATGCTGAAAGCCATGATCAGGTACATGATTGATACATTCCTTTCCTGGTCTAAACTGTGATTTTTTATGGACTAATATTTCATATTTTTATGGACTAATAATAATAAAAAATAACTCGGTGGGCACTGCTTATATGAGCTGAACATTGGAACTGAGGATGTTGCCTTCTAAGATGGCTTATGATACTTGAATAAGATGTGCGTGGGTTGCCAAAGGGAGATTGATAGAAAGAGGTTGATTAGGTAAATTTTAGGTGAAATTCAACAGCTATGCTCAATTTGGAGCACATCAGGAAAGATTTATTGTCATTTTGGAAATCTCATAAAGACTAGTTGTTTTAGCCTTCTGGGATTATTCAGAGAACTTGTTGGTTGTTTTGAAAATCCTGACCTTCTGGTCAACATTTTTATGAAAATACCTGCTGATAGAATGTATTGACCTAGACCTAAAGATTGATTTGCTCGCGAGAAAATGCAACATCCTTGTCATCGTCGTTCTTCACTCTATTGTATCATTGTATGTCTCAGGTGATCATCCTATTCATGTATGTTTTCTTCCTCAAGTGGCAGTTGTTATTTTAATATCCTAAAGCAAAAGAAACTTCATCCTGATAACTGAACTGCAAATTTTTATGGACTGTTCTTTTAGAAAGCCGGTGAACGAGCTTTTCAAACATCAAGGAATTCATACTCTCTTGGGTTGTCTTTGACACTGTGCTTCTACTATGCAGGCAATTGTTGGTGATAAGACAATTGCATTTCTCCTGATGGACAAGGAAATGTATACTGGCATGTCTTGTTTGACAGAAGCTTCACCTGTTGTTGAACGAGGGATTGCACTTCAGAAGGTTTGTGTGTTCAAGCACATGTGCGCATGTTTGAGTGAAGGCATGTGCTTTGTTGGTGGTAGAGATGATTTTAGTTACTATTGTAAATATTATGAACCATGTGCCTGAGATGATTATGGTTGAATCTGCTTACAAATCTACTATTTATTCATGTGTTGATGCTAAGTTCAACTCAAGCCCTAACACTTCTATTCTGTTGCAACATAGTTTCCTCAGCTTGAAAAATATTTTTACTCTTGCTCTGATATGCCGTTGCAGATGATTCACATTCTAACAATGGCATTAGGTGGAGAGGGATACCTTAATTTCATGGGAAACGAGGTTGGAAAAATGAACTACCTTCTATTTCTAGTGTAGATTTTTATTTTTAAAATGCTATTGTTGGTTGCATCATATTGCCGTTTTGAAAATGGAATCTGCTTCATGGTTTAACTATTGTGTATATCAAAGGACATTGAGATTTGAGAGCTTTAAAAGTGCTTTGCCGTGTCTTAGAAAACACTGTCGAAGAGCTGAACGTTTTCACCTCTACAATCAGTCTGTACGTGTACAGAATCAGTTTGAAGTTTTAATGATGACAACAACATGTTTTGATTTGAGTTAGAAGCTATTCTGTTTGAAATTTGTTTCTGTAAAGACTATCATTAGGAGTTGTTGGACTGACGGGTTGAGAAAGGGAATAAGGGAGAAAGTTCATTCTTGATCAGGTGAATGCTTAAAGATGCAATGTTAAACTTAGTCATAGAAGAAGGTAGATGGACCAAGAATCAGTGAAAGCACCAAAATGAATTTTAAATAAGCGAGAAAAAAAAAAAAAAAAAAAAAAAAAAAAAAAAAAAAAAAACTGAAGCTGTGGAGGAAAAAAATTCCTGTGTTGAATTTTGGCAGTCCC
>JAXCLR010000063.1:57346568-57363897 GCA_035584095.1 Annona squamosa | reverse complement strand
AAAAAAAAAAAAAAAAAAAAAAAAAAAAAAAAAAAAAAAAAAAAAAAAAAAAAAAAAAAAAAAAAAAAAAACTGAAGCTGTGGAGGATAAAAATTCCTGTGTTGAATTTTGGCAGTCCCGCAACATAAAAGACAATGCCACAAAACTTCTATGTTGGCCACATTTTTTCCATGAAGGTGCTCCACTGTAGAGAGGTATTTGGACGAATTACAGTGGACAAGGAAACATCAGCCTTTTTATTAAAAAAATGATGATTGATTGAATCCCTCAGCCTCTTTATAAAAAAAAAAAAAAAATGATGATTGACAAAAGAAACAATTGGGATTCTTTCTTTAGTCTGGATCTCTAAATTGACAAAAATTAATCTTAGTTCTTGCTCTGTTACTATAGCAATGATGGACACAAGTAAAAAATGTTGGTTTTCATATGAATGCATCTCTAAATTGATAAAATCTGTAGCTTTGACCTTTGATGAGTTTGTAGACTTTATTGTGCTTGGACTGATTTTGTATCCTCTTCTTGTGTTTCTGTTTTAGTTTGGTCATCCGGAATGGATTGACTTTCCACGAGAAGGAAACGGCTGGAGTTATGATAAATGCAGGCGTCAATGGAACCTCGTCGATACTGATCATTTAAGATACAAGGTTAAAATCTTCAGAAAGCTGTCTTCTTGAGTTCCATGCTATTTATTTATTTCGTTTCATGGCATTTTTGAATTTTTTCTTTTTTCCTTTTCTTATAAATGACAAGTATGGTCTCTTTGGAGACATCCGAGAAATGACAAGTATGATTTTTACAATGCTATTTCCATGTAATAAGTTCCTAGAAGCTTCCTGTCAACTCTTGAAGAAGACTTGAGGCGATCAAGTTGTTGTCTTGATTACCAGGCAGGATATGGGCCCAATCTGTAAAAACTAAATACCCAAGAAAACCTTGTGTTGTGATTCATGCATTCAAAATTTCTCCTGGAGCTTTTACTTCCCCTTAACTCTCTTTAACTCTGAATAATAGTAAGTCGTGATGACATGGTGAATTTTTAGTAATTTTCTCAGATCTGTAAACAATTTTTAGTGATTTTCTCAGATCTGTAAACCAATGATATTTTCTTTGCTTACAAACTGAGCTTGAGAATTATGTTATCTTTGTTCTGATGGGAGTATTCCTTGTGCCGGGAAAACCCAGTTCATGAATGCTTTTGACAGAGCCATGAATGCACTCGATGATAAATTTTCGTTCATTGCATCAGAGAAGCATATAGTGAGCAGTGCTAGTGAAGAAGACAAGGTATGCATGCCACCAATTCTTCCATGCATTTTTTGATTCAAGCACATATCTTTTATTGGTGTCTACTCATTCTGCATTGACAATATTCATGCCAACATGGCTCTAGCTGTTGTTGTTCTTGTTGCTTTTTTTTTCCCAGCAGAGAATTCTGCAAATTTCATCATCATCAATCTGCATTTTCTCAATGGAGAATGAACCTGTGAGTTAAAGTGTGTTTGGTTTGAAGCAAAGAAGGAGAAGATGAAATTAAATTGAAAAAGTGTAAAAAATTCAAACACCTCGGCAGCGAAGGAATAAATTAATGTGATTTACAGAGGACCTAGGTGTTCATGTTGAATGATTGCTTTGCTTCATCTGGACAGGGACCTGTATCTTTCTGTGAAAGGATGGTTGTTAAATTCCCATCTGTGAAATTCTATTCCAGCGAACATTATTTTTACGGTTTTGTAAACCAAGGAGAGAAAAGGGAAAAGATTCTGATTGTTCTTGTTTTGGTTGGTTCATTTGAATAGCAATGACATCCTGATGCAGGGTGAGGTTGTCCTGACCAATTCTTACAGTGTGTGGTTCCTTTTGTTCTCTCCAAAGCCAGACTGGTTGTCAATTTTCTGCAATGCATTTAATTTGTCGGTAAACCAGCAACATGATCTCGTGACTTAATTATGAAAGTTTTCAACATCTTATGCCTTTCACCACTATCTGTTGTTTCAATATCTTATGCCTTTTGCCATTATCTTTTGTTTCGGTATGTTGTCTTTTTTATTTTCAGGTTATTGTGTTTGAGCGAGGAGATTTGGTTTTCGTTTTCAATTTCCATCCAGAAAATACATATGAGGGGTACATTCATTTTTCAATCCAGCAGTCGAGAAACAGATTGCTTTTTATTTGGTTTATTTGACTATTCTTTGACATGTGCAGATACAAAGTTGGTTGCGACTTGCCAGGAAAATATAGAATTGCTTTGGATAGTGATGCTTGGGAATTTGGTGGACATGGAAGAGTATGATTTAGTTCTTTCCTTATTGTTCTTTTCCCTCACTATCATGCAACCACTTACTGAACATTTAGATGGCTACTCACGTAGAGGTGTGGAAAAGACCTAAAGAAAAAAATTAGCAAATTCAAGGAAAAGATCTTTTTCTATGACCCATCTATCAGTGGATTTGGATTTGGTACACCCTGGTGTACTTGGCTTAAGTGCGCCCGAATTCATAACCCTTCTTTTAACATTTATTTATTTATTTTTATTTTTTGAAATTCATGTGGGGCCAAGCATAAATATCTTGTATTTATAGTTTTCACATTTTTTCATGTTTTTGAATGTTTTATTTTGAATTTTAAACATTAAAAAAATAAGACATTTCTTATGTGTTGGCTCATGAGAAATGCCTTTTTTAATTTTAAAATTTAAAATAAAATATTAAAAACAATAGAACATGTAAAAATTATATATAGGACATTCATGCTTGGGCCCACATAAGTATATAAAATATTTTTAAAAAAAATCATCATCATCATAAGTCATTTCCTACCTTTGTGGGGTTAGTTGCATGAATTCTGTTGTGTCTTTCTTGATGATTCAAGACTAAGTGTTCAGTGATCTTTAATATTTTCATATCTTGATTAATTACTTTCATTCTTGTCTTTCTAGGATTTTCTTTTGTTCTTTTACCACCTTCTATTTAGCTTGATTCTACCTTCTTAACTAGTGTCATTTTAAACCTCCATTTAACATTACCGAACCGTCTTAATCTGTTCTCTTTCTTTTTATCACCTATTGGCCTCACTTTGAGACTTTCTTGGATTGCTTCATTTATAATTTTATCTTTTCTTATTTTACCATTCATCTACCTTAGCATTCTCATTTTTGTTATGCCCATTTTATATATATTGTTTTTTAACTGCCCAACATTATGCCCCATAAAGGATAACTGGTCTAATTGCAACCTTATAAAATTTTCCTTTTAATTTAATTGGGGCTCAACGATCACATAAGATTCCTAAAACACTTCGTCATTTCTTCTTTTCTGCTTGAATTCTATGTAGTATATCATTTTCAATTTTCTTATTTTCTTGAACTATTCATCTTAAATACCGGAAGTTATTAGTTCTTATTGTTACTTAATGTAAGATCTTAATTGGTTCATCATCCAGACACTTCTTATTTTATGGCATCTTTCTGCTTATTCAATTTCAAATTTACTCATCTTTTAGTTTCATCTATTAGAACAATGTTATTTATAAATAACATACATCAAGGTACTTCTTGTAGATGTCTAATAATTTCATTTATTACTAAAATAAAAAAATAAGGATCCCAACTTTTGACAAGACAAAACGAACTTTGTGTTTTGGTACTACCTTTTTCCCCAAACCACTCTACAAAGGCGTGAAAGCCTTTGACTACTTCTCACCACATTTGGACATCATTGTGGTGCATTGCTTATGGAAAAACGTCCTAACAACCCTTGTCTATTTCTTACTACATCCAAGTTCTGATGTAGCGCATCATTTATGGGGAAACACCCTAGCAATCTCATTTCTCAGTATAGTCGGGCTCCGCTGTGACGTATCGCTCATAAGGAACACCCTAGTATTAATGACTTTTAATATATTTCCAAAATCCATAGGAGATTTGGTGGTGATTTTGTATATCACTGGTTGCCAGTCTAACAAATTGACCCTTGCTTTTTATGCGTATTTGAGACTAGTAATAAGATGAAAATTCTTACTGGCAATGTTTCTTTTCGTTTTTTTTTTTTTAAAAATAATAATAATGAATTGTATATTGAACTAGTGCACTCGGGTGCATTGAATCATTTCTCACTATCAATTCAATTCTAATCCAAGCAGTGACGAACATATTCAATTCAAAACCTGATCACTGGTGTTGTGTTAGAGGAATATGCAATATAGATGTCTGAATGTCTCTTGCTTTCTATTTTACTGTAAGGCAAAATTTTGTTGCGCTTCGTCAATTGTCATCTCGATTGCAGGCTGGGTCCCAAATTTCCCTTTTCTTTTCTTTCCTCAGTGGTATTTTGCTATGTTTTAATATTAAAGCCAACTCATTCTTTGAACAATGAACAGTTTTAGGTCTTAATGACATAATTTTAAGCCAGTCTGTGCATTCGTTGCTTTCCTGAATTATGGATCTATTAATATCCACAAGCACTTTAATAATAATAAAAAAAACCACTTGAAATGTGGTGCATAACATCTATTTTGATGGTATAGGTGGGCCATGATGTAGACCATTTCACATCTCCAGAAGGCATACCAGGAAAACCAGAGACAAATTTCAACAATCGGCCAAACTCCTTTAAAATACTCTCACCCGCTCGCACCTGTGTGGTACACTACTTCCCACTTTACATGGAAACTTTTTTCCTCCTAGTGTCCAAGCATTTCAGGTTGAATTAGCAAATATTTTTTTCTCCAAGGCGATATAATTGCCCAAATTTGAATGTCAATTAAATTCTTGGAAATCAGGTTTATTACAAGGTTCAGGAAGATCTAGAAGCTCCCCACGCAGGGGCAGCTGAAACTGATGCAGGGCAGGAATTGGCTGTGGAGGAGGTGAGTTCTAAATCAGAATTGAGAAGTGAGTCTGTGAATGTTGAGGGAGACAAGAAAGTGGAGCTGGAAGAGGTGAGTTCTAAATCAGAATCCAGAAGTGAGTCTGCGAATGTTGAGGAAGACAAGGAAGTGGAGCTGGAGGAGGTGAGTTCTAAATCAGAATCCAGAAGCGAGCCTGCGAATGTTGAGGAAGACAAGTAAGTGGAGCCGGAGGAGGCAATCAATCGCAGATAATTCCACACCGTGGTTGGTCCCATGAATACCATCTAGTGAGCTGGCTGGTGTATCTTTTTTCATGGATAGTACCTGCGTGAGTAACAATAGCAAAACTTATCTCGCACTTCATCAACGTGGAATAAGAGTAGCTTGTGTATAGAATATGTTCAGGACCAATGGAGAGTATGGCGACTACATATAAAGCGAGAATTCATATGGAATGAATGCGCGATGCCAGTGTGCATGGGGTTACCGAGATATTTTATATAATAAAATAATAAAATCACGGGAGAGTTTTCTGTTTCTCACTGCCATGGAGAGGTCCTCATCCACTCAAGTTAATTCATATTAAATGCATTTAAGTCATACCAGCATTTTATATAGTTACTAACGAATTTTAGCCTCGTTTTGGACAAATGTGGATGAGCCTACAGGTCATTTAGGCTGGGTCGAGCTTCATTTTCAGACCTTCAACCTGGTCCAGATGGGCGTCGGCGATGAATCTTGGTTCTCTAAATGATTGGCTCGCCTGGATTTCACTAAACGTTGTGCAATTATATTTTCATTTTAACTGCAAAAGCTATTTTCGTATTTAGACAATTAATTGAAATCTAGTAAAAGTAAAAACTCACATACATTTTTATAAGTCTGAAGGAAAAAAATCCCAGACGAATTAATATCACACATACAGTAAAGAAAAAGTCATTAGTAGATATATTAGCATCATAAGAAGGATGCATGATAGAGCTATGAAGACCATGATTGAGAATTTGATTATCATGTAGTTGTATCAAAGTTTAGTTTTAATTCCTATTTCTTTATGTTGTCATGAATTTAGTAGATGCATGCGAAAGGTTGTATTTTATCATATGCTATTGGCAAATAATTTGTTTTGATAGTTGAGCCAAGAGAGTATATAAATGTAAAATGAGATAAATAAATAGTCGCTATGAAATATAAGATTATAAAATTAATTGAACGAAAATCGAATATGTTAGATTCAAATTTACCAATAATAGGTATTAAATGAGCAGCTAGTTAAGAAAGGTTCAATCAAAGTTTTCGGAAATCCAACGGCCGGTGCCTGTGGTCAAAACAGCGCATGGGCCATGGATCAGACGAGGAGTTTCCCAAATTGAATATGAAACATTCAGCCTTTCTCATAGAGCAGTGCTCTTTCACTGCACCTCTGACGGTTATATCATCCAAGATGAGCAATATACATGTCAGAACCAACCATTGTCTAGCTACAGATAATACTTATTTTGGCGGTGCCTGTAGAATAAACAAATTAATAATAATAATAAAAAAAGCACCAGTATCCACTAGAGTTTGTTTTGCACCACATTTTCGAGTCTAAAATTTAAACCCAGATCTACGAAAGAGCAAAGGCTTGTCTATTAATAATAGGAACCTCCTCATACCATTGAGTCGATCCCTCAAAGTGGCTACAACAACAAATACAACCTCTACTGCATTCAGCCACTCAATTCTTCTAGCTGCAAAAGTGGATGCCAGAAATATGATACCGACAATGATCATTCAAACACAGGCAAGAATTATTTGTCATGAAAACGTATTTTTTCCAAATTATAATAACATTTAATGCTCAATATGCGTTTGACGCAACAAAGATCATATAATTTGTCGAAGTTCAGCTGTAAGCAATGCTAACTTTCGGTGCTGTGACAGGATAGAAAGTGTTCTAACTGCTTTCATTCTAGATGGAAGGTCCCCATTACCGGATTTGGCAGCTTTGAGTATCGTTTGCAGGATTTGCAGCGGATCTCCATGGCTTACAACCAAGATAGCACACCTGCAACATTCAAATGTAGCTAATGAATCAAATAATTCACCATTCGAATGTGTTCATAAAAAATTCACGGCCTTGTGTTACAATGATGACCATGTGGATACAATTTTGCAACAAAATGTCGCCTCTCGTGGCAGTTATAAGGTAGTCGATTAAAGCAGTGGTTATCAATACCCTTCAAACTCAGCCTCCATAGTTGTGATAGCAGTTGCAAGCCTAGAAGCCACATCTTCTACACTTTCACCGCCTTCAGGTGGCATGAAAGGATCCTTCTCATCAAGGGCCCATATCTCTACATACTGTCATTGAAGGTAGACATGATTTAGTACAGATAAAATCTGAGAGGTGCATCTAACTAAGAGCTTTCCTTTTCTCATGTGGTTCTTCTATCATTTGATCCTTCGCCTGGCAGCTTGTAAAACCAGGACCAAATTAGTTATGAAATTAAAAAAAAATAAAAATAAAAATTGCATGTACCTTATCATGAGACAGAAGTTCAAAGGTTGGCCCAAAATAGCGTTCTCGAAGTTCTTCAACCGCCTGCCCAACAGATATTGATTAGTACTCAATACAACAGAGGCATTAAAATGTGGAGAAGATTTTCAGAAATCCACCAAGCTTGCATTCATAAAGGATGGAAATCAGAATTAGAAAAAGAAAAAAACCATGAAAGAAAGATAAAAGAGAGGAGACTAGAGTTTAAAAACTGTATAGTTGCTGCTGTTTTACACGTGGAAAGGAACATGAAGTTATCAAATTAGTTCTTGCAACTACATGCTATCAGCCGTGGCCCATGGATATTACTTTCAAACTTCTTTAGCGTGGATTCATTCCCCAGAATCAAATCAAAATCAATAACTGAGATTACTTGCAAAATTTTATGTTCATTAACTACAAATTTTATAAAAACATCAAGCAGGTGGACTGAATTCCAAGGAAAAATAAGAGGAAAACAATATACTGATTTTGTGCTTCTTTGCTGTGGTACAAAAGACAATGATTTTCGTACATTTTCAGCATGATGCCATACAAGTACACCAACGAATGGCTTTGATCAAATGGTCAACCCTACCAAAGGAGGTTTTAAAGAAACCATCCAACAAATTCTATCAAATCAACAGGTTCTTTGAGCGACAAACAATTTCGCAAGCAATGGTGAGGCTACTCGTTCTTTTTTAAATTGTTGCCATTTTTCAAAGAACGGTTGCATGTCATGCAAAAGAAATACCATTGATAATTGAAAAGCTTCAACTGCTTGGGGGTGTTCTAAAAACATCTTATGGTAAAATTTCTAGCTTTATCAGCCAAGTGGATGAATATATTACCATAAGCCATACCAACAAAAGGATAAGATGATTTGAAAATTTCAAAAACATAATGAGTTTTTATGATTTCGAATTATTTATTGAATGATAATTACCTTACACTGAGGGCTTTCAAACGGGAGATTCAATACATCAGCAACTACTTCAGCAGTATGCCTTGTTCTTGAAAACGGAGAATAGCAGATCCTAACATTTTCAAGGGGTATGTTATTGGCCTTCAGCTCCTACAAATATGAAAATCCAACTCCATCTTATAAAAAATCGAAATATTCTCCGCGCGAATGGACTATCAATTTATCATTAGTTTGCGGAAGTTGAAGCAATGCAAAATCTTTTAAAGACGAAATTGAATTAGAAAAACATGGCCATGGAAATGTAGCTGGGAAGATAATAAAATCCATTAAACAGACATTGCAGGTTTGGTCATTTCCTCCTACCAGAAACATGAAAAATTCACAATTCAATGCACTTGTACAGCCAAACACACTTCAGGAAAGCATCACAGATTGAAAAAGGGTACCGCGAGGAATAATCCGCCTGCCGATTTTGCTTGGGTTATGCCTTCAGAAGCCAAGGCATATTGTGGAAGGGTCCCGTTTTCCTGTCAAGATATTGCTTGTTGATTAAAGCTGTGATGTCAACCAAATATCAGAACTAGAACTTCGTATATCGAACTTAGGCGTAGATCGTTTGAAGTTACGGAAAACAAATAACAGCATTTCGATTTCCAGGAACGAAACTTTCGGAGATAGTTGAAAAGTTGGAAAGCGGAAGAGTTACAAAAAAAAAAAAAAAAAAAGAAAAGGGAATTTTCAAAAAAAAAAACTGACCATGGAAGAGACGATGAGGCCTCTCTCGTTGGGGATGCTTTTGCCATGCCTGAGCACCCAATATCTGTTGCGAAGGAAGGGCAAAGCCATTGCAACCGTTTTGTCTTTCCTTGCGAATGGAGTAGAAGAAGGAGGAAAGCCTTTTGCGCTGGAAAATTCGGTCGAGCTTTTCAGAGGCGTGGTGCGATGCTGGGGAGCGGCTAGCTTCCAAAACATCCGGAGGAGGAAGGGTGTTTTTGTTATTTCAAGGGATAATTACCCATATGCCCGTAACAAATGCATATAAATCTTCTTATATCTACAATATTTCGTAAATTCTTTTTCTACTCATAATATTTCACTTTAAATTACTCTCATACCCACGCTTTTAAAACCATTATTATTTATCCCATCGAAAAGACAATTTTGCCCATTTAATTTTTTTCTAATTAAAATAAATTAACCTAAATATGACTTTCAAGTTATTTAATTTCTTGTAGTAATGATTTACTATCATCAATTGAGTCATGTTAAGGTTAAATTATCTCAATTAAACAAATTTAAATGGATAAAATTGTCTTTTCAATAGGGTAAATAATGGTGGTTTTAATGACATAGGTGTGTAAGGAATTTAGGACGAAATGTTATAGGTATAAAAAGAATTTACAAAATGTTGTGGGTATAAGAGAAATTACATACATTTGTTATGGGTACAAGAGTAATTGTCCCTCATTTCAATTGTCACTAAGAGTGTTTCAAAACAATGAGAATGTGGAGGGTAATTTAATCATTTTGAGAAGATCCTTTCGGAAAATATTCGTATAATTAAGTGAGGCAACGCAAAATGCCCATAAATAAATTTAAAGTGTGTTTTGAAAGTGCAAAATTTTTTTTGTTAAAAAGTTTTTTTATATAAAAGTTTTTAAAAATAAAAAAAATGATATAATATGATAGAAATAATAATAAGAAATAAACATAAGAAACTTATAAAATAGATAGGTTAGATGTACTACTAATTAAGTAAAAATAATTTAAATATAAAATAATTATATAGAAAAAAGTGAAAAAATAATTAAAAACTAAGATGACCGCAAAGAATAAAATATTTTTGGTGAAAACAAATAAAGATTTGAAAGGCCGCTGACGATGAGCAATCTTCAATAATTATAACAAATTGCATATGTTGTACGGATATTCCACTTCATCCGTGGATAATACTTAAGAGCGTGTTTGATAATGTATAAAACTTTTGATGAAAAGTTTTGGAGAGTAAAAGTTGTCAAATGATAATGATGAGTAGTAAAAAGGATAAAGTTAAAATAGATAAATTAGTTGTGTGTATAATTGTGTAGAAATGATTGAAAAGTAGGGTAGTTGTATAGGAAAATGTAAAAAAAATAATTAAAAAATATGATAGTTGTAGGGAGTGAAAAGTTTTAACTTTTTGTCAATTGCCAAACACAACTTAAAAATAAAAAAATGAAAACCGACCATAACCCAGAATTTCCCGGAACATTTACAAGCTTCCATTTACTTCAAATAATTTCATTTTCCATAAATATTCATATCTTGAATTATTACCTTCTATTTCTTTCATTAGGAAAAGATACGTAGATTTGTCTTTGTTCGCTTCGTCAATTCCAATTTCGAATTACGATTTTTCTATTCTTCCAATACACCACAACTTCACTTTTCATTTCTTAATACATACCAATCCCATTTTTTATTATTATTTATAATTTTCATATCCTGATATATAATATTTTTTTTGTCATAACAGTTCTACATTTAGAATCTCCAAATTCACTCTAATTTCATTGGATTCTAACTAAGACCATCCTATTGCATGCCATGGGATGGGGAGGAAATGAAATTGTCGGACGTGCATCGGGTCGTTTTTCTTCCTTTTCACGTGGTCGCTGGGCTATTTGCATCTATTCATCCTTCTAAGATTTTGTAACTTAAAAGGATAAATGATCATGTTATCTCAGATCAAGCAAATAGTTTACTTAGTTTATATTAAAAAATTCATTTAAAATATATTTTATATTTTTTCTTCTTATATTTATTTATTTATTTATTTGTATTTAACATATAAATAAACTTTTATCATTTTTGAATATATATATATATATTATTTTATTTTTGAGATTTTTAATGAATTTATTGAGGCGAACTAAATGCGCTATTTGCTTAGCAATCTAATGGGAAGTTAAAATTACGATCGAAGTCTAGATATCCACTCGACCTTGAACCGCACGCAACCAGGTTACTTTAACTGCCGCTGTGATTATTTATTTGTTTATTTTTGAACATTAAATTTGTGGAACTCGAACCCAGTGTCCGTCAAAATCAAACGGGTCACGCGTTGGAATTCTAAACAACTGAAAATCATTTGTGCTTATTTTTATCTCGTCCCGAAGCATTTGAAATAGTTTTAAAATTATATACTCTCATACTACTCAAGATACGCAATTTCAATCTAACGCAACTAAACTACATAAGATACACAATTCCAATCCCACCAGACTACAAGATAAACCTCACAATTAAGAATTAAAATTTTTTAAATGGCTACTATCAGGCCCTTAACATTCCCGTTCCCATTCCTGTCGGTTTGTGACGCACGTGGTCAAGTGGGCCAACTTTCCAAGACAAAAGGATCATATTTTGACGACCGGCGATCATTCGAGTCATGAGAAGAGCCTGGATTTTCTAAAAGCCTGAGATGCCATCAACTTTCCAAAACCCTAAGATGCTGTCAACCCACATTCAGTTCCCGTCTCTCACTAAGAAAAAAGGCACTAGATCGAGATGCCGGTTTCCCTTTTTTTTCTTTCCTGTGATTGATGCAGACCACGTGCATCACACTCTTCCAACATTTTCCCCACGATTTACCTCTGCAAGCCACGACTCACTCTGATAGTCTCATGATGAGATGGCAAATTTATAGATATAGATATATGTTTTGCTCTCTGGTTGGATGGGTAGGCAAAATTACACTTTGTGTATTTTAACAAATGTGGCCCATGAACATACTTGATTGAAAGAAAATTGTATCTCCTAGATAAACGAATAACTTTAAATGCAATGAATGGATTGGATTTATTATCAAACATTAAAATTTTAAAAATTAAGAGAGTTACGTAGCTTTGCTTATATATAATCTCGTTACTAGAAATAAAGTTTATATACACAATATGTTTTAGACTAAAATATAACAGTCGTTTATTCTTATTATTGGTTATATTTTAAAAAAAATTTTATAAACATGTTTTTATAAGCGTATTCAATTTATATAAAAAGTTTTTTAATTTTATAATACTTTTATATGTTTATTTCTTATTTTTTAAAATTAAATTTTCTAAATTTTTTAAAATTAAAATTTAAAATTTAAATGACTTAAATGCCCTTGAAATTGGTTTTTTTAAAAAAATAAAAATATAAAAGTATTGTAAAATGACAAATCTTGACATATAGATTAAATAAAATTAGGAACATAGATATATATCTATCAGTTCTGCTTTAATGTAACCGGGTTATATAAATTTTGAATAGATTAGATTTTCCATCAAATATTAAAATCTTATATTTTGAAAGATTATACGGGTATGCTTCTGTGTGTATACACACACATTGTAATGTTGTCTACCCATCCAAACACAGAGCAAAACTTCACAGTTCAGACGCATTAGATCTGTTTTCCAGGGTAAAAGCCATGGCAAGGATCAAACGATCATGCGATGAAAGGATTATACCTGATGCAACCTTTTTGCTAAAAAAACGCATGGCAGGGAAGACAGTTGCAACACTGTGCGATGTGGGAACAATTTAGGTTGAAAATCATTTACCAACCTGAGTGATTTGTTTGAACTGATAATCAGATGGAAGAAAAAACAGAATCACCCAACAGCTGAAATCTGCGCGCAATTCATACAGCTTTATGCATCAGGCCAGCTCATGCAGGGTACATTCGTCACCCGGTTTCTGCTCCTAAACAAAATCAGGCATCCTCAATTTCAACAATGGTTGCAGACAGGTATAAACACTGAGTTCCGCAATGAATGGTTGGCCAGCAGAAAACAACCAACCTCATAGCTCACATCTTAATATAAGAACTATGACTCTTAGAGACGATAATTCTAACTAATAACACCAGATCAGATGCTAAGAGATGTACAGTCTATACCATAGTTGGGAACTTGGGATATCGAAAATTCAGCATTCGTGGAATCATGCCAGAAAAAAATCACTTTATCTGAAAATGTTTGACAGTGGGGTTCCTAGGAAGAGCTATTTTAATCACTTCAGAGGGGCCCTTTTGTTTCCACGGGCTATCTTTCACAACAGGCACTTGTGCATGGGTGCCATCTTTCACCTGTAGAACTGCTGGCACTCGTCCAGGGTCTTCCATTTGTTGGTCAGATGGAACCTTCCTGCGACGCTCATTGTGACCAGCCAACCGTTCGCGGCAGCTTCTTTTGGAATCATCAAACTGAGATATTACATGGAACCTGCATCACATACACAAATGAGAACATAGCCTGAGAAAATGAAAATATACCCCTCAGTGAGGACAAATTTGAACGGTAGAAAATTTTTCTTCAGGAAAACAACCATTTACTGATGGTCTCCTCTGATCCAGTTGACAGAATTAATCATCAGATAAATTCCTTACACACCAATCAATGCAAAATGTCCATTTGGTCTCAGAACGTCCACTCTCAAGAGGGCTAACAATGCCCTTTTCAAATAAAAAAGTTCAAAGAAAATTGCATCCAATGGTGCTCCATTATCACAATTTCTGTATACGTCCCACCTTCCTGTTGTTGATTAAACCAAAATTAATCTCGTTTCTCCTGTAGTTAATCTTTTGGTCGAACATGGAGAAAATGAAAGGAAAACAAATCCTTGAGTTTCTGCTAAAGCATAAGATGGATATCAAAGATGACCACCTGCCTCCAGCTATTTCATCTCTTTTGTTTGAATCCTTTCACTGAAATGGAATCCCACTGCTTAGAACAGTCCATAACTGTATCAAATTATGGTGATGCAAACATTCAGTTCCATGTGATTCATTGTAATCCCTCATTTTTGCTATACAGTGTAGCCGTGCATCTTTTCCAAGGTAGAATTGCTTCCACACTTCCAAATGAAATGAAGCACACTTTTGATCTTGGCCAAGACAATGAAATCGACAACACATTCTTCTGTCAACAGTACCAAAAGCAATGCAAAGCCAATACTAAATGGTTCACATCTTTTGCAGTTGTTCTCTTAGTTAAGAGACTGCATACAATTCTGTGTCTTGATATTAAAATTTGATTTTTCTCCAATTGATGATAGTCTCAGCCAGAACCAGATTGCTTCAAATGACTCCCAGAATCTCTTTTCTCCACAGTGAGAACAAGCATGTCAAGGATATAAGATGAGACATTGGAATTATAGTGCGACAAATTTGAAGAATAAAATATTCACTTTCTGATAAATGCTTCCAGAATTGTTTGACTCTGTTGATTGCAGAAGCTATATCCCTATGAGCAATCATAAAGGCTCCAAACATCTGCCATTGGGACATTGAATCTTTACCAATACACATGACCAATTTCTAACTATGTCATTGAAGAAAATATTCCCCAGGAAAAGAAAAAATTTACCTTAGGTGTGCCACAAAGGTCCTACATCATCATTGCCACCAAAACATGCACAACACGAAGGTGCAAAGGATGAATACCACACGAGTGCTTAATAGGTATTTTCCTTCTTCGGTTGGTGAACTTACCCAGTCTGTTGGTGCAACTTCAAAAAAGAGGGATTAATTCATAAGCCACCATTATGCACAATTGGAATGTGTTTTTGTCTAAGAAGCAAAAGTCGAGCATCCTTGTTGATCCATAATCTTTTAAGGAGGTAGGAAATGAGGTGTTAAGAGACATCAGCTCCCGAATGTTGAATTTGTCATCAGTCTTGAGCATGTATCAACATACCACAGATAATTTCCACTTGAGAGTTGATTTCACAGAGACCTAAATCAGCGTTACAAGCAGGTTCATCTTTTAACCAGAACATAATTGAGACAAGATCAAACCACAAGATTCTGTCGTTTCCATGTTTGAACTGGGAACTACTACTACTACCACTACTACTACTAATACTAATAATAATATTAAATCACTAAATTATGCTCCGATTGGATGGAATTTGTATTTCAATCATGTAATAAGTCATGGGTGTTTTGAGAAGGAAAGCGAGGAAAGAGGTCGAGAGAATAGCATGGTGGGTTGGTCATATGTCGTTCCCTCAACGACTTTGGAAAATATTATTCTAAAAATCCCTCAAATTTTAGATGCTTGAATTCTTAAACTGCAACTCATTTCCGTAAATCCAAAACGAGGCGCATGGTATTTCAAACTCAAATATGAAATTAAACATCCAAACACCCCTTAGTTTCAGACAAACATGAATTTGAAATGCTAGACCTTACAGACTAAAGAGTAACCACATAATTTTAATTTCCAGAGGCTTAATTGTCGATCACCGTTAACAATAAGAGACCAACAGATACAGAAGTCATTCATATAATTCCCATCCATGGATTAGATTGGCGGATGGATCAACTATGTGAGCTCTGCTCTAGCTTATTTTTTGGTTCCAAGAAGTCGCCGAGTATTTAGACAATCATATCCATTGGTAGCAATCGAGATAATGGCCACACCAAACTCAGCAACAAGCACGGAAAACAGCAAAATCAACCATGTTTTGTCCTTTTGGTCATGCCTACCAAGAGATTCAGCTACCACAAACATAGAATTGATGCAAAACGCCGCAATTCAAGTCGCCACAAACACATGCGAATGACAGAGAAAAGGAAAGAATCAATGCATATACACCTGCTACACTGCTGGCAGTAGCGTTGGTGGACACCTTCTACAGCCACGAAGGCGTCTTTGGCGTGCTTCTCGCATACCTTGTGCCGCTGGTGGTAACGCTTAGCCGAGCCGAGGTCAGCATCGCAGTCGTCAGCCTGACACCTCAGTGTCTGCAGCTGCTGAGAATTCGGCGACGAGGTAGATGTGAACGTCTTTCCATCGCAATCTTCTCCGGCAGAACACCTGCTCTCGTTCTCTTCTTCCTCCTCTCTTTCTTCCTCCACCATTTCTCTGTCACTCAAACTACGTTTCGCCATTTTCAGAGAAAATGGAGGGATGTAGCTCGGGAATGAGTATTAGGGATTTTGAGGGAAAAAAATATATTTTTGAACTGCATACAAGAGCGCTGATAGCGAATTTGTAGGCTCTTCCGGGGACAGTGGACTCCTGCCCAGGGCAGAAGAGAGCAGTGGCAAAGAAGATGACAGTTCCCTATGTCGCGACAAATTTTTCTAGATGCATTGCTCAAAAAATAGCTCCCTATAAAGATATCACGGCCGTCGATTTTCATCGATTCTACTTTTTATTATCTATCCTCGTACGCTTTTGAGATCTCAGCAGAAAACAAAGAAAAAACAACAGTATTTCGCGACTCCGAAAGCCGTTACGGACACTTGATTAGACGTGGCTACGTAGGCAAAAGCCCGAAAACAGTTCGATGGGCTGTTAGTGGAAGTGAAACTGAAAACTTGCGGGTATTTCGCAAGCATTTTGTAAGTGGTGGTGGCCTTTGATATTGATACGTGGAACTCTTAAATGAAAATCTGGACCGTTCAAATCGCTCAAGGCACTTCAGATGATATATCAGTTAAACGGGTACTAATTTCATAACAGATAAACGAAATTACCAACTACAATTTGGCGACCTTTCTGACCTTCATCAGCCTAGTTCGCGTAGCCGCCACATGATTCCAAATTCCAATGAGCAAGCGCGAATAGCTGATGCTCCTGCTGAGCAGCATGCTTAATATGCAGGCACCCTTTTTTAACGCGAAGCCCTATCATGTACAATATAGTGGATTAGGGCCCTCGTCCTATACACCCAGGTGCCTCATATACAAAAATTTATTTTTTTATATTTTTTGCAATTTTTTTATAAAACTATTAATTTAAGTATATTTAACATATATATATATATATTAAGTTTTACAATTTTCGAGACTTGTAAATGTTTTTTGATTTTTAAAAATTAGAGTTATTTTAGTTTCGATTGAATAAAAAATCACTGTTTTCGAAAAATTTTAAAAATATTTACAAGCCTATTAAAATGGTAAAAATTATTTTATAAATTAAATACATTTATACTTAAAAATTCGAAAAATATTAAAAATAATTTTCTTTCGCACCGAGTACATCAACAGTAAGTGCACTTGG
>JAXCLR010000063.1:57314899-57333321 GCA_035584095.1 Annona squamosa | reverse complement strand
TATTTGCGTTGGCGCCGGGTATTCAATGAGCGCCAGCTCATGAAAGTTGAAGAATCGTCTCACTCAGTCTCTGACATCGTCGTGTATAACCCCACACCTCTTTTAACGAGACCCCCACAGGTGTTTCTCCTTTTCCCCTCGGCCCTCTTCTTTTTTATTTATAAATTCGGACAAAGGCAACTCGGATGTTTGGGAACGTAAAAGTCGTTTGAAACGTGGTATCTGATAAGAATAGAAAATAAAATATTTCGAAAATTACGTAGTTGATACGAAAGGATAAGGATAAAATTAAAATAAATAGATTTATTAAAAGGTAGTTGATAGAAAAAATAATTAAAATATAAAAATAAAAAAATACAATGGTTGATTGACGAGGTGCCTCCGAAACCAGTGCTCCCGTGATTTCCCTACCCCATATCCCCCGTCCGAATACCAAACGTCCCCCAACCGAATACCAAACGTCCCCCAGCATCCATCCGCATATCTTCACCCCATTCCTCCCCCACAAACCACAAGCCGGCCCGCGCCCGCACCTCCACCACCCCCCACCCAAAAAAAACAAAATCCGGTGCTGTTCCTGCGAACAGAACCATAGATGGAGGGCCTTGTCCGTTGCTCGGCCAACTACGTTCCTCTGTCGCCGATAAGCTTCTTGGAGCGAGCGGCCGTGGTTTACAGGGATCGGACCTCAGTCGTTTACGGGGAGACGAAGTACACGTGGAAAGAGACATTCGAACGCTGCCGCCGCCTCGCGTCCGCTCTCAACCATCTGGGAATCTCCCGCAACGACGTCGTGAGTTCTCCTTCGAAATCCCTCTTCCGCTCTCTGTTCTTGCTGTGTTCGCCGATATCTGGCTTCACTCTGCCGAAGTGAGATTTTGATGAAACTTTTTTTTTTTGGTTTGAGGGGGGCGGGGCGTGTGGCCGCTGTGTTTGGATTGATTGATTTAGTTATTGTTTTGGAGATTTTGGTTTTGTTGCTGGATATCGTTCAGTCCATTTCAAAGTCAACCAGGTCAATATTTTCTCTTTCATTTGGAAATTATTTTTAGAAAGGGAAGAAACTCGAGACCTAACCCATGATTATTAGGTCCTTTTTGATCGGCATCCTGATCAGTCTACATCTTACTTGAATTTCCGCCGCTAGGCCTCTTCCTGAAGCGAACACTAGGTAATAGATGACTGCTTTGAATGTTCATATTTTAAAAAAATAAGATGCGTTTGAAAGAACCTAGGAAAGGGGGCTCCTAAGACCAGATTTTCCCATAAAAATCACTACGAATGTAATCCAAGGCATATTTGTTTTGGTTGTGTCAAATGATTTCTGCTTAGTTAGGCTATCTTTTATTATTATTATTATTATTTTTACATAGCACAGCGTTCGGCATTAAATGATCAAATAAAAAATCCATCTTTGCTCTTTAATCGACTACTGTCTACAGGTTAGTGTGCTTGCCCCGAATGTCCCAGCAATGTATGAACTCCACTTCGGTGTCCCAATGTCCGGGGCAATTCTCTGTACGCTCAACACTCGACATGACTCCGCCATGGTCTCGGTTCTCCTGAAGCATTCAGAAGCTAAGATAATTTTCGTCGACTACCAGCTCTTTGACATTGCCTACGGCGCTCTCAACATTCTCTCCCAGAATAAAACCAAGCTGCCATTGTTGGTCCTAATTTCAGGATCAGAGATTTCACACTCACCATTATCGAACACCGTCTCCGCATCTATTCACTCCGAATACGAGCATCTCTTGATGACTGGGGATGCTGAATTCGACTTCAAAGCCAAATGGCCTGCTGATGAGTGCGACCCAATATCACTGAATTACACTTCGGGCACCACATCCAGCCCCAAAGGAGTGGTTTACAGTCACAGAGGTGCATTTCTCAACTCCCTCGCAACTGTTCTCCTGAATGAGATGAAGTCCATGCCGGTCTACTTATGGACGGTGCCGATGTTCCATTGCAATGGCTGGTGCCTTGCTTGGGGCGTGGCCGCGCAGGGCGGCACCAACATCTGCCTCAGAAATGTCGAACCCAAGGTCATTTTCGATTATATCTCCACGCACAAGGTCACCCACTTGGGCGGAGCACCCACTGTTCTAAACATGATCGTAAATGCTCCCCCAGCTGTTCAGAAGAAGCTCCCCCACAAGGTGACAGTGATGACTGGGGGGGCACCACCGCCGGCCCGTGTCCTGTTCAACATGGAGCAGAAGGGATTCGTTGTGGTACATTCATATGGGCTGACTGAAACATATGGCCCCGGGACGGTTTGCACATGGATGCCTGAATGGGATTCCTTACCTGCTGACGAAAGAGCCAGACGCAAGGCCCGGCAGGGGTTGCATCACCTGGGGATGGCGGAGCTCGACATAAAAGATCCGGCCACCATGAAAAGCGTGGCTGCCAACGGGAAGACAATGGGGGAGGTGATGTTCAGAGGCAACTGCGTGATGAATGGGTACTTGAAGAATTCGAAAGCAACTGAGGAGTCCATGAGGGGTGGGTGGCTGAGATCTGGGGACCTCGCAGTGAAGCACCCAGATGGGTTTATTGAGATAAAGGACCGGTTGAAGGATATCATAATCTCTGGTGGGGAGAACATCAGCACAATCGAAGTGGAGTCAGTGCTGTTTAGTCATCCAGCTGTTCTGGAAGCTGCTGTGGTTGGGAGGCCGGACGATCATTGGGGGGAATCTGTTTGTGCGTTTGTGAAGTTGAAGGAAGGGTGCAAAACCAGCTCCGAAGAAATCATCAGTTTCTGCCGCTCTCGGCTGCCCCATTACATGGCACCTCGCACTGTTGTTTTTGAGGATTTGCCCAAGACATCAACCGGCAAGACCCAGAAATTTGTTCTCAGACAGAAGGCTAAAAATATGGGAAGCCTTCCAAGACGAATTGGCAGCAGCATGCTTTGAGTGCTTGTGGGCTGCAGGGCTTGAAATATTGTACGTTATTATTTTAATTTGCAAATGGGCATTGGCATTGGCGTTGTTGGTGAAGGAAATCCGTCTGAAGTTTGAACCGGTGGAATGCGACTATTAACCATAAAGATTGAAGGAAATTGTATGCGCATCGGCAAGAATTATCTTATATAAATATGAAAAAGGTTTTGGTAAATCTTCTGCAACATGAAATAAGAAATAAAAGAGATCTTGCTTCCTCAATCACCAGAGGCATTCGATAAATTTTTTTCGCAGGCACTTTCGAAGGGTCGACATTATTTTAGGATAACTTTATTATTTTTAACACAGGCTCGTGAAGATAACGTGGGGCAGCAGCTTAGGCAATAGCCGATTACAATATTGAAAAATGCACATTAATGTTTTTTTTTATATATAAAAAAATGCCCCACGTGAACGTAGTATTGGAACCATATTTTATAATATAAAATAAAATAATTTTGAGAAAAATCATGGGGTGCGGTATATATTTACAAGCAAAATTTTTTTTTCCCCCCTTTTCTTTCGTCAACACAGATGGCCAACTTCATTGCAAACGTTGAAGGAATTTTCAGGCCCTTGTTGTGAAAACTTTCGTAGAGCTAAAAACGTAGCTAAATTAATCTTATATACGTTTATCAGTTGAAAAAATTTTAAAGAGGAGAATTTTCATAAAAAGATTGACACAGAAAAAATTATTTATGGGGTGATTTCACAAAGAAAGTGCTTAAATAGGGGGATCATTAGAAAAAATAAAGATGTTGGATATAAATTGCAAATTAAACAAATTATGGGGACGTAGCCACGTAGGTATGCCGTATACTGTATACGCAGCAAAAAGAAGAACCAAAAAAAGAGCTTAATTTCGTTTAAGCCCTTGCGCTCGCACCGCTGCAAAACCGACGTCCAAGCAGCCCGCCGCTTAGCTCAGCGTTCCCGTTTACTCTCTCCTTCCTCCAATCTCCATCCAGCAACGAGAGGGGAGCCTCGTTCGTTCTTTCCCTTTCCTCCAATCTCGCCTACTCTACTGCTCGTTGAAATTCGAGGGAGAAGAAAAGATGGGGAAGAAAAGAAAGAGTAGGGAGGGAGTTGCGAAAGAGGGTGGCGATGGGGATCACTGCCGCTCCACTCTCTTTGTCTCCAATTTACCATATTCCCTTAGTTCTTCTCAGGTGATATGCCAATCTCTTCGCATTTATTTCATTTTCCACTAGCTCTTCTCCTTTAGCCGTGCTTCAGTTTGCTCCCATTTCAAAATTGTAGCTTGAAGAAACATTTAGCGAGGTGGGACCTGTTCGCCGTTCCTTTCTTGTAACGAATAAAGGTGAGATGTTTCTGTTAGTAAAAGCTCACTTCTTTCTTAGCCATTTTTTCAATAGTTTGGTGAGCTATTTTGAATTGATTTTGCTTCATGTTATCCCTTGTTTACGTTTCTAACATGTTGTCGTTCATAGGGTCACATGAACACCGTGGTTTTGGTTTTGTTCAATTGTAAGTTTTAGTTACACCTGTTGTAGTCTTCTGTTTTATTGTCCGTTCACCTGCATTTTATGAGTTGTTCACTGCTCTTATGGTCTTCATATTCAGTGCTGTTCCTGAAGATGCTCAACGTGCCATTGAATTGAAAAATGGTGCACTCTTAGGAAGCAGGAAGATTGGTGTTAAACTCGCAATTCATCGTGTTCCACTTGAATTACGTCAGTCAAAGGCAATTGTTGGTATGTTTCCCTTTTCTGATTTATTAGCTCTCTGTATTTCTTTCCGTTCCTCTCTCTCTCTCTCTCTCTCTCTCTCTCTCTCTCTCTGCTTAGCAGATGCTATGCTTCTTGGTCTATTTTTATTGGCAGTGGATGCAGTCAATCATTCCTCACTGAAGGATAAGGATGGCAACCTTTCTTGTGGAATAATTAAACATGAAAAATGTTTGCAGGCGAAAGCAATGGGTAATAACTAGATGAGTTTCCTTTGCCTTTAGTTATTGGTCGCTAGCTTGTTTCTGGAGAAATTTTACTGTAGTTCTATAGCAGTCACATGCTTATTGTCTATGTTTAAGTGCCAGGAGAATCAAAAGGGACTATGATACATATGGTTCATGGTGGCGAATCTGATCAAGTTAATCATACAACCAAGCAGAGGTATTGAAACTGATGCTTATTTAATCGGTTCAGTATTAGGTTGGGTTTGGTTTAGATTCTTTAACTGCATTCAAATAATTTTTTATTTCAGTAGAAGAATCCTTGTTGAAGTCTGTTAGAAGCATGTTCCTTGATGGTCGTTTCTTTTGTGTTAATACAGGGCTGCCAAAACAGTAATATTTGGCTGTTTACAGAGCGCTGAAATGGCAGATGAAGTATTTCGTCGTGCTCGAGAGGTTGGGGATGTGGTTTCTATATCTTACCCTCTTCCTGAAGAAGAACTTGACCTCCATGGTTAGCGGCCCTTTTTTTCAACTATCTCACTCCATCGTCTGAGTTTGTGTCTTGGATAAGTTTGGTCCAATCTTTGACAAAATATTTTATGTTGATAGTAGGGTAAAATAGGATAGATGATTGGAATTTTTAAGCGTAATTATGTTGAATGAAAAAAAAAACAAGGTAGTTGTTAGGTGGTTCCGTTGAATGTCACATTAAATTGGAAGAGCAGGATACTTGAAAGGTTCTGCTCGCAATTCCTTCTGTTGTTTTACGAGTTCCTGATTTTCTGATCTATCAATTGTTATGGAAAAGATTATAAAAATGATTCATGTCTGAAATTGGATCCTTTTAATAAGGGGTGTATTTGAGAAGTGATAATACTTTAAAAAAAAAAAATTTAGTGTAAAAATTTTTGAAACATGAGAAAATAATGTGATATGATAGAGATAATGATAATGAGTAAAGAGAATAAAGTTAAAATAAATATCTTAGATGTATTGGTAGTTGTATAGAAATGATTGAAAAATAGGGTAGTTATATAGGAAAAAATGAAGAAATAATTAAAAAAAATATGGTAGTTGTGGAGAGTGAAAAGTTTTAGATTAAAAAGTTTTAATATGAAAAGTTTTATTGGTTACCAAACACCCCCAAAACTAGAATTAACAAATTTAAGCTACTGCTTCAGGACTTGCTTATGATGGGTGCAAAATGAATGCTGCCGCTGCACTTTATACAAGCATCAAATCTGCTGTTTCTTCTGTTGCCATGCTGCATCAACAAGAGATACACGGTGGATGTGTGTGGGCACGGCAATTAGGTGGCGAGGTACTGGATTCTTTGATATTTTAGTCCCTTTTAATGTTCTGGAAGTCGTATGTATTTACTTTTATTACAAAAAATGACAATCTATCACAATATTTGGCATTTTCAATGTTGATCTAAATTCTTTATTATTTTATTTGTTTTAATTTAAAGTCTTATGGTTTCTTAGATACTGCACTTATGTCAGTTTATTCTTTCTGCTAATTAGGGCTCCAAGACAAGAAAGTGGAAAGTCATTGTTAGAAATCTCCCTTTCAAGGTTGCTAAATACATGAATTGCACTTCTTGAGAATGTTTATGCTATTTTATTTATTTAATTATTTCTGACTGAAGATGTTTCTTACTTTAGTGATCTGTTTACACTTAAATGCAGGTTACTGCAAACGACATTAAGAATGTCTTTAGTTCTGTAGGTTTTGTGTGGAATGTGTCTATTCCACACATGTCTGAGGATGGGTAAAAACCTAGCTTGATGATTTTGAAACTGCTAAGTACTAGTATTATTTTTTGGATTATCATGGGTGTTCTCTTTTCTTTTCTTGCTCAGGGTGTCCAAGGGGTTTGCTTTTGTTACTTTCACAAGCAAGCATGATGCAGAAAATGTACGAATTTTGTGTTTTACCACATCTTCTGGCAATCGAGTATTTAGACATTTTGATATCTGATACATTTAACAAGATGTCTGTTTTAAATTCTGTTGCTATTAGAAAAATGAGCATATGTGGATTCCTGATGAAAGAAATTTATGTCTCTGCTTTCTTCCAGGCCATCAGCAAGGTTAATGGGCAAAAGATTGGCAAGCGAACTGTTGCTGTTGACTGGGCTGTCTCAAAGAAAATATATGCAACTTTATCCAACTCTGTTGATTCTTCAAACAATGGTGAATTAGGCTCTATTTTATTTATCCTCTTTCGTTTACAAGTTATTTTATGTAGTGTTGTTATTCCCTTTTGTTTCTTCTTGGCACTTCTGGCTGGACTTGGAAAGAAACAAAAATTTTGCAGACTTAATCTTGTTATTCATGTTTTACAAAAAATAGATAAAATTGTGAAAAGAAATCACAGATGCTTCCTCTTTCTTAAATTTAACTGTCATCTGATTTGCTATGCATCCACTTTCAGCCTTGTGCAAGGAGAGAAATAACTGAACTAGGCTCTGGGCTTTACTGCAAGGTTATGTCCATGAAGAGGCTATGAAATCTTCATTATATTTAGTCGATCCATAGAGAGAGCAATTCCCGTCCTTCCAGTTTTCTTGCTCATATAATAACAAACACTTGATCTTGCCCATCAGGTGCAGATATTTAGGCTTGAACTGTTTCAATTGGTTGTCCTGTTATAGATTCCTCAACTGATGTTATTAATGATGAATCTCAGACAAAATAAACCTTTTGTTATATAGATAAAAATCATGAGAAAATCATGAGAGAACAGATAGAAATTCATAAGGCAGTATGGTTGATTTCTTTTAATTTTTCTAGTTACAGATAAAGAGGATGGCAACCTCATGGATGATACGCATGGCAGTGATTTTGCTGCAGTTTCAGCCGATGATGACAGTGCTGAGGAATCTGATCAAGCAGATGGTGACATAGTTTCAGAAGACCGTAATGATTTAGAAGAAGTTCCATCTACTGACAGGGATGTTGATGAAACACAAGTTGCAATGAAAGTTCTCAACAACTTAATCTCATCTTCTGTAGAAGCCAACAATGCTTTAAATAATGAGGTACTAAAACCAAGTAATGCCAGTATCAAGAGTGAGCCATCTGTTCATTCTGGAGAAGATATCAGAGGACGAAAATTGGGAAAATTTCCCAAGAAAAAGGAGCTCACTTCTCCTCGATCTAATGATGGGGAGGATGATTTGGAGAGGACGATTTTCATAAGCAACCTTCCATTCGAGATAGACAACGACGAAGTTAAACAAAGGTTCTCTGCGTTTGGGGAAGTGCAATCGTTTGTTCCAGTTCTTCATCATATCACCAAGTATGTGTGGATTGCTTATGTTAGCAATAGCAGAATTTCCGATCCATGCATTGAGTGTCTAAGATTGAGCAGGTTGAATGCTTCTTAGCTACTTTGCTTTTCCAGATGTCATTGTAATGTTGCTATTTTGGGAATGCAGGCGACCAAGAGGAACTGCATTTCTCAAGTTTGGTACACAGGCTGCAGCAGATGCTGCAATTTCAGCTGCTAATGCTGCGCAGGGCTTGGGCATTGTTTTGAAGGGTAGACCACTAACCATCTTGAAGGCTTTGGATAAAAAAGCAGCTCAAAAAAAGGAGCTTGAAAAGAAAAAGAATGAAGCTGATGACCCTCGCAATCTTTACCTTGCAAAGGTCATTACATGTTGTTTTCTTTTTATAACCTTGTCACTTATGTCTGCTCTTGTGCTTGGGAGAAGATTTTTTTTTAATTTTATTTTAAAAATAGAAGCTTATTTATTTATTTTGCTTCTCTTTATTGTTTGATGTCAGGAAGGCCTCATTCTTGAGGGGACACCTGCTGCAGAGGGCGTATCTGAAAGTGATATGTTGAAGAGGCAAGAGTAAGTGTGCTTATCATATTACGATGATGGTTTGTTGTTAAGATGTGATTATAAATAGTAAACCATTAGGACGAAGGGCAAAATTGCATGTCAATGCATCAAAATTTTGTGGGAAATGCTAGCAAGGCAATTGCACTAAAATTCCAAAGAAACCTCCTTGTAGCTTTTCTGTAAAATTTTATCACAATGCTGTTTAGAGAGGGGAATGTAATGTGTGCCTAGTGGATGAGAGGAAATGAAGTCAGCAGGAGCAAAAATGATTTTACGAAAGTAATTTTCCACGAAAAGAGGTGGGCTTCTTGCGGAAAAAGATGAGGTTGGTGATGGAAAAGGTTTGTCTGACCATAAAAAGCTAGGTTGGACATCCTAAAAAGGAATTGTGTGCAACTTCAATCAAGATTTTAACCTCTCTGAAATCAATTGACTGTGGAATAGCTGTTCTCCTCCTTTAAATGGCTCAAAAGTAGTGTAAATACTGCAATACCTCAATGGGAGGAGGAGCCTACTACCCGCAGAACTAATGGGCTAATTTCCAACACAAGATCTCAACCTTGGTTTATGAATTTTTTTCCAGATAATTTGTTTTTCCGTCAAATCCATATTGTTGTCCTTGGTGAATTCCTCATGGCAAGATTAGTTTTCCAATATTCAGTTCATGTCACGATACTGATAGCTTGCAATTTTCAAAACTGTTGACAATTGTATATTAATCTTGGCACACAGCTGTTTTTGCTAATGTTAGGGAATTCTTACAGGCTGCAGACAAAAAAGATGGCCAAGCTTCAGTCTCCCAACTTTCATGTTTCAAGAACTAGACTTATCATGTACAATCTGCCAAGGTCCTTGACAGAAAACGAACTTAAAAAGCTTTGCATAGAAGCAGTTCTATCCCGTGCTAGGAAGCAAACTCCTGTGATCCGACAGGTTTTGGACACTGTCTGATTTCAACTTTTTAGATTCAGCTCTATGCATAATACTTTATATTTTTTTCACTGTAGTGTCTGTCATTCAGGTGAAATTTTTGAAGGATGAGAAGAAAATGAATAACGGGAAGAAGCACTCACGTGGTGTAGCTTTCGTCGAGTTTAGTAGACATGATCATGCAATTGCTGCTTTAAGGGTTCTCAATAATAATCCAGGTACTATTTTGTAGCATGTAAGCCCGAATCTTTCCAATGCAGCAATAATCGTTCAGACCTGCTTGGGATATCCATTAGTTGGGCATGTGCTTTTATCGAAACGCCATTCACAGATGTTCCACATTTGGTATTCTACTTTGTTCAAATGGTATGTCTTTTCAGGGATCAGTAGATCACTGGTAGCTCAGCACTTGTATCTAAGATTCTGGGCTATCTTACAGGGCCTTTAAATGTCATGTGGCTGTGGCCATGCTTTTAAATGTGGGCTTCATAGATTTCTTGGCAAATATTGAGTCCAGGTTGCATCATCAATCCTGATATCAATGTCAATACCGAGTACAAACATAAATGGGGAGAGAACCACATAAAAGCTTAGTAAGCGATATGTTAATTAATGCTAGAAGGGGAAAAAGGAGAGGATGGTTATATTTCTCTGGAATGCTCTCTTGAAAATGGAACTCCCAATCAGCTAATATATGGCCATGGAAAACTTTAAGAGCAAGTTAACGATTATTGTGCTGTCTTCAAATGATGGCTGTGCTTCTTTGTGTTTGGTGGTTTAAGAAAGAAGACATTGGATTCATTCACTTTTCTTTTTCCTTGTGAAAGCAACTTTATTCTTTTGACATGTTCTCTACATTCTAAGAATGGTTGTGCTTTTGGGCTTGATTTTTTCAATTATCTTTTTTCTTCACCCATAATGAGATTATTTATGCTAGAGAAAACTAGTCTCTTTTGAAACATCACGTTGACCATTGTCAATCAATCAATGACAATGAGTTGAATGCTTAAATGCCACTTACAATTCTGAAACATATGGTTTCTAGAAAATTTCCTTCCTATCGAATCGCAGTTTGTAGGTGGTGGAACATTGCTTAAGAATACTTCTGCTGATGCATTCCTTTTCTTTGATGAGTTAGTTCACATGGTGCTAGTCAGTGGTTGTTAATGTATATGGGCATGATTCCTGCGAAATATGTGCATCATGTCACCTTTATATGGCATCTTATTTAAAGGCAGGCCACGTTTATGAGTCCTGTTATTTCAGGATCAAATATGTTGATGCATTAGGGAATTTTTAATTTTGGAAGTGGACAAATTTGTCATTCATTGAACTTGCTGACCGTTTGGATCTGGTTTGCTGAACTGGATCCAAATTGTCAATGATTATACTTGGCATTCCTCATTGAACTTGTTGACAGTTTTGGTGGATTTTGGTGAACTTCCTCCACTTTGCCTATGCTAGAGGATTCTCCATTCATCCTGCAAATCCAATTTGGAACCTAAACATTATAGGCACTGAGATGTTGCATGGGCTCTTGAAATCATGCAAAATGGTGCTTGTTTTGCTATTTTGACAACATGGTGTATTTTGATCATTAAAAATGATGAGGGAATGGAATCTAGTTGTAGATGATATTAAAAATATATAGCTTGATTCCAGCCATTAAACCAATAAAGACAAAAATATAAGGGCAAAAGGAGTAACAACAGAAAAAGTAATGTTGCTATGATTAGCATAGTTGGTAATTAGTATGCCCATTTGTTATTTATATGAGGAATACATATCCATCTCTGTCAGCCCTTCAGGTCATTCTGCATGGTATGCTGTTACATTCTGCTATTTAGAAGATGATTTGTCCTTTGTTGACAAGGTTGTGCTTCCTTTTTTGTTGTAGAAACCTTTGGCCGGCAGCATCGTCCCATTGTGGAGTTTTCCCTTGATAATGTTCGTGCACTACAGCTGCGTAAAAGTAGGTTGCAGTCTGAGCAAGGCAGCAAGGTGACCCCAAAAGATGAGACTGTGGATGCAGAGGATCAAATTGTCCCTGAGAAAGCCAAGCACAAGAAAATTAGAAATAACAATACTCTGGATGAGGGTCAATCATCCAGGACACTAAAGCATCGTAAAGGGGATGAAGGGATGCATGAATCCACTAAAGTGGGTACCAAGGAGGGCAAAATTCTGGGGCCAAGGAAGAAAGCTCTACGTGTGAAAGTAAGAAAAGCCAAGGATTCTGCCAGGCCACAACGTAATCTGCCTGGTGGCAACCTGCCAAATGAACAGGATGGTCACGAGCAAAAACAGCAGCATCCTTCTGCTAAAGAAATGCAGGTAAGAAACACATTCTTCCCATATGATGTTCTCATTTATGAGAAAACACACTTGATCAACAGTCTGTTCTTTGCATCTCAATTCCCATGCAGAAAGCAGCAAGCACTGCAGGTAGTCGCAAGCCTGGGTCCAATGAAGTAATTTCTGGGACTTTGAAGAAGAGAAAGTGGCAGGATGGTGAACATGAGAAGGGACTGAAAAACGCAAAGAAGAAAAAGAAGAAATCATCGGGAGAGGAACTGAAGGATAAGCTAGACAGGCTGATAGAAAAGTACCGAGCCAAGTTCTCTAAGCGTAGCTCAGACAACACTGATGTTACAAAGAAAGGTTCTGCTCACCTCCGTAGATGGTTTGACGCCTAGTGGAGACTTTCAGGCAACGCCAACGGTTTGTACTCAAACCCCTTTAATCTTATGCTGTAATGTTAAAATTTTTATTAATTCTCTCTCTGATTTAAGCTACCCGTGATGGACGTAAATCTGAGATAACCATTTTGGTCAGCTGTTTTGATCGTGAGCATCCAAAGGCAGCATGCAGACATGGGTTTGGATCAATCCGACCCTAGCCATGTCCGCAGCCTCAAATCTTTTTTAGTCATAACCTCAATCCTGAGAAAATTGAGTGCAGTTCATCTCGCCTTTTGAGTTGACGAGTGAGAAATCAAATTGATACATATGAGTTATTTTTAATTATTTTTAAAATGTTCATTTCATTACAGAAACATTGATGTTTTTTTTTTTAATGTTCAAATGTTAAAAAAGTCATGATTAAATGCATACAAATGAATGTTATATTGGGGCATGATCTTCTTTGGCCGGATTACTTATTTTTAAAGTGTTTTTTACTAAAATGGCTAATATACCTTTGATTTTGAAATTTTCAAAAAAATTACTTCCACATCTTCAAAAATGGTAAAGTTAGATTTATGGATTATATACACTTAAATTAATAGGTTTTTAAAAAAGGGGTGATTAAGTTAGGCCGGCCTAAAAAATATATATTTTTTAAATTTTTTCAGTTTTTTTTCCCATGGACACGTAAATTTATATGTATTTAATTTATAAATTAAGTTTTACCATTTTTGGTTGTTTTTAAGTATTTTTTAATTTTAAAATACAGTGGCGTTTTCTTAGTTTTTTTTTTTTTTTTTTTTTTTTTTTTTTTTAAATTTCGTTTCATTTCATTTTTATTTTCACGTTTCATTCTATCTAAACTAACGCAATAAGAAAGGAAGGATTGCTGGTGGACCTTTTCTCTGTTTACGGGCATTAGGATTGCAAAGATATATGCTGTAGAAAGACTGAAATAAGTGGAGGCCAATGTATGGCCTAGCTAGTTACTGTAAGCTAATTGATAAACTCAAATTGTCTTTGAAGTATCTTAAGACCGGTATCTATATACAATGAAGGGTCTTTTTGATATTCGGCAAAAAAAAAAAAAAAACTGCCACCCACCCTCCCCCCAACATGCCTTTTAACATGATTAAAAATCTTAACTATCTTATTGCCATATTTTTCTATTATTATTTCTATATGTCCATCGTTTTTTATATTTTTTTATACGCTGTAATTTTTATTTAATTTTTAGAGTCCATTTGTAAAAGATAAAAAGAAAATAAGAAAAAAATTTGAAAAAGTGATAAACTGTGATATAGGTAGGGGAGAAAATAGGGACAATTCATGGTGGGTTAGATTATGCCCAACCTTAGCTTTATATGGGAAAAAATACTATTTGATTCTACTTCTCATATTGGGTCAATACAAGGTTCATTCAATCTTCACATTCTGTAATAAGTCTTTGGACAAATTTTGAGTGAATATTGGGAAGTAAGGTTGAAAAAGTAAGTCAAAATGCGATGATTTTAAGAATTTATATGCATATTAGTATAAACTCATATCTATTAAATTTAAAGGTTAAATGCTTTAATATTTTACTATTTAATGGAGGAAAATGCACTTTTCATCACAACTTGACTTTCACAAACGTGTATTAACCTTCAATAAAAATAATATAGATATAAATTTTAAATTACAATTAAACTGTTAAATTGCAAAATAATAATATTCATTTTAGAAAGTACCAACAACATAGATACTATATTTTATTTCAATGATAAATCATGTAAAGACGTAACTTGAATAATATTTATGCGATTAAAAAATCAAAATTTATCCATGTAAATAAGTTACAAAGTTAAATATACATTCACATAAATCATATCCACATTAATAAATAATAAAATTAAACATATTTATTCAACAAAATCACATTTACATTAGTAAACTATATAATTTATAAAAATAATTTACATTGCACAGCATTGCAAGTGAAGGTAGCTTGAGACATGGCCAACTTGCCGCGCCCTTAGAATTGCAGCACCTTGACCCGTCTTACCTGTACTTTCTGTAAAATATAATTTCTATAAAATCGAGATAGATCATAGGTCGACCTGTCATTATTTTCACGCCTGGATATAGGTGGTAATTAGAAGGTAAAATTGAGAGAATAAATATATAAAAAGCTATAAAAATAATTAGAACATAAATATAATAATAGAACAAAAAGAGTAGTAAGATAGTTAAGCATGAAAAGTTATAAAAGAATTATAAAGGAATCAGTAAGAAATTTTTTATATCTTATGAAATGTATTCTAATTCTCTTTGATTAAAATTCTAATTCTATTTATTTTTAATCATCATTATTCTTACTTTCTCAATCATACATTAAAATATTTTTTAAATTTCGGCTCATGTATATCTGTCCGTGGCCTCAATAGATTGCTTATTCAAAAGCATTTAATCATAGGACAATGACTCACGATCAATACAGTTTCCATGAGCCCTTTTTATTTAATTTTTTAAAAAAAATATAAAGGGAAAATCCGAAATTTACCTCTAAAATTTGCATTAATCCAAATATATTCATGTTATTTAAGTAGTTTCAAATATACTCATGTGGTCCCAAATTCTTATTCCTGCTCATGCTCTAAGAAATAAACAAAATGTCCAAATCCTAATTATAATTCCATAGCTTAAGGGTTTATTTACTATGAGTTAAAACTTTTGAAGGAGAAGTTTTTGAAATAGGAGAAATAATAATTATATGATAAAGGTAATAATAAAAAGTGTATAATAAAATGTAAAGATCTAATTAGAAAATATGATAGAAAATATGATAATTAAGTAAAGTGAAAAAGTTTTGAATTAACATGTCTTCTAGGATACCAAACACATCTTAAAATTCATATTTAAATAATATATAATTTTAGAGCGGTAATAATGATTCCATAGAGGTAAAATTACTGAAGATTCATTTCGAATGTGTACTTTTATCTTAAATTATATTTAGAGTTTAGACATATTATTTTAGAGAGGGATGTGATATGAATAAGATTTAGGGCGAACTACAAAGGCATATTCAAAATTATTAAAATATTATAGGTATATTTGAAAGTAGCTTTAAAAGTTATGAGTTTGTTTGGGATTTGCTTGAATATAAGCTATTTATTTCGTTCACGACGCCCGTAACCACGCATACCCCATTTGTGGGCCGGGCATGGATCGAATCCTAGAATCCACCAGCTATAGTAAGTGGCCTTTTACAGATTAGCCTCCTAGCAATGGGAGTTTACAATTTCTGTGGTGGGAGTTTAGAAAGAATTTTCCTTCGTGGTGTAAGTGTGTGAATATGCTCCATTATAATATAAGAATGTCATGATGTATATAAAATATAAAAAATATTTTGTTTACAACAACTTGTTTTAAAGCGCTATCGAAACTAATTTTTATTGAAAACTTACTTTTTAAAAGGTTAACATGTTTTAAAATAAAAATAATTGATTATAGCCCGATTGTAATTGTATCGTTACCCTTAATTTGATTGATTAAAAATTGGCGTATTAATTATATGAAAAATGAATATTAAGAACATATTTTTATTTTTATATTGAGTGATTTGCAAATACATTCACTTAATTTGACCATAATTGCAAATATATTCATGTTGTTATAGTGTAGTAATAACGATACAGTAATGATATTATAACGACATTGGTACATTTACAATTATGGTCAAATTAAGTAGGTATATCAACAATTTCAAAAATTAAATAGGTATATTTAGTTTTTGCAAATATACCTAAGTAATTTTCAAACCTTTGCAAATGTGCTTGCGTCGTAATGGTGTAGCAGCGGCGTCATAACATTGTGGGTATATTTGCAATTATAGTCAAATTATGTGGAGTTAATTTATAATTTCTAAAACTATAGAGGTATATTTGTAATTATAATTAAACTATGAGTGTATATTTGTAAATTACTATTCCATTTTAAACAATGGATGGCAGGATAGTGCCTATACTTTTCATGGCACTCTTTAGGGATGAGAGAGCAAGAGTGGTGTAGGCAATTAAGTGAGACTAAACTGCTTATCGGCAAAACATACACCGTTGAGGGATAAAAATGGGATGTGATTTGTCGCACCCGTGTGCACTTAGGCTTAGTGTATTAGGTTTAACTCATTTTTTGTTTTTTAAAACTTTTTTTATAAGAGTGTAAATTTAATTATATTTAACATGTATATCAATTTTTACCATCTTTAGATATTTTTAAATATTTTTTGGATATTTAAAAATAGTAAAAATCAGTAATTTTATGTTAAATATACTTAAATTAATAGTCGTGTAAAAAAATTTTCAAAAAAAGTTAAAAGAATAGATATTTGAACGGGAATGCACTTAAGCTAAATGCAATCAAATGCATACACTCAGGTTCCCCATGCAAATCATGAAATCCTGACCATTCATCCCCAACCATCTTTAGCAGATATCAATAAATTCTCCCAAAGAATTTTAAGGATAGGGATTGGGTAGTCCCATTTTTCATGCCTAAAAGTGTCATACCAACATTAATTAAACACCAGAATTTTGTTTCGAAATATTTTAAATCTATAAAATGTAGCCTACATATACGCATATTAAAACCACAAGAACATTGCATTTCAAAACAATTCTACCGGCCATATATGGTGCCCATTCAGTTCAATTAATGACTGTGATGACAGGTTGGTGTGGTAATCAATTAGCAAGAGAGGAAAGGTAAATGCATCTGGGTGGCCTCAGCTTACCGAGTGTATTTAACATTTGTATTAATTTATATTATCCTCTAAGGTTTATTGACAGCCTTAATAGTTTTGATAAGTATGTATTTAAGGCTTTCAATTATAGTGCAAAATGTGCTATGTGTTGTGCACAGCGGCAGGCGTATCGATATATCGGGTTAATTTGTGGACTCTCTTGTCTAACTTGTTTGTAAATTTATTGGATTTAAAATTTTTAAATAAATAGTTTATTATCTGTCAATTCATTCAACTATTTTTTAATTGTAATTTATGACGTCACATTTGATATTACAAGTAAAGCTCATTCATATGAATACACGTTAAGGTTCCATAAATCCTCAATAGAGATTAAGCCCCACCAATATCAAAGGAAGATAAACTTCTAGTTACTGGATCATCACAAACTAAGTAGGAAAATCACACCCCCATCGAGAGGAGACTTCAAGAGACATCAAAACCACGCTTGGACCAAAATGTCGTGAGCGTGTAACAACTAGGATGAGACCTTGCTGGTAATCCATTCAACTATTTAATCAAATAAAAGAATGCAAACCTCGTCCAGTAACTTTTTTAACCTATCTATCTCAATAACCTTTTAGTCCTAGTATAATAATTAAAAAATGTGATTGTTTGAGTTTACTTAATAATATAAAGTGTTACTTGGTCAATTTTTATATTAAACGATGGCTTTAGATTTTGCAAATGTATTTATGCAATAAATTTTATCAAAGAGAAGTGATCTTGTTAGTCTGGGTTAAGTAAATGTTTCATTTAATCTACTTCGAAAAATCTATTTATAATGTTTTTTTTACTTTTTTCTTAATACACTTATTTATCTAAGTATATTTAACATATAATCTAAGTTTTACCATTACTTGATGTATTATATATCGGGCTAACAAAATCACGGTAAGAGGCCAAATGTACCTTTTTTTTAAAATTTTTATATAACTGCTAATTTAAGTGTATTTAATATTTGTATCAAGTTTTACCATTTTTAAATATATTATTTTTAAAAATTAGTTGCATTTTTAGTAATTTTGATACACATATTAAATGAACTTAGACTAACAGTTGTATAAAAAATTTTAAAAATAGGTTAAATGCACCAAAATGCATCGAGACTAAGTGCATACCCTTCTCTCTTTATCGAATGTAAAACACATTCTAAGTAAATAATTTCTAATATAACAACATATTAAATTTTGATTTAACCATCATAAGGCATGATTATATATAATATATTGTATATATACTTAAGTTATAATATTTATATTTATTTAATTTTTATTTTTCATAAATATATTTTTCTAAG
>JAXCLR010000063.1:57293470-57314737 GCA_035584095.1 Annona squamosa | reverse complement strand
CTAAAAGTCTCCAAAAATAGTAAAAATTGATACATATGTTAAATAAACCTAGATTAACCATTGTGTAAAAAAATTTTAAAAAAAAATAAAAAAAATGGGTGTAGTACACCCGGGTGCGTTGAGACTGCATGCACCCGGGTGTATACGATTGGGTTCCGTAGACCACACGATCAGGAATCAAGTTTCCCAAATAGCGGGCCCCATCTCGATTTGGATCGCTCCACGCGTGCCCGGACGAGACGCACGTGCGATGTCCTTCCTACGCGCTCGCTTTTTCAATTTTCGATTTGCACCGGCCGACTACACGAGAGGGTGTGATTCGTCGAGACGTGAGTGAATTCCGTACCGGATGATCCACGTATCGGGGTTAACGCGAAGGACAGACGGTTTGGATCCGGCCACGCGTCACGCATGAGCAAGCTGCGGGCTACAGCAGCTGTGGCGATGTGGGGGTGGGGCCCAACCATATGGGAATAAAATGCCAGCCCGCCTTAGGTGTCCAATTATTTTCTTTTTCTTTTTCCATTCCAACGTTGAAAAATCGATCGATGAAAGCAAGTGCCGCTGTCTTTTGTCATTTTTCTCCTTTCGAATACGCAGAAGAGCAAAGAAATCAATTGAAAGGAGGGGAGGAGGAGGAGGAGGAGGAGGAGGAGGAGTTTCTTCCGCCTTCTCTTTTCCGGAGATGGGATCTTTCCTTTCTCTGTCGGTGTTTTTGTTTTCTCTTCTGGAGCTCTCTTCCACTGCCGTCCATGGCAGAAACACGTCGAGGTCTTCCTTCACGCCAATTGTACATGATCTCTACCATTCAAGGTCTTTTCTGCAGTGACCCTTCTGGAAAATTTTTTTTTCTGTTCTTCCTGTGTTTGTTCGTTCTTTCTTTCTTTTTGTTGTTGTCCTGAGGGGTTTTCATGAATCTAGTGGCCTATTTTCTAAGTTCTGGGAATATCTGGGAAGCTTGATTGGGGCCCTCTGTTTCAGCTTTGGAAAGAGTCCCGGGATTGTTGTCGATATATTTAATTGGATGATAAGATTTTTCTTCAGGGATACTTTTGATTTCTCGATGCAATTTTGTTTTTGTTGAAAGACTCTTTATCTTTCGATTGAATTCTGTTACCCACTTCCCTGCAGCATCAATGGGAGTAAATAGCTCGTATTGGCGATCTTTTTATTTTTTTATATATATATTTTTTATATAGATTCTTATTTTGTTTCGAATTTCGTTCCTCAATTTCCTGCAGCATTCGTCGCAGTAAATAGCTGACGTTCGGCGATCTTTTGATATTTCTACTCAATTTTTATAAAAAAAATTCGGATTTTGTTACCCACCTTCGTTCAGCGGCAATTGGAGTAAATAGCTCGGGTTCGAGGTCTTTCTTTCTATGTATCTATCTTCCTTTTCCCCCCTCTTTTATGTTGCAAATCTACAGCATTGCTGAATTGAATTTTTGTTTTCAACTCCAGCAGTCTTTTTCTGTCTGGATTTTGGTTGGCTAGGGAAGGGGTAGATGATTTGTTCACTCTGTTGATAAATGTCTGTTCTTAATGCCTTTGTATTTTGTTTGCTTTTGGAAAATTTGGCAGTGATTCTTTGATTAGAGAGGTGAAAGAATTGGTAGGTCGACACCCGGACAGATTCACTGTAAGTAATGTTTTTGCTTTGTTTTGATTTTGATTTTTTTTAGTTGTGGAGAATTCAGCTTCTTGAGTATGTGGATCCGGTCTCAAAACAGATTCAGGAAATTGGAGCTGGTAATAAGGGTTATTCATCAGATATCTTAGTGGTTACTTACAATCATTTCATGGAAGAGATTGACGACACTTCAAAGTTCCGAATACTTCTTGTAAGTCTTCTTGTCATCTCTACTTGACATGTTTCCTATGGGGATAGAAAAACTGTAGAATGTCGAGAACTGGGCATTTGCATTTTTCCTGGCTATACAAACTGTTAAAAACCCTGAATGGCATCACTGAACAAAAATCACAGTTATTTTGTGCATTCTAGTTGTTGGAGGCCTGTTTTGTATGGCTAAGACCTTGATCATTATGACAAATTTGGTATTTATTCATTTAAGAATTGCTTGTCACTGCAATGGCTGGAGCCTCTGTCACTCGTCTGGTATGCCCTTTGTTTGCTGTGGCATGGTTTAAGAGTGCAGTGAAAAAAAAATAATAATAAAGATTCCTGTGTAACGCATCCTTTTCATTTATATCTTATCCATGTGATATAAAATAAAGTTGGTTTCTGTGGACCTCTATGGCATCTAAGCCTGTTAGTCTGTTGACTGGGACTGGGAGGATTGGTATTTTATCTTTGTTCAAGTCAGGACTTTTTCTTCAAACAACCCAAATAAATAGTTACAGGGTTGAAAATTGTAGAAATCAATTGTGAGAATGCCATTGTTCAGTGGCTGTAAGAATTCATGACTTCTGGTTGTATTTTAAGAATTTCTCAGATCATTGATTATTGATTTTTTGACAGAAAATTCCTTGTCTTCCAGACTTTTGGACAGCATGGGAGGGAGCTGATTACTTCTGAAGTTGCATTGCAGCTCTTAAAAGTTTTAGGTGAAGAGTGCAAGATTCCAACTGTCGATAAGTTTTCCTTGAATAAGATGTTAGAGAAGGTTGTTATAAAGGTAGGTCGTGTGCGTGCGTGTTTCCCCCTTACCTTTCAAGAGTAGATAGCTAGATTTTTCTGACATTCTTTAAAGGATTATTGCAAAGAATGAGAAAGGATATTTCAGTATTCTTTCGAAGTAATAGTGTGAAGAATTTGTAGTTCCTATGGATAAGCTGCTTCAGCCTGGACCTATTGAACCATCATTCTGCCTGCTATAAATGATCAAGCCATTAGACCTCTGAGTCTCTGACCATCCCATCATTTCCACTAGCTTGTATGATTTGGTCAAAGGCTCCCACGATAAGCCCTTAAAATTAGCTTGTTAATCACTGTCGCCAATGTTACAGTATTACCAATTTGTGCCTTTCTACTGCTATTTGGTATGCCATTCATTGAAACTTGCAGCTATAATGAATTGGGTACTGAACGTATAATTTTGGTTGGGGCTTTGTTCTTGCCATCCTTGTTTTTCTCTCTTAAGAAGCCAAGATTTGTCATAAGGTAGCATACTCTCAATTGTTAGGTAGTGCCAATGGAAAATTTGAATGGCCGGAAGCTTGTCGAAGCTGGAGATCTTTGCGAGAGGAGGAATGGTAATATTATTTAGCTCATTGTAACTTTTGGCATTAGACCATTCTCTGCTAATACAACAACAAACTGGCTATGCATTTGTCTGGCAGGAAGAGGCGTGGATCTAAACCGAAATTGGAGTGTTGACTGGGGCAAAAAAGAAAAGGTCTGTTATCTTTATTTATTCCCCCTACGTAGAATGCAATATCTTTTTTTTTTTAAGATATAAATTGGAAATTGGTTTATAAAGGAAATACTGTGCATAATAAGAGCACAGTTATGGGTGGGATGGAGTGATATGGATTAAAGGACCTTTGCATACAGATTCTGGAGATTATTGAACATCTTTTCACTTTTCTCTTGATGTTAGGATTATGATCCATATGAAGAAAATCCAGGACCAGCCCCTTTTAGTGAGCCTGAGACCCAAATAATGCGAAAACTCTCCAAGTCATTCAGACCACACATATGGGCCAATGTCCACTCTGGAATGGAGGTAACAATTGCTGATGATGGTTTCAGATAGCAAACTAAGAATCTTTTTAGTTTATAGTTTTTGTTTATGTTCCCTTCGCAATAGTGAAGCTAGCATTGTTTTGGGCAATTCTTTCTTGTGGTTGCTAAAAGAAATCAATTATACTGAGTTACTGATATTGTTATGAGGAAATAGATTATAGACCCTCTCCGCATTTTAAGGGCATTGCAAGTACATTTTCAATGGAGCAGACGACCAGGTCGCTCCACATGTCTAGCAGGCCCATCAACCATCATTGCTGGTGGACAAATGTTGACTGATAATTCTGCTGCATGGATATGATAGAATGAATGAAAACGGAGACCATCAGCTTTGAAGAAAAGAAATTTCTGGTGACTGGATGAAATATTTGACCAATCTTTGCTGTTTGATGGAGGACAGACTCCTGCTTTATGTGTAGTCAGTGTGGCACCCAAGAATCAGTCAGTCGAAGTTGGCATATGATATTGTTTCTTTCTAAGATTTTTGTCCCCTTACCAAGTTATATTCATAACTGGTTATCCAGGCACTGTTCATGCCATATGACCACCGAAATACTACACCAGCTGGATTTGCAGCAGATATAATAAGGTCCATGCTAGAAAACTTGAATCACCTGCACTGTCAAAACAGATGCTTAGTTGGATCTGGTGGGGGCTCTGTCGGGTTTGTACCTATCAACTCGTAAAAATTCATTAGACTGCGGGAAAAGAAAAAAGTTATATGTCATAGCTAAGCTATCATCCTTTTTTATTTTTGAAGGTATTTAGCACATGGCACTTCAACAGATTATATGCATGATATCGTTAAGGTTCCAATGGCTTTCACATTTGAGGTCAGTCAGCTTCAAGACTAGCTTCTCTCCTAAAAAAGAAAAAGAAAAAGAAAAAGAAAAGAAAAGAGATGAAAACAGAGGTCTTATTTAGTTATTTTGGAGCAGATATATGGAGATTCAGAAGCCTCAGCCAAAGACTGCTTCAAAATGTTCAACCCTGTGGATCACGAGACTTTCAATGTTTGCAATTTCTCGGCAACCAGTCAATTAGTCTTGCAGAACATAATATGTTATGACTATTTCTTTATGACTGTTGTTCCTTTTCTACTTGGTTTTCAGAGAGTTGTTAACGACTGGTCAGCTGCGTTTATCACAATTTTCAAGACTGGGCCAACTTGGCTGGATAAACTTCATTCAGGAATCTCGACTGACTCGAGCAAATGGGTTTCTATAGACACTTACGACGAAGAAAATTTTGTGGGGAAGAACAAGAATTCCAAGAGAACTGAGATGCTTGACCTTGGAATGCAAGAGTTGAGAACTTACTTCAGGCTCTTTTTATTGTCCTCGGTCCTGTTGATGTTCATGTTCTGTTCAAGAATTTCTAAGAGCAAATGTAAAGGAATTCTTCCTGCTAGTGTGACTGTTTGAATTCAGTTACAGGGGCATTTGTCACTCACTTGTTGCTATAGGGAGAAAAAAATAGAAGAGGAAATATTTTTGCACGAATGGCAATTATTCATCCTAGCCATAGCCCTAATTTGCAATGGTTGATGATGAGGGCACCGTCATTGAGGCCAATGGTGGCAAACGTTATTTATAAGTTCTACAAATTTTGAAGGGGGGCCATTGTTATTTATAAATTCTACAAAATTTTAATATGAGGTAGCGAGATCTTTTTACGACCATAAACCGTGCCATCCAAACGGAAAATCACAGGAATCATCAGAAGACAGCTGGAGGCGTTTAGGAGCCAAAAATCTCATTCAATCACCCTTTAGAAGGCCAAACTGAACTTTTTGCATAAGCCCAGCAGCCCATACGAAGAATATATCTTGACCACGAGCCCGCATACTCAAGTGCTGTGTAAAAAGACCTGACGCTGATGCGGCTACAGAAATGCAACATACATACGGGCTCACATCCATTTCTGGGTAGGATGTTTCTATGCCTCTTGGGAAAAAAAATAAAATGGAACAAGAGTCGCTCATGTCTCTGTGTAAATGTTAGATCCACATCGTAACTGACATTTTCTTCCTGATAGAATTCATTGTTTATGAACTGAAACAAGCTCAGCAGAACAACTATTCTGAGCTTGTAAATATTTAATTGAAGACGAGAATTTTTTGTGAGAAGGAAATATACATGCTTTGGAGTCTCTTTAGGGCATTCATCATCAACAAAAATATTGCTGCGGTAGAAGCTACCTTCAGTGTATGCACCTGCTTTCCCCTAATCTGATAGCACATCAATCATTTTCTGCCTCTATTTTGTCAACATTCTGTTGCTGTGGCTTGTGTACTCGCTCATCTGATTCTGTTACCAGGAACCCAAAAGATGTTATCCAATATTGCAGAAGGACGTAATTGTACAAGAACAACACAAAAGTGATCGTTGGTCGCTGGTCATGGACCTTGGCACGGCTAAGGTAGCTTCCTTTCTTCCATTCTTTCTGGAATCTTGTTTTGCCTGCAAGAAAAACTACGGCTAGTTCTTTCCCGCCAAAATCATTGTAAGCAATGTTGGCGTAGATAAATCATCCGAAAAAAAAACTAGTCAAATGTTCATCCTACTTCCTTTCCAAAAGCTAGGCTTTACAGGACTTCTTCCTTCCACAGATGAGATGAAGCTGACTTGATGCCCAGGCTCTTCTCCTTTTAGCACTGAAAACCAAGATTCCAAAGATGCAATATCAAGCTAAAGCCAACAATACTTTCTTATTCTAATTGAAAGAGGGCCCAAATCATATATAAATACCAATAGATGATGAATGATCCCAGCCATCTGGAAAGAATAGTAAACATGATACAACAAGATGCTGATATAATGACAATGAGCCTCCTCTTTTTATCGGATCCTGATCCTATGCACCCGGGTGCAACTTAGCTTCTGTGCACCCGGGTGCATTAACCCTTTTTTTGTTTTTGAAAATTTCTTTTATACAAGTATTAATCTAAGTGTATTTAACATGGGCATCAATTTTTACCATTTTTTGAATATTTTCGATTTTTATTTGTTATTTTTGAAAATCAATGGCATTTTAGGTAATTTAAGATTACTAAAATGCCATTGATTTTCAAAAATCGAAAATAAATATCTAAAATACTCCAAAAATGGTAAAAATTGATATACATGTTAAATACACTTACATTAACACTTGTATTAAAAAAAATTCAAAAACAATTTAAAAAATGGGTTAAAATGGCTTCAGTGCACCCAGGTGCACAGGATCGGAATCCCTTTTTATCACCTAAATGCAGTTCATACACCATTCTAGTTGCATGTATTTTCTAGATAATAAATGGTATGAAATTTAATTAAAAGAAATGGTAGAAGTATTTAGCTGGCCAGGAAAATAGCAAGAGAATTCGTACTAAGAACCACCGAAGAAAACCCAAATCCTATTGACAAAATATTACAAAGTCTCTAAAATATATTCCCTACCAAGCGGAAAACATATTATGTATTGTCAAGTGCACATTTATAATATATATAGAAAGAGAAATTATTCAGTGCATGTAAATGCACCATAACTTAATGGTGCATTTGACTCAAATGGGCCCCACATGATCGTAAAATGTATATCTACTCTACCCATTGTATTTAGAATTGTTTCTTTTGTTAGCATTAATTGGATAAGTATAGGCCCTATCTGAAAATGATACAAAATCAATATAACAAAATAATTTGATATAAATACCAATCTTAAAGTTATTTTTTCAATATGTAAATTATCTGAGATATAATTTATAAATGGTTCGATGATTGTATAAGGTATTAATACATTTATATGCATGTAGGGCCCGTTTTGAACCAAATGCATCGTAACTTATGGTACATATAAATGCACAAAATAACTTCTTGTATGTGTATATGTGTGTGTGTGTGTGTGTGTGTGCACTTGTCAAAATGCCCATTGGATTTGAAACTACCATTGATGGATTCTTACAAAAATACACTTTCCAATTATGTCCAAGATAGGATAATGATACTAACCTTGACTTAGTGCTAACTTTTCAGAATATCCAATGATGGACTTTGTGCAAGCTTGAGAGATTTTCGTTTTTATTCAGCTAGGAAGTAAAAGTTCGTCTCACGTACTGCAGGGCAGAACGCAACATTTCCCTAGCTTTCCTATCTGGAGTGCAGCCAGATAAAATCATCTCTTCGTAAACAGCTGGAACCTGATATGGATCCATCATTGAACATTATTTTTAGTCCATCACGTGCACAAATAACAACAACAATTAAAGTAACTACTAAGAAAACAACGGTTGGAGGAGCTGCATGCCCATCAGTTGAGACAACTAATGCTTTCATGACTATTGCTTTGCATGAATATAGTGTGCTCAAAATTCTTGGAATATTAAGAAAATTCATGGATCAAAATACCAAATATGTATGTACTGACTAAAGTTAGTCAGCAGCTAGAAACAGAAGAAACATTACAAGTATGAGGAGAAAAAGCCTCGGAAATTGAGAGGAAACTTTCTTAAAGAAAAAGAAATAACAAACAAACTAATTACGGACAGCATCCTATGAAAATTTTTCAAAGATGAAGAATCAAAAGAAAATGAAATATATTACAATATAAAAAAGAAAAAATATATATAAACTGCAGGAAACAAACTGAAAGCTTATCATGGCTATTCCCTTTTATCTATTTGTTCTAGACAGTCAATAACCCATTTTAAGCTCCCAAGATTGACCAAGTGAATAACATGATCTTAATTCTTTAGCTTCAACTCTCGATAATAAACTTAATATATGAAAATGCTATGAAATACTACTTTGAAAAAAAATACCAATCACATGGAAGTGCATTTTACAAGAAGTAGAAAAAGGCAGTAGAAATACAAAAGAAGTACCTTTTCAACCTTCTCTGCAAGAATTAGAGCTTTCATAAGGGTGGTGTATGTCACCACATCTGGCTTCAAATCCTACACTTTCAAGAAGCAGCACATTAAGTTGGTAATCTGAATTATATTTCAGCAAGATGCTAAAGACGAACTAATAAATTGAGTGAGGAGAAGCATTTCTAGTATCTTACATTGTCCTTCATATACCGGAAAACTGCAAAAGCTTCAGCAGCCCGTCTATCCTCACCAAATGCATTTATCAACAAATTGAGCACTAAAACACTAGGCCTTATGCCATCAGCTCTCATTGCCCGGAATGCATCTACAGCCTGGTCAGACATACCCTGCAAAATATTGGAGAAGGTTAATTGTTCCACAAACTGAAATATTTCCAATTTCTCATCAAAGTACACAGCTAAGTTGTGACTTTGTTCATGGCCTATTTAACACAAGAAACGGCTCAACCTATGTACATAGTGACAACAAAATGAACTCATTAAAGCTGATGGAAAAATATATATACACTAGCCAATCACATGATTATTTCATAGAAAGTATATCTAAGAACTAAAACTTTGAAATTTATTTTTTAAAATATTTTTTTATTGAATAGGCAAAAGTATAACAGCAAAAAGTACTGCCAGAGGAAAGCATGCAACCAACAGAAACTCATACCATGCATTGACTGGGAAGTTTTAAAACTTCCATTTTTTAAAAAAAATATTTTTTTATTGAAGAGGTAAAAGTATAAGAAAAAACAGTACTACCGAGGAAAGCATGCAAACAACAGAAGCTCGTACCATGCATCGACTGGGAAGTTTTAAAACGTATCTAAGCAAAAGATCTGAAATTTTGAATATTTCTTGAGTCTGCTCTGTACGAAGCTGGAGGGCAGTTTGCAAATTTTCAGCTCAATAGAATGAAAAGCCGTCTAACAGTATGTAAACATGAGAACAAAATATGTAAAGCCAGCTATGTATATCCAATATGCAAAGCGATAAGCCAAAAGTAGATATGAGGCTTCTTGGAGCTTTCTCATTGCATTACTTTGTGGAGCATCCAAAAGCTACATACCTTCTGCGCATATGCATTAACCAAGGCATGATACATAGTTGAAGAAGGTTTCAGCCCTGTTGCTTTAATGGCCTGCAAGCACTGGATTGCATCCTCAAACTTTCCTGATTGTCCATACACATCAACCAATGTAGTATATGTAATAACGTTGGGCATCAAGCCCTGCCCCTGCATCTTTGCCAACAAGCTCTCCACCTCTTCCCACCTCTGCTGTTCTCCTAATGAATTGATCATGATGTTGTATGTTGTTACACAAGGCATGCATCCACTCTCTTGCATCTGCTCAAATAGTTCCTCAGCCCGGTTATGCTGACCTGCCTTGCAGTGACAGTCGATCAATGTATTCCACGTCACATTATCTGGGTGAATCCCTTCTGATTTCATTCGTTCAAAAGTAACCATTGCATACTCAAGGCAATTGTATTTTCCAAAAGCATCAATCATTACATTGTAGAAATGCCTGTCTGGCTGTACACCATTACTCTTCATCTCCTTGAGCACTGAAAATGACTTTTGCCACTCGCCCTTGTCCCTGTAATTTGCCATGATCCTGCCAAAAAAAAATGAACTTGGGCGCACATTCCGTGCCTCCATCTCCTTTATCACTATCCCAGCACTCTCCCATTGGCCGGCGTTAGCATAAGCATCAATTAAGAGGCTGTAAGTATGTTCATTTGGGAGGATTCCACTCTCCTCCATCACCGAAACAATCGACTCAGCATCCTTCAGTGAGCCCACCTTGACATAACCTTTAAGCAGTGCATTGAAAGCCCGTGTCCTTGGCTGCAAACCCCTTTCTTTCAGCTCCTCAAAAACAGCTTCTGCCTCATCTGTATGCCCCAAATCACCCAGCGCTGAAATAACTGCAACGAATGTAGCAGACTTCGGACTCAGTCCCTGGCCTTGGACCATGGAGAGGAAATGCAGAGCCTTTTTTGAGTCACCAGCCTTTGAGAACGCAACTGCGAGGTCATTCAGCAGCCGCGCGTCGGGTTCGATGCCATCGCCCTCGATTTCATGGCAGATTTTGTAAAGCATAGTGAGGTCACGCTTGTTGCTGCGAGTGAGTGACTTGATTAAAAGACTGTAGCTTGCATGGTCAGGGAGGAAGCCATCGTCGCGCATCCGCGACAGAAGGGAGAAGGCCTTATCGAGGTCGTTGTTCTGAGCACAGGCAGCGATGAGGGCGTTGTACATGAGTGGGGAGAGTGGCGACGGCGAGAGGCGGGAGAGTAGAAAGGCATGGTAGAGGAGTTGGGAGCGGCCGAGGGCATGGATCACGATGGAGTAGAGGAGCTGGAGGGAGAAGCAGAGGTTATGCGTCTGGAGGAAAGCAACAAGCGCCAAAGCCGTGTTCAGCTTGGCGGGGTCCTCGGTGAGTGATTTCATAAGCGAGTGCCATAAATAAGCGGGGACAGCTCGGTAGTACTCGGCGAGGCGGAGCTCCGTCTGGGAGAGGGCCTTGGGAATCTCGGAGGTTGGAGTGGGTATTGCGTTCTGGGTCTGGGAGAGGTAATCAACGAGCGGAGAGAAGTCGTAGCGGGAGAGTTCGTGAACGGGGTGTGTACGCTGAAATGCCGCTGACGAGTCGGTGCCGGCGCTGGTGAAGCTGTTGGAGGCGGCAGTTGAATTAAAGGTGCAGAAAGAGGTGGAGGAGGGAGAGAAATAGGTTTGAGGAATGAAAAGGTGGGGAGAAGGAGAAAAGAAGCGAGTCGGAGCTGACGATGGCAGGAATCGGAGCATTGCTGGTTTCGGCACGGGAGATTCTCCTCGCACCTCTCCTCCTGTTTATCCTGTTCGTAAGGAAGGAGCCTTGAGGAAAGGATGAGAAAGATCTTTTTTTTCGTTTTTCCCTCCCTCCCTCCCTCCTCTTTTTATATGATAGAAATCTGATCCGTCCCAGCCACTATTATCCCATGAAATCAATATCTTGTTAGGTGAATTGTGTTATAAATTAATAAAATTATGTACTTAGTTTAATCCATGTTTTTAAATTCCTAAAATCGTCGTAAGGCAGGCCTGGACAACGAAATTAACGCCAATCAGGTGTAAACTGTAAAGTAACATCGGTCAGGTGTAAATATAAATCTGTAAAAAAAAGATTTCTTCCTTTGCGGGGCCACATGTGATCAAACATTTTAACCTTTAGTAATTTTTATTATACATGGGAGATTAGAATGGAAAAACATTCTGAAGTTTTACCATTTAGGTACGCTTGAAAAGTAATATAAATGAATAGTTTTTGAATTAAAAAAATAATATAATATAATATTGGTAATACAAAGATATAAACAGAATAAAGTTGAAAAATATGTATTAAAAAATAAATAAAATAAAGTTGAAATAAATACACTAATTGTATGAATAGTTGTGTATAAATGATTGAAAAATATAATAGTTATATAAAAAATATGGAAAAAATAGCAAATAATGAGTTGTAAAAACTAAAAAGTGAAAAATTTTATATTAAAAATTTTAGTCTCAAAATTTTTAACGTCAGACAAATATGAGTTCATAATAAAGCTTCTGATTCCACGTGGCTGCAGGTATTTCAGGGCAATAGAGACAGCCAGAACTATTATTTATTTTTAAAATTATGATTTTAATAAAGTACATGTTACTCGATGAGTGTCTTTCTCCCACCTATGCGAATCTTGCTAGCCTTAGCAAATTTATATTTCGCAATTTACTTTCTATGAAAATATGCTTCCACAAATTTTACTTTTTACATCCGTGTATTTTTTCAAAATTTTAAAAATACCATAATTGAATATCTTAAAATATTATTTTTGAAAAAAATGTTTTTATATATATGGAAAATAGAAATTGATGTATCAATTAAATACACTCAATTCTTTTGAGTAATTAAAAATTAAAAAACATTTTTTAGCCTGGGCAAACGTAAATAATATTATTCCAATTTAGAACTATGAGAAAGACAAAATAATGTTAAAAATATAATACAAATAAAATTATTTATGAAAGATGAACATTTGATAAGAGGAGAAATAATCTAAAAATGTGCTTATGATTTAAATACAATATGGTAATTTTTTAAAATAATGATTATGCCAACCGACCGAATTTTAAAGAACACGGTGCTCTTTCCCAAACACTTTTAAAATTGATTTTTCGTGATGCATTTAGAGCGATACATCTAAACCATTTATTAGTCATGATTTTTATATTTTTTGATAAAAGGTTTTATATTAAAACTACTATAAGAAAAATAAAATTTATTGGTTATGTTTATAATCAGTTATGACTAGCGTTAAGAATGAAACTTAAACTGTTAAATACATACACACTACTTTATAATATCAATTGATTGCTTTTTCAAATCAGACCGATACAATATATTCAAAACAATAAAAGTATTTATAAAAAAATTAACATAATAAAATATTCATAGAACTAATATCAATTAAAAGATGAATATTTTAATAACTAATTATTGCAGTTTTGTATACATAATCAAATTTTATATCGCCGTGTTAAGTTTTAACTAAAATGCATTTAATGGTTTAGATATTAAAAATAAATTATATAAAAAATATATTTTCTAAATGCTTCACCGTGATCCCCGCTGGAAACAATCAGGCCCTTACGTGTGTACTATATGGCTCCATTTAGACAGGCTAAGCGTATGCTTGCTTTCCTTTTACGATTATTATTATTATTTTTAATTCATGACATCCCTTCTTAATAAATAGGGAACTGAAACTCCAAAGAACGGATAAACGACACAGATGCTTTTACCCCATCAGGCCAACCCCGCTCACTTACGTCCATCCCTTTGGGTGTTTTTTTTTTGGTTGAAAACCCCTTCGTTTTCATGCTAGACTTAAATCGGTAAAAAGAACGGCGCTGAGGCATTATTTCGTAAGAGAAGGGGCTCCCAGCCGAGGCCTGCCCTATATTATTAGCCCTGTCCTGCACTCTTGCGGGGAAGTGCATCTTCAGCGGGCTTTAGAAAGCCAGCGGGCAGAAAAGAACAAAAGAAACACTTCTCAGGGGCGTTAGAAAACCTACTTGTCAAGCTCCAGAAACCAGTTCCTGCGCTATGGTGGATTTCCTGCAACAGGTACGAATCTCACCCTTTTATATTTTCCCTATCAAATTCTAAATCACAGACTGAGAATCCTTGATCCTTCTTCCTCTTTATTTACTTGTGGTGAGCGGTATTGATCAATTCCAACTGCAGAATGGTCTTGCCGATCGGGCTGAATCAGACGGTGGGGTTTTGTCGACCGAGGAGAATGGAACGAAGAAAAGGCCGAGAGAAGAGGATGGTGAATTAAACAAGCCGCAGAAGCTGATGCGTCGGTCAGCTTCTCCTCCCTTGGGAAATTCTCTTCTGCCACTCGCTTCATATGCGGACGACGATGAAGACGAAGAGGAGGAGGATGGAAGGAGAAAAGCTGACGATAGGAGCAACGACTACGCCCAGGGGAACGATGAGGAGGACGAAGAAGAAGAAGATCTATTTGCTGGACGGGGACAGGGTGGTGGGAGGCAGCAGCGGCAGGTGGAAATTAGAAGAGATTGTCCATATCTGGACACTGTCAATCGTCAGGTATGCAAAACGCACTCCTCATCCGCAGTATTTTTAATTCTCTGCCGCATAGCTTTGTCCTTGCTCGTTGTTATGATCTCCTGTACCATCGATGGTCGTGGCCATTACTCCAAGCAGCTAATTGGGTTTAGATACGTCAATCTCGCTGGCTATTTTTCTCTCCAATTGATCATTGCGTCGTAGCCTTTGGCTGGTACCGTCTTTTTTCCATGTCTTTGCGTGTCGGTCTTTTACCTTCCTACATAAGAGCCTCTGCTTGAAACCACATACACCTGTTAGTGCAATTGCCGTGCTCTGAAATCGGTCCCTGATAGCTTTGTCCATCCTAGTTGTAACTATTTGTACCACACGATTTTTCATTTTTTTTCTGTTATTAGAAGCCTAGCCATGTAGCCATTTCAACATCTCATTTTGATTTCTTCATTATATGAACATATTGTTGCTTGACTGTAATTTTAATACCACAAGGGATGGCTGACACAACAACACTCTTATAGAAACGGCTGACATACGGCAATAGTCTTGTAGAAATTTTTATTCAGTTGCTTCCTAAGATGGTATATGCGTACTTGTTTAGAGATTTTCTCCAGTTGACCACTTCTCAAGGAGCATCTATTTGAATCCATATTTTATGTCACGCAGGTACTAGACTTTGATTTTGAGAAGTTCTGCTCTGTCTCTCTCTCAAATTTGAATGTATATGCATGTTTGGTCTGTGGGAAGTACTACCAAGGTAGAGGCAGGAATTCTCATGCATATACTCATAGTCTTGAAGCAGGTCACCATGTCTACATCAATCTTCGAACAGAAAAAGTGTATTGCCTTCCTGATGGATATGAAATTAATGATCCATCATTGGATGACATTCGACATGTCCTGAATCCAAGGTGATCTTCTAGCCCTGGTGCTTTGCACTTGTATTTCTAGTCCGTACACACTTCCATGACCCATTGCCCATTCCTGCCAAACGAATTTCATCTTCTCCACCATATGTAATGAAAATTGCTGCTAATGTTTTCGATGAAGATTGTAGTTAGTGTTGTCAATGGGCTGGTCTTCAGCCTAGACAAGAAGAAGTCGTGACCAAATTTGGGTTTAATATTTGTAAATTGGCTATGCAATACACTTTATCTGGCTAGATTGCTAGAGTAGTTCCTTAGACACTTATTTTCAATTTTTGTTTAACCCTAAAGAAAAGTTTTAACTATTGCTTGGACAGTCTTTCTGAATGCTCTGTTTCATTTGTTCAGGTTTACCAAGGAACAGGTTGCACAACTTGATACAAATAAGCAATGGTCAAGAGCTCTTGATGGTTCTGATTATCTCCCTGGAATGGTGAGTAAATAGACTCTTCACAGTTGTTATTTCTTTCTTTCTTTTTTTGGTCTGTGGTTGCATTTTGTTGATGATAATTGTGTATCAATCTGTCACTCTGATATATGTTTTACTTTCGTTTAGGTCCTCCATTTCACAAAATTGTTTTGGCTATGCTTGCAGGTTGGGCTCAATAACATTAAGGAGACAGACTTTGTAAACGTTACAATCCAATCTCTAATGCGGGTTACGCCATTAAGGAACTTCTTTCTTATTCCAGAAAACTATCAAAATTGCAAGTCTCCTCTTGTTCATCGGTTTGGAGAGCTGACTCGAAAAATTTGGCATGCACGGAATTTTAAAGGACAGGTCTACAACAATAGGTGAATTAAATAGCTATATTGTTTGAGCATGAGTATTTTCGTTTCACTTTCTGCTTTTCTACAGGTGAGCCCCCACGAGTTTCTGCAAGCAGTTATGAAGGCCAGCAAGAAACGGTTCCGAATTGGTGTGCAGTCAGATCCTGTTGAGTTCATGTCCTGGCTGCTTAATACATTGCATACTGATCTTAAGAATTCATCAAAAAGCAATAGGAACATAATTCATCAATGCTTTCAGGTTAGCATTTCCATCTGAGATATCTTTTGCTTATGTTCTTAATTTGCTTATGCTCATGTCAGCTAAGCCACTGTGCCCAACAGGGGGAATTAGAGGTTGTGAAAGAAATCCACAATAGAGTCATCATTGAGAAGAAGGATGATGAACAGAATAAAGCATCTGTTGTTGAAAATGGAACAGAAGCTAGAAATGTTATTACAGAAACAAGCAGGATGCCATTCTTAATGCTTGGGCTAGATTTGCCGCCGCCACCACTGTTCAAAGATGTTATGGAGAAGAATATTATTCCACAGGTATGCTGTCTTTATCATCATGATGTTTTTTTTGTATGCTTCATCCTTAACTAATTGTGTTTCAATTCTAGAATTAGCAGTTGCAAGTGATTGTAGATTGATCAGATGGATCTCCTGTGCATGTTTGATCTTTCTCCCTGTTAAATTTGACAGTTTTTGAATGTTTTTAGTATTTTATCTTGATTTTTGAAAATCAACGACTGCGTGGATGCATGCACTGGGCCCACATAAAATAATTATCAGACTGAGTGACAGACTATATTTTTTCAACGTTTCCATGTTAACTTTGCTCATTTTATGTATATGTTAGTTTGAAACTCTCTAATGTTTCAAGATATAGTCGATCTGATAAGTTATGTAAAACTTCTTGTAACTTAATTGGAATTCTGAAATTACATAAGCTACAGAAGCACAGTGCAATTTCTTCCATCTAGTTTGAATTTCCTCTGTATGAACCTTGTCCTCCTTTTCTACATTAATGAGTTACTAGACATATTTGAGTAATTTTAATACGTACACAAGCAACTTCAAATTAATTTTTTTTTCTTTCTACGCATGACATACCATTCTTTTGAATGTTGAAGTCTACATAAGTTTTCAGTTGAAACAATTGTTCATTTGTTGAATAAATAAATTATATTCAACATGATAGATGGCTGGGGTTCAATTACAACTTCGCGATGGACATGGACTTGCAATGTGAAGGGCAATATGGAGATCTCAGTGCCTGCTGGCAGCACTGAATCACAAGGTGGTTGGTTGAGGGGGGAGGGGGGTGGGGGGTGGGAGTGGGTGGTGTCTAGAGAGGGTAAAAAGGTCTTTGCAAGTGCAATGAACAATTGCCTAGGATGTTACTGTTGTTGCTTGCTTTATGTGAATAATATTGATTTTGGATAAAATCCGAGCACATGATTGGTCTTTCTCATGACTCTTAAATCAACAATATGCCCCTTCTGTGTTTATATGCTAGCTTGAGAAATTATTTACCTTTTTTATTTCCAGGTTCCACTGTTTAATATCCTGAAGAAATTTGATGGGGAATCTGTAACAGAAGTTGTTCGACCTTGTATAGCAAGGATGAGATACCGAGTTACCAGGTTGCCGCAGTATCTAATCCTTCACATGCGGAGGTTTACAAAGAACAATTTCTTCATAGAAAAGAATCCCACGCTAGGTGAGTTATCTTTTTGGAGATAATTTGTTAAGTATTGGGTAGTATGATGTTGTATGTTAACTTTGTTTTGAAACAATTTTTTGCCCAACTGATTTTGCCATGTGGCAGTTAACTTTCCTGTTAAAAACCTAGAGTTGAAGGACTACATTCCATTGCCAACTCCAAAGGAGAATGAAAAGCTGAAGTCAAAGTATGATCTGATTGCAAATATTGTTCATGATGGAAAGCCTGGTGAAGGGTGCTACAGAGTTTTTGTGCAGCGAAAGTCAGAGGAATTATGGTGAGCAAATTTCTTTCTTCTTTGTGTTTGAGGCTTGGAACTGCAGTAAGTCAGCTTGAAATTACAATTGAGATATCTGCAGCTGCGCACTGATGAGTAACAATGTATTGAGGGCTGAATGAGAGGAATGAGGGAGTCCAAAATGTTACATTGGTCTCCTATCCCACTTCCAACACCAAATAAATATTTGATGTAACAATAGTAACAATTAACAACTGAGTCAGGCCGCACTTCTGAAGACACGTTGAAAATATTTGCACTGAAATAAACTTCCGACTGCCAGGTATGAGATGCAGGATCTTCATGTTTCTGAAACTCTTCCTCAGATGGTTGCTTTGTCTGAGGCGTATATGCAGATATATGAGCAGCATCAGTGAGGTTGAGAACCTGCTTTTGGTCACGTGGTTGACTTCAATGTTGAGCTTCACAAGGAGACTGAGTGGTGAGAACCAGCATCAGTGGAGGTGATGAGCGGCGCCACCACAAGGGAATGTGCAAGTTACCCAATGTGTTATTTTTCTCTCCAGAATGCTGTCCCTAAAGGATGTATGTTGGCTGTGGGCTTGTCGGGCTTGATTATTTACGAACCAAAGTATTTGCTCGACTGTTGCTGACATCCATGATTCCCAGGCGTTAATGTCTCATTTTTGCGATCTTAATTTCTGTTGAGAAACTTTGCCTTTAACTGTTGATCAGGTGGGTGGCCACTTGTATTGAACTGAGTCCGCAAAAAAACTTGCAATTTCAAGGGGGCCGGTGCCACATTTAGCATCTTTCTGGGCGCTGCCTGCCTGCCAGTCGAATGCCTCTCTCGCGGTTCCCACATGAACACAACTCTAATCGACTAATTGAGGAGGCGGAACGTGCATTTAAATCTATGAATTTGCTTCGTTTACATCGTGGTTAATGTTGCAACTGTGGGATGACATGTCATTTCGATCATCGCTTTCGGCTGTAACGGATCTGAAGAAATTAGTGCCCAAGATCCTATGTTGATATTTGCATCCGATCTTGTCTGATTTCTCATTTTGCATTGGTCAGTTAACCTGGCAACAATGTTGACGGACCCGTGTCACTTCAAAGACACGGCCTTAGCCGCGGTAAGGGTGGTGGTGAAAAGTTTTGTTTAGTCCGTCTGATAACTGGTGAAAGGAAAAAAGAAATGTTATTTTTAGCACATTTTTTATATGTTTTGATATATTACCTATATCATTGTTCTACTTTTTTTAATTATTTTTATCTTTTTATACAACTATTCTATCTATTTTAGTTCTATTATACTCCTAATTATTATTTTTATCATATTGCATTACTTTTTCATTTTTAAAATTTTTTTACAATTCCCGCTATACCACTTCTATTTGTGCATATTCACAGACACTAAATAATAAGCTGTTGTGAAAAGTACTTTAAGAGCTCGTTTGGAATCTTTGGATACGTTAAAAGTTTTTTAATTTAAAACTTTTCATTTTTTACAACTATTCTTTTTCAATTATTTTTTCATATTTTTTTATGACTGTCCTACTTTTCAGTTATTTTTAAAGAACTAAATATGCAATTAATTTATTTATTTTAACGTTATTTTTTTATTTTTCATCTTTATTCCTATTATATTTATATCACATTATTTTCTTCTATTTCAAAAATTTTTCATTCAAAAAATTATCATTTCTAAGACACTCAAGGATGTGTTTGGTAAATAGTAAAAGATTTCAAGCCAAAACTTTTCAATTTAAAATTTTTCATTTTTTATAATTATTCTATTTGTAATTATTTCTTTACATCTTCCAATGTAACTAACTTACGCCTCAATTATTTTTACATCATTATTCATATAATTAATCTATTTATTTTAACATTATTATCAGTACTTTTCATCATTATTTCTAATGTATCGCACCATTTTCTTTTAATTTAATAATTTTTATATCAAAACTTTTTTCATTCAAAAGTTTTACAACTTCTAAAATACACTTTTCACCCTAAAAAATTATGAAACTTTTGACAACTAGGCCAAATGGAAGTGCACAGAGCAAGTTTTTGCTACTTAATTAGGCGCGTCGTATTCATTTATTATCTCAAATAGCGATTTTAAGAAGACTGCCATTGAGATCTTCTCGAATGTGTTCCTTTTATAAAAAAAAATTTAATGTGATGGTTGGCTGGAGCTTATTGGCTAGTTATTGATAAGAATGTTAATACAACAAAAATATCTTAATTGCTTGATGAATATGAGCGAATAGGAAGGAGAGAAGAAAGTGTTATATTCCTTAGGAAGTTTTTTTTTTTCCATTTTTAATAGATAATAATTCTACGTTTTAAATTTTGTATGTTACCTTTCTTGTTGTCAACATAATTTCTTACATCCCACTAGCGATAACAATTTTTTTATCCAATTTTCTCAATCTCGTGTTATTCAACCATCCAAATAGCCTTTGAAGTTGTATAATTTAGATCAGTTGTGGGTATTTGATGCGAGTTGTATTTTATGTGGATAAAGCTGAAACAAAAAAAAATTGACCTTGTCCTGGTAGATTTTATTCTGAGTGAAAAATCAATCAAATTTAAATTTGAATAAAAATAATTTTAATATCTAACCCCTTTGGGTAAATGGACGAAATTTATTTCTTTTCACTTGCAACCCATAAGAACAAGAAAAAAGTCAAATAAACATGTCTACTTTAGAAAATTTTTTGAAACTTAGGGTATGTTTAATAATATAGAAAAGGCATGGAAAAGAAATTTGTGGAAAGGTTTTGAAATAAATGAGATAATGATGTGGAGTTGTGAGAATAGACAGAGTGATAATTAAATATAATGAGAATAGAGTTGTTGTCTAGAAAGATACAAAAAATAACCGTAAAGTAGTGGAGTTGTGTATTTTTCTATTACCATCACATTATTTTCAAATAAATTAATCAACAGTAATAGGTTAACATGAAATTAACCTACAAGTTAGGCTAAGAGTAACTGACTAACACCTTTAGAGAAGCGTAACTGGTAAAAATCAGTAAAATAGGTTTTAATAAAAATTAAAAAGATTTAATGATATATAGCGTGTCAAATCAATAAAAAAAGAATTATGTTAATAATCTCTCCACTCAACACTAATGGTGCGTCTGAAAAGTGATAAAATATTTGATTAAAATTTTTTTGAATAGGATAAAATGTGACGATATAATATAGTTAATGATGAGAAGTAAACATAATAGAGTTCAAATAGATAAATTAGATATATGAATAATTATATATGAATGATTAAAAAGTACAATAGTGAAAATAATTTAAAAATAAGATAATTATCATCATCATCATCATCATCATAAGCCATTTCCCACCTATGTGGGGTCGGCTGCATGGATTCTGTTACGCCATTC
>JAXCLR010000063.1:57274646-57293370 GCA_035584095.1 Annona squamosa | reverse complement strand
CTGACATGCCAACCCTCGCTTTTTTCCCGGGCTTGGGACCGGCAGTAAGATAGAAACTCTTACTGGCAAGGTTAAAAATAAGATAATTATGAATAGTGAAAAATGTTATATTAAAAAAATTTAGTTTGAAATGTTTTTTATATAAACAAACGCCTCCTAAAAAAACTCCATCTATCTAGTGCACTGGAGATTGGAATACACCCTATCAATCTCAATTTAAACTTCGCAAATAATGCTTGCAACAAGTGTCTTGAGTCAAGCTTGAATACTAGCAACATCTTAAATTTTTTTTTATTTCTTTATGACCGTGTTTAGAAAGTGATAAAACTTGTGTATAATTTTTTTTTTAGTGTGTTGGAAGGTAAAAAGAAAACTTATGACAAAATTTTCAAAAGACAAAATGATGTAATATGATTAGGGTAATAATGAATAGTAAAGAAAGATAATAATTTAAAAGAAATATGTTAGATATGCGAGTAGTTGTATGTAAATGATTGAAAAGTAAGATATTTGTATAAAAGTAAGTGAAAAAAAATTAAAGTTAAAGTAATCGTGGAGTGTAAAAGTTTTAAAATTGAAGAATTTTAGTTTGAAATATTTTTAGTGTAGAATATTTTAAATTGAGAAGAAATAATGTGATAGGATTAAGATAACCATGTGGAGTAAAAAAAAAATTAAAATAGTTGTACATCTAATTATATATAAAATGATTAAAAATAAGATAATTATATAAAATGTTTAAATTTTATTAAAATATGATAATTATAAAGAGAGAAAAAATTTTAAATTGAAAAGATTTTGGTGCATTGAAGAAAGGATAAAATTTTTGAATGATATATTTTTTATGTAAAAGTTTATAAAATATGAACAATTATATGGTATAATAGAGGTATGATGATGAGTAAAAAGAACAAAGTTAAAATAAATTAGTTAAATGAATAATTGTGTATAAATAATTGAAAATTTTGATAATTAAATAAAAATATAAAAAAAATTAAAAATAAAATAGTTGTTAAAAATAAAAAAATTTAGTTCACGAATTAGAATGGGAGCCAAATACTCATTTATTTTTGTGATATCTAAACATGTCCAATGTTCGATGCTTTCAACATGTAACTAAAGAAACTAAAAGGGTATAGTTGGGAAGTAATAAAATTTTTTATAAAAATTTTTGGTGTAAACATTTTTGAAATTGTAGAAATGATGTAATATAATAGAGGTAATTATGAGGAGTAAAAATAATAAGGTTAAATTAAACATTTTTATATAATAAAATAAATATATTAGTTGTATGAGTAGTTGTATAGAAGCGATTGAGAAGTATAATAATTATATATAAAGATGTAAAAAAATAATTAAAAAATAAGATAGTTGTAGAAAGTAAAAAATTTTAGATTGAAATGTTTGATGGAGAACTTATCAATATAAAAATTTTCATTATTCGTAACTACTATATTTTTAAATTATTCATTTACATATTCATGTATAAGTATTACTATTTTTAAACATTTTTATACAACTATTTATATAACTAACTTATATATTTTTAACTTTACATTTTTTACTTTTCATCACCACACCTATAATATTACATTATTTTATACTATTTTAAAAACTTGCAGGTAAAAATTTTTTCATTAAAAAGTTTATCATTTGCTAAATTAAGAAATTTTATTGTTTTTCGGGATAATTTATATTATACTCATAACAAATGCACATAATTTCTCCTATACCTACAACATTTCATAATTTTTTTATACTCATAATATTTCACCATAAATCACTCTCATACTCATACTTACACTGTTAAAACTACTGTTACCTACCCCATTAAAAAGATGATTTTGCCTTTCTAAAATTTTTAATTGAGATAATTTAACCTTAACATGATTCAATTGATGGTAGTAAATCATTAATACAATATATTAAATAACTTCAAAGTCATATTTGATTTATTTTAATTAGAAAAAAATTAAAAGGGTAAAATTGTTTTTTCATTGAGGTAGATAACAGTGGTTTTAACAGCGTGGTTATGAGAGAAATTTAAGATAAAATATTATAGGTATAAAAAGAAATTTATGAAATATTGTAAATATAAAAAAATTATATATATTTATTATGAGTACAATAGGAATTATCCCTAATTTTCCCACTAACCTTAGAACCCGAAACTCGGGCCCGCCTCGACCCAAGCTGCGTGCAGGCAAAAGCGCAAAAAACCCCAAAATCGACTCTTCTTCCTTCTCTTCTGCCCCGCCGATACGCGGGAAGCCGTGTACTCGCTAGTTTTATAATTTTAGTGAAGTTCTAGAGATTTAGCCGTTCCTTCTCTCCGCAGTTCTTCAGGATTCCTGGGACTTCTCTCCCTCCGAGGCTTGTCTGCAGCTTCTAGATTTCCTTCTTGCACTCTTCCATGGGGGGCCGTCGAGCGCAGGTCAACAAGGCTCACAAGAGCCGTTTTTCTTCCAAAGCATCTCGGCAAGTTCACAAGACTTCTCGAGCTGGTATTCCTGCCTCCCTCCTCTACACGTGCTCTCCTCGTTTCGATGATTTTGATGAAGGTCTCATCACGTAATTGATTCTGTCATCTTTTTTTTTTTTTTTTGGTTTTTGATCTAGACAAGAGCCGGATCTCAAAAGCCGACACCCACGGTGTAGTGAAGGGTGCCCGAGCTGCGCGGCTTCAGCATAGCAGAATGGTAAGGTTGGCGGGTGTTAGGTTGGACTTCATGTTCATCAGCTCTTAAAAAAATTTCACATTTGCTATTTCCTGGAAGTTGTTTTCGTGCCGGTCTTTGTTTCGTCTTCTGCTTGCTATTTCTCCTGCGAATTTTCTTGAATTAGCTGGGGTTCCGGATTCGTGCTTAAAGTTATGTTTCTATATGCTAATTTTCGCAATGCTGGCTTATGTACGTTTCTATAGATTGACTGCGTGATACATTCTTTGTGATATTAGCGTTCGATTGTCTTAGTTTTTTTTTTTTTTAAATTTTAAATTTTTTTTAACAATAGCTGCAGAAATTACTTTGGCTTTCACTAATGCATGACCTTGCCTTTTCTCTTTTCCTAGAATACCACGACTGTTTTTTTTTTTAATTCCTTTCAAAATTACATCAATGCTTGTCTTTATTCATTTTTTCTCTTTCATCCGTTTGAACGTTGAATTGTCGCCTTTTCTCTTTCGAACAGAAATTTCATGAGCATGTTTCCTGATCTTTCAATTTTGGCTTGCTGTTCTCTCTCTTTTTTTATAAGAAATGACATCGATTTTGTAGGTGCGAGAACAGAAGCGTGCTGCTCTTTTGAAAGAGAAAAGGGCCACCAGCGGGTCAACAAGTCCTCCTCGTGTAATTGTGAGTGTTGTACCCATTATGAGGATATCTCAGTGTAATTGTGTGTTCTACTTCTTGTGTTATGGAAGAATATCTCAGTGTAGTCATGTTCCACTTCTTTTGTTATGTAAGAATATCTCAGCATAGTTTTGAGCATTCTACTTTTTATGTTATTGAAGAATACCTCAGATCGTTTTGTCCTTATAATGTGTTGTTTGAGCTGTCTGGTTCTGTCACTTTTTTCATGCAAAATCTGTTCTGTTTGTATTGATCTTAGATATTGTGTTTGGAACAGGTTCTTTTTGGTCTATCTTCTTCCGCAAGAATCAATTTACTTGCAAAAGATCTACTGGCACTATTATCACCAGATGGCGTACAAGTTACATCTAATACTGTTGCATCTCCTACTTACAAAATTCGAGCAACTGTAAGTTCCATGGTTATGCATAGAGGCAGATATTTCTGGTTTTATTGTGTTCTATCATTCACTTGCAGTCTTTACGGGAGCAGGTGGAGGAACCTACATACTTCATTTTTGTTACAGTCATCACCATCTATCTAAGCATTTATCCATTTTGCTTGGATCAACAATATGAATTATTATTGCACTCTGATTACTATTCTACATTTAAATCTTGTCTTCTTTGGAGGCATTTTGTTTATTTTCTAACTTCATAACAAAATAAGAATATGAAGAAAAGAACTGAATCTGTGCTTCTTGTCTTTGCAAGATCCTGGAAGCACCTCATGGTGATCTGTTGTCATGCATGGAGATGGTGAAGGTATTTGAGTTTTCTATGGCCATGTCATTGTTTTCTCTCCAAATGTGGCATTTACACTTCTCTTTTACTCGGGCCCTTAACTAACGACATTTTTGTCATACTCAGACTGCAGATTTGATTGCTTTTGTAGCATCATCGAGTTCTTTGTATGAGGGGGATGAATCTAGTAGCTTTATAGATTCGTTTTCGGTTTTGTGCCTTTCTGTCTTCAGGGCACTAGGTTTACCTAGTTGTGTGGTCCTGATGCGGGTGAGTATGGGTTCCTTGTGTCTGAATGCCCAGCACACTTTGTGAAATGCTCATTGATTGGCACTCTTTTTTAATTTTTGCCACGTGCTCTTAGGATCTTCCTGTTGACTTGAGACAAAGGAATGATTTGAAGAAGTTATGCTCGTCTAGCCTTGCTTCTGAATTTCCTGAGGATTGTAAGTTCTATCCAGCAGATACAAAGGAGGAACTGCACAAGGTAATCTGCTAAGGTTTTCAATCATTATAGAAAAATGTCAGAAATAGTTATTATGTATCTTATCCCTATTTGGTAGCAATTTTTGTATATGCAGCAAAGTTCCTTCTGTTGTTAATTTGCCACCTGGTTGTCTTTTCTCTTTCTGAAGCAATGTGTTACTTTGTTAAGTCTTCTTGCACCACTCAGAATTCAGTGACTTGATCTACGTGGTTGCAGTTCATGTGGATTTTCAAGGAACAACGGCTTTCTGTTCCTCACTGGCGAAATCAGCGTCCTTATGTCATGGCTCAGGAGGTATATTTAAGTTCCCTATGAATTTCTAGTTAAGTGGTTATATTTCTATTCAACTCATTGTATAAACTTCTAGCTCTATTAACTACTGGAGCCACCATATCATCTTGAGATTCTGTTAAATTTGAAACTGGAAATTCTTGGCAAAAGTACGAAACAGAATCCAATTGTTAGTCTCTCTGGCGTTTTCACTCTGGTTCTTGCTTCTCATGGTTCTTTATCAAATTCCACATTTCAGGTCGATCTGGTTGTGGATGAAGCTAATCCTGGAAAAAGCACCCTTCGTATGTCTGGTTATGTGCGTGCTCACAGTTTGTCAGTGAACCAGCTGGTAACTGATTCACCCTCATCCATGTCCTGCATAAATCTGTGTTCTAGTTCCTTTGCTCACTCTTTTCTCCAAATAGGTTCATGTTTCTGGCGCAGGGGATTTTCAGTTGTCTATGATAGACATTCTCAAGGATCCATTTCCAACAAATGGAAGGAAAAGTCTGGACTCGATGGATTCTGATGAAGTTCATGGTTTGGAGGTAGGTATCTTTCACTTCTGGCAATTTTTAAATAATTTATATTTAAATCAAGAGGTAGCAAACAGGGCCCAAGGTAATAAACTTGATGTTCTTTTCCCAAGTCAAAGAGGGTCATCCTGGATCTAGGAGTTCTGATTTGTTAGGACTTTTGGAGAGCTTAGTTTGGAAATGAACTTTTTATTTTTTATAAAACGATTGTCAAATTTCAATAATCAAAATGAAAAAATAAATGCAACCAACAACATTTTTAGAAAAAACAGAGAATGAAGTACCACCTGAAACATGAATTTGTAACAAAGCCACTTATCAAAATTTTTACTAAAAGGTAAAATTGAAAATATCCTATGAATTAAAATTGATGGACTCATTTTTAAGCATACATAGTTACATACCAAAGGGGGCCCATAATAAAACAATTGAATCACGTCCGATGGATTTTTTTTTGTCAATAATTAAATAAATTAAATGGAAATGAGAGAAAATTTGAGAAAGAAAAAAGTACTAAGTATCATTTTGATAATTAGAAATCAAGGTTTTAGGGTGAATGGAGTAATGACTGTTTCAGTAATAACTGAAATGCAATTGAAGAATTCATTAGAAGTTATAATTTAGAAACCAGCTTGTGTTAATTTGGGCTTGGCTGAAATTGTACATTATAAAACATTGGATGTTGACTGTTCTAATTAGCTTCTCATGTTTCTCATAATATTGCAGGTCATTCGGTCCTTGCTGCCTGATGCTTCAAAGCAGGAACCTTTAGTGATTGAGAATATTCCAGACCCTCTTGCTGGAGAGCAGGTGAATTCTGCTTCACTTTCTCTGCATTTTTATCAAGGCTACCTGGAACTGAGTGTAATCTGCTTGGTTAAGGCGTTGCCAATTTTTATAATATTACTGCATCTTGATTTTACATCCTCTCGTTAATGCACAAGTTGTTAGTGGTTTCCCTTGCTTGGACCAGTGTAATGAGGTATTTTGTGTTTCTTGCTCCCCTGAGCACTCTCCTGGCTATCTCCTACTCTTATGGACCTTTTAATTGATTCTTTTAATATCCTTTTATCTGTGTCTTTGGACTGTGTTTCTGCGGATTGTGGAAATGTATATGGTGTAAGTTGGATACAGTAACAGAAGCCGTCATTGTCATTGTTGTTGTCATCATCATCATAATAAGCTGTTTCCCACCTTGGTAGGGTCGGCTGTGTGGATCTTGTTGTGCCATTCTTGATGAATCGAGACTAAATTTTCGGTAACATAAGCCGTGAAGTAATTAAAAAAAATATATAAGGGATGATAATGAGAAATAGATACTATAATGAAGAAAAACTGAGGTGGTTAAGGATGCATGGAGGTAATCGAAGGTCATATCAATGAAATCTTATGGGAAGTGTTTTTTAATTTTACGTGTATATGGTGCAACCTAATATCCCCTCAAATCTCTTTGGATTCCCACTGGCAAATGACCAGCTCGTCCTGCTTTAGCTGGGCCTACATGAAATTTGTTTAATTTGTAAGGTTCTCTTGACTGCCTTACTAGTCATTTACAGAACTCAATGACGTGGGCTTGGGATAATGAAATATTCTAGTCATGAAAGTGGACATCAGAAAGAGTCATTATTTTCATGGCAACCATAACTTATATTGCTATGATATTGGCAGTTGGGATTTCTGGGGTATCTGTTCAAGTGAGTCTTATAGAAACTTTTAAAAGCATATTGGTTTCCAGAATGCAACTCCCAATGCATGATCCACTCTTCATGGTTTGTCCTCCCAGCATGCCTATCTCCTCTTTTCACTGTGGAAACTGATTATAAACAATTTCATGTTGTATTTAGCCTTTCCAAACCATTTTGCGAAGCATCGGCCATGGTAAAACTGATGTACATATTGCATGATCATGATTTGGTAAACAATATTGGTTATTGAATTGCATTTCTGAAGTTCTGGAGCAAAAAAATAGTAGCTGTCATTTGATGGAAGTGGTTTCTAGTAGTTTTATTATTTTCCTTGATCAGACATGGCCAACAGAAGAAGATATGGCTGAAGCTGACACAGTAAACAGAACAAAAGTGAAAAAGAAGAAGATTCTTCCAAAAGGAACTTCAGAATACCAGGTTATATATATTTCTTTGCGTCTAAGCTGCACTACTTCTATCACTTGCACATGGCCATGATCAGTTCCTGGTTCTCATCTTTAAATGCCACAGGCAGCTTGGATCGTTGATGATACAGATGATGAGAATTCAGATGGCTTTGAGGACAATAGTGATGGCATGGTATTGGATGAAGGACAAAATGGTTGCTTTGCCCAGGAAGAAAACACCCACTCGGACATTGATGATGACCAAGGTTCTTTTTCATTGAGCATGAGAGAATTTGATGAAGAAACGGAGGCTGATATTGCAATGAATGTAAGTTTTAGCTTATCTAGTTGATTGTTTAAAGGGTATAATTGAATGTACTTTTCTTTCTATTTTTGTAATTCTTTGACTAACTGGTTGGGTTTTTTTTTTTCCCATTTACTTATTTATTTATTATTGACTCTCATTAACTTTTTTACCAAATTTTAAAATTGCTTTACACTCTTCGAGATATTTTTAAACATACTCAGGGCAACTCCAGATTAAATTATTCCAATGAGAAATGAGGACAGTAGTATTGATAAAGCAGTGCCATGGCTCTTCATGGTTGTGTCAAGGGAATGCTTGTGGCTTTAGGTAGACTGGGGGATATATTCTTTGGTTTGGAGGACATAAATCTGCCTTTGTGCTGGTGTGCTTAGATGTGAATGTTGGCAGGGTCTCTAGAGGTTTTGACTTCAGTTTCTGGGTCTTTGTTATTTAAGGACACAAATCAGTCTCCGAATTGGTTTTAGGTAATGGTCCTTGCTCTTTTTTAATTACTTCATATTACCTAAAAAATTAGAATCTTCAAGATTCTATCAGGCTTGAACTTAACTCTCACGAGAGCAGTTTGGATGTTATCTACTCAAATGCCTCTTAAGCAATACCTGAATGCCTCTAGGCTGGGCCAAAAACTTGGCCTGTGCCCTTTTCCCTTGTTTTCTTCCAGTGAAATTTCCACCCTAAAAGATGACCATCATAACCAGGTGGAACTATGCAGCCCTGTTTTGCCATGGAATGTTGAATGTCCTGTGGAATAAAGTAAAAAAGCTGGGTGATGGATTCGTTTTTGACCTAAAAAGTTTAGGCTGATAAGGAGTTTCTGATCCTCCAATTATTGAGACCATTCGGTTGCTGTAATAGCTTGCCCTCACAAGTGCTTGTTAGAGTCCTGAGTAAACCTGGTCATGTTTTTCCATGCTTTTTGCTAGTGAGGGATGCATGGAAATACTTCACAAAATGACCGGAGATGCTCACCTGGCAAGTTTTTATTCTTCAAGTTATGTTCTTAGCATACACTGGCATTATTATCTGGGCACATGGCATCATTTGTTGAAACCAGACTAATCTGTCTGGATGCATGTTTTTGTCAATCGAACAGTTTCTTTGACTTTCAAAGTTTCTGGAGATCATTTTGAGCTGGGTGCTATCCAACCAACAGTTTGGATTATCTTGACTCCACTGTTCCTGTTTGTACGCAGAAATCAAAGTAGAAACCTGATTCCTGGTGCAGGAGCAGCAATGAGTTTCCTATATGTAACAATTGGAGACAACGCGGAGGTATTCTCCACTTTGGTGAGGCCATAGGCCCATAGCCCCCCTCCTCATCCCCCCACCCCGAGCAGTTTGCTTAGGTGGGAGGATGGTTGACTGTCCAGGAAGTGGTAGTCTCGATCACTGTTGAGGTTGGAAGAGACAAAAAATACCTTGGTAGTGAGCCTGGGGTGTTACAATTGGTTTCAGGAAGGGATGTTGACAATACCTTGGTAATGGGTACAGGGCATGATGCCTCTAACAGTTGATTACATTTTTAGAAATATAACTGTTTCGATGACAAGCAGAGAAGCCAACATTTGAAGTACTTCTATAGTATAGTTAGAAAATGGGATTTCAAATTTGAGTATAAGTGCATCATTGCATCTTGTTTCATCATCTTAAATTACCTTTTTTCCCCCTTTTTTGCTTCTATATTCCAATATCTGTTATTTAGCATATCATGTACTGCAACGTTATTATTATTTTATTATATTGGTCATGAAGATTGTAGAAAAGGATTATGTTTTGCTACCTAGAAAAACTTTCCTTGGGATGATTAGAGTTCTAGAGCTGGTTTGACTACTTCTCTTTCTTCTCTCTCTCTCTCTCTCTCTCTCTCATGAAAAAGAGATTTTAGGCTTTTTTTTTTTTTTTTAAAAAATCCTTGATCTGAAATATGAAACACTAATGCTTTTCTTTTAGGATGGTGAAAACATGACAAGAGAGCAGTTGGACCGTGAGATTCAAAAGATCAAAGAAGCACATGCTGAAGATGAGGGTATCAATATGCTTTCTTAATCCTGGCTTCTATTTAGTGTTGAGTCTTTGGACATGATATATTCCTTATGTTTTTTCAACCATCCTTTGGCCTTTCTACTATGATACTGGAACAAGAAATATATTTAAATTATTCAAATACCACTTCTGCAATAACATATGTGCATATACTTGTAACTGGTTGATGACATTGCTTAATTTACTTCAATTTTTTCCAATGCAATTTAAAGTACAATTCAAAGATGGTGCCTGATATACCTAGTGTTCGTACTGCTCAATGTTGAGCACCTGTATCTGCATAGACTTGAAGCATACCTAATTGCTTTATAATATCCAAAGTTTCATATGATAAGCTTCTTTCCAATTGCCTAGTTAAACAGTATGAATTTGAGTACATTATTCCACCTTGTCCTGGATATGGGCTAAATTATCCCAGATGTTTTTAGTGTATTCGGTAACTCCTGCGTCTACCTTTTTTTCAGCTCTCCCTTGCTGTTCTATGACTTTTGAGTTCAGAATTCTAACTTCAAACTAACTCTTAACTTTGATGTTATGATTTCAGAATTTCCAGATGAAGTGGAGACACCATTAGATATTCCAGCTCGTAAACGTTTTGCTAAATACAGGGGCCTTAAATCTTTTAGGACTTCTTCATGGGATCCAAAGGTCTGGAGCAGTATCATATTTAGGAAAAGGGCTTTTTGCAGATGACTCCCCAAGTCTTTGTGATTTTGCAATTTATGCCTCTAACTCCCCAACCACAAAACAACAGCAGCAGCAGCAACAACAACAGAATAACTGCCAGTACCGACGTTCAAAATAATCAGGCCTCTGCTCTTCCGTTATGACAAAAATAATTGTTATAAATATTCTTCCTACTTTAAATGAGTTATTTTTTCTCCCTTATTTGTCCACACATCCAAAAAATATTTTTGGCCTTATTTCATTGTCAAGGAGTGATCATGATGGGGTAAAGATATGGATATTTTGAATGGATTCTAGTCATGGACTCATGGAGGGATAATCTGGAAAAGACGTTAACCATAAATACTTGGGGATACTTTGCGAAAAGTCCTTTAAAAAATAACCTTGATAATGTGTTTTCCTTAACAAATTTTTGAAAAATCTTTGTGATGTCTCTTACTTTTGAATCACAGGAATCTCTGCCTCCTGATTATTCTAGAATTTTTGCTTTTGATAATTTTGCAAGAACTCAAAAGCATGTTATTGCAAAAATTCATGATATGGATAATGGGAACATGGATGACTGTGTTCCAGTTGGTAGTTATGTGAGACTGCATATCAAGGATGTACCAGTGGATGCTGCTTCTAAGCTATGCCTGCAGTTAAAGAGATTGCCTGTGTTATTATGTGGCCTTCTGCAGCATGAGTCCAAGATGTCTGTCCTTCATTTTAGGTATGGCCTTTCTTTGTCATCTCCCCCAGTGTTCTCTTGGTGTTCTATGTGAGAGGATAGGTCTGGGATGTGTGTTTAAATTGCAATAGTTGGGTTTTTTTTTTTTTTTTTGTTTCTCTTCTTTTTCTTTTCACGCTTGTAAACTAAGGACCTGCATGGAAACAGGTAAAGATAATATATATATATATATTTTTAAAGAACTCATTCTTACATTCCCTTTGATATGATTTTACATTTTAACTACCTAACTGCTCTACCTTTTTTATTACTACCTTTACATTCCAATCAAATTTTCAGATTTTTTCATGTAACAACCTTGTTTACTTTAATTTTATTCTCTTTATTCCCAATTACTACCCATATTATATCGTATAACTCTCTCACTTCTAAAATTTTTCCTATTCCCACTTTCCAACTTCTACATCTATTAAATGGAACCTAAGTGATATCTCAAAGGTAAACTTGGTAGTCTTAACTCTTTTTTTCTTTTTTTAATATTTTTTTTATAGTTTTTCATAAAAAATTTATTGGTATAGGGATGTAGCTTTAGTTGATCATGGCGTTGAACGTTGGATGCCTTGATGACCTGGTAAACTTGTTTTTCCATGTGAGAGATGAGAGAGTCATACCAGTTTGATGGGAAATTGGTTGACATCTTCTCTAGGAGGAGAATAAAAGGGCAAGAATACCGTGGTGGTCAATGCTCTTAAAAACTGGACCATTAATTGAACCTGAGTATTAGTTGATACATTTGAATTGTCTCAACCTTTGGTTTGCATAAATTTTGTCTCATGCATCATTGGTTTACAATTGTTTTATATCTTTGAGAGCTGTTTCATGGATCTGAAAGAGGGTACTTGGGTTTTCCTGTAAGAACTTTAAATGTTTAAAATGTTTAAGACTATTAAAGCATAAAAAGGATTATACAGAAGGAAAAGCTGATATGTTCAGAAGTTATGCACATGTCAAAGATCCAAACACTGAACGCTGCAGGACCACTAATACAGTTTTAACAATTAAACTATCCATTAATCATTTCTTTAATTTAGTTCAACTGTGGGTCTCATTCTGTTTGTTCAACATATTAAACAATTTGATTATGTTGTTTCACTTCCATATTTAGTCTTTCATGTCTGATTGGACTGACTGGGACTGGTTCCTTTTTTGCTGGTTAAGTGTAAATTTTTTTCAAGCACTGGCTGAGGAGACAAGAAAGGCTTATTATGCTTTTATGTGGAAACATTTCATGCTAAAAATGTAATGCATAGGAGTAAACTATTTGACCATCTCAGGATGAATTTGGGATAAATAGTTGAATTTGCAGATTCTTAGTGATGTTTTGCTTCTATTTTCTTTTACGTAGAGTATATTTTAATTTTTTTTCATGTATTTATGACAATAGAGAATCTGCCTACAGCTTTCACTCTGTCTATGGTTGAATAGCTGTATTTTGTGTGCATGAGGTGTCCATTACTAGCTGTTTTGGAGAGATGTTTGGGTCATATAGGAGCGTGGGAACAAATTGATTAATTATTTTGGGAGCAGGCTTAGCACTCTAAAAAGTGGTGTAAGGGCTAACCTAGGTACACTAACATATAGTGTGGGACCTTATGTTAATGCTTGGGTCCTTGTGGTGGGCCACTTGAGTCCTATGCAGGTGATGGCAGCCTCCTGCTGAGTATTGGCAATATCATTCCTCACAGTATCTGGTTTCACCTGTTTATATTTAGCTGTTTTCTCGAAGTAGATCCATAAGTCACTGGTCAATCTGGCTGTAGTATCTTTCTTTTTACCGTAGGATATTATCCCAAGCTCTTTCTTCTGGTGGTTTTGTTTGCTTGAAAGAAAAAATTTCTTGTCATTTCTGCATCACCATGAAAGCTGCTGTTGCTTTATTTTTCTTATTGCTGGATGCTCATAACAATCCTCTACATTCCAATTGGGCGCATTTTGATGAATATTCTGTCGATAGTGGCTCATGATTTGGGTATTTCACTTTATACATTACCATGGGAAGTTCAAAAAAATATTTACTTTCTAAGGAATTATTTTATTCTGAATGGATTGCAGCATGTATTAATTGTGTCGTGTCCAATCATCTAGGTAAACATGAATCCTGGTAGTTTGATGGGTAGAATAATTCGTTGACATGTCAACGTACACTTTTTCTAAGAATTCTATCTGTTTTCCAGCATAAAGAAGCATGATTCGTATGATGCTCCTATAAAGTCCAAAGAACCACTTATTTTTCACGTTGGATTCCGCCAGTTTGTCGGGAGGTAATTTTCAGCATATTCATATCGACTTGTTTCTGTGTAGTTAATTTTGCTTAAGATCTGTCTAGTAGAGAAAATGTCTTCTTTTCGATCAAATAATTTTGATTTTTTGCTTTTCAGGCCAATATTTTCTTCTGATAATATAAACTCAGACAAGCATAAGATGGAGAGATTTCTGCATGAAGGCCAGTTTTCCATAGCTTCTCTTTATGCCCCTATTTCATTTCCACCCTTACCATTGATTGTTTTGAAGAGCGGGCATGGGGATGCTGTTGCACCTGCTGTTGCTGCTGTTGGTTCATTGAGAAGTATTGACTCAGACAGGATAATTTTGAAGAAAATTATTTTAACTGGGTAAGTTTCAATCAGTTTCTATTGCACGGTGTTACAAAACTGCAGCCACTTGAGGTTTTTAGTAAATAATTGATAACTTAATTATAAAATAATCTATTACACCATGATCACTTGCATGCTTTACTGACAATCTATTATGCCATTATCAGTTTTGTTCTTGCGCAACGATTTGTTGCACAACGATTATCAGTGATGCTTGGATAGCTTTGGCATTTTGTGTCAAATGTCTGCAGCAATTCATAGTGTTTGGTTGAATTTAATCTTTCTCCAAATGCTGTTTTTGTTGCATCTCTTTTAAATGTAATGATATTTTATTTTATGCTTCTGAAGTTCCTAATTACCCACTTTTTATTGCCTCATTACTTGCAGTTTCCCTCAGCGAGTATCAAAGTTGAAAGCTACTGTCCGTTTCATGTTTCATACTCCAGAAGATGTCAGATGGTTCAAGGTATTGCCACTATTTGATGTCAAGATCATTGAAAGTTTCTGTACTTACTATCCATGTATTGATGTTAAAGGTGGTGGATACTACCTAAGTACCGTTTCATAATCCTTTTATATGAATGGTACATCTGAAATGAAAGTTTACTAGATCCCCAACCCAAATCTATAAATGGTGATAAATACACACCAGTTCCAAATGTTTCCTGTAGTTGGTTTCAAGTGCTTGTGGTAGTAGAAGCGTCCTTTGTTTTTCTACTACGTGGATAACATTCCTTATTACGTGTGTGCGCCATGATGCAGCCTGTGGATTTATGGACAAAATGTGGTCGCCGGGGTCGGATCAAGGAACCTGTTGGTACCCATGGTATGCTCCCTGTTATTATTACTGGTGTCATGCACCAATCTTAGCTGAAAAGGTGGTTGATTCTTGTTTTACTTAGGCATATTGTTAGGCAGGATAATCTTATGGTTGTGCATAATCTGTAGGAAAAGATTAACCATGCTAGTGAAGCACATGATGTACTAATTAGTTGTGTTTCAGTGACCCAGATACTCCTGTCATGAGCCATACCTAGGATTGTAAGAGGTGGAATAACTCATATAATGTGAAGCTTAACTTTTAGTCTGTGGTCTAGAATTAGCCAGAGTTCGCTGCAGTTGCTAAAATAGAGAGAGCCAAAGATTGGATGCTTGCCAACCTGATTTTGAAGTTTTGCAGCATCTAACATATATGTTGATTTTGTATGATTTTCAGATCAGGCCGTGCACATATTCGATTTGAGTAAAAATTGGTATATTACTTAAATAAATAATTTTAAATACAATTGGTTGGTTAGATTTTAAATTTAATGATTGATTTGACATCATTTGCAGCCGATTGCATCATAGTTATGGTTTAGTCCAATTGCACTTGAATGTTTTCCACACCATCATCATCATTATAAGTCATTTCCCACTTAGGTGGGGTCGGCTGCATGTATTCTAAATATTTTCCACACACACACACACACACATGAGAACCCTTCTTGTGCAGATGGACTGCACCATAAATTATGGTGCAGTCCGCTCCAAAACGGCCCAATGTGTATTAAATGTAATAACATATCATACAATCATTTATATGTATAAAAATTAATATTTAAGACAATCTAGATGTTGAAAATACAATTTTAAAATTGATATTTATGTGAAACTAGTTTATTATGTTGACTTTGTATCATTTTGAGATGAGGTCCATATACTTTTGCTTTGGATGAAAATTGGTATGCTATGAAAGTAATTAGTTCTAAATGTAATGACTAGAATAGATGTCATTCTCATGATCAAATGGGCCTTATTTTGCGGCAGATTGCACCGTAATTATGGTACAGTCTGGATGCACTTGAATGCCCATAAACGTATTTGATTTGGATGAAAATTGGTTTGCTATTAAAGTAAATAATTTGAAATATAATGGGTGGGTTAAACGTTGGTTTCATGATCAAGTGGGCTCTATTTTGCAGTGGACTGCACTGTAATTATGTTGCAGTTCAAGTGCACTTGAATATTTTCTTACTTGATCCCTATTGGGGCCCACTTGATCATGACGTTAACATCTATCCCACCCATTATACTTAGAATTATTTATTTTAATCGCATATCAATTTTCATCCAAATCAGACATGCGTATGAGCCTTATCTAAAATGGTATATAATCAATTTAAAGAAATAATTTAAAGTAAATATCTTATATAGATAAATAATTGTATAATGTATTATTATATTTTAATACACGTGGGGCCCATTTTGTAGAGGACTACTTTGTAATTATGATGCAATTCGTCTTCATGTAGACGAACTGCACCATAAATATGATGCAGTCTATTGCAAATGAGCCCCTCATGTATTAAAATGTAATGATACGTTACACAATCATGTATCTGTATAAAAATCATATTTAGGTGGTTTAGATGTTGAAAATATAACTTTAAAATAAATGTTTACGCTAAATTATTTTATATGTTGATTTTATACCATTTTAAATGGGGCCCATACACATTTAATTTGGTGAAATTTGGTATGCTATTAAAATAAATAATTCTAAATACGATAGGTGAGTTAGATGTTAATTTCATGATCAAGTGGGCCCCATTTTTGCAGTGGCCTGCAATGTCATTATTGTGCAGTCCGACTGCACTTGAATATTTTTCTATATATATATATATATCAGCTACTTGGCAAACTTGTATAGTGAACCTTGTGCCCCCCATTTGCAATGTTTTGATATCAAGATGTGCCTTCCTGATGAGTCAGTGCCCTAGATTACCACTGGGTGGAAAGTGGAGATCACTGAAACAGCAAGAAGGCATTTTTAGGCCATTAGTTCAAGCACACTGGTTTTCTTTTGGTAACTGTCCAGCAAGATAAATTGAAATATATTACAAGAGACTGCAGTTCTTGGGTAAAGTTCGTGCCTTCAATTCTTGTTCGATTTTGTCATCAGTACAATTATGATATAGTATGCTCATTGCACTGGTGTAATGCCGCCACCGCCGCCGCCACCACCACCACCCCACCTCCCCAGCCCCCAACAATATGTGGATCATGGTAGGAAAGATTGATTGTTTTCAGTGTTTACTATATTGTTGGCCAGAGTGTCTGTTGCATCAGTTTTCTGTAGTTTTCATATTATGGACTGGACTCCCCATGTAGCTGAATTTTCTCACTATTGGATTTCAATTGGGTCAATCTTCTTCGTACTTCACAGGGGCTATGAAGTGCGTCTTCAATGGCATCGTCCAGCAGCACGACACTGTCTGTATGAGCCTCTACAAACGTGCATACCCCAAATGGCCGGAACAGCTGGTTCCAGTCTTGAATTCATAGTCATAAGCAACTGCTGGTTTTCTTGCCTGGGAGGAAAGCCATTTGCTGTTGTTTGGGAGTGAAGCTGTGGTTCAGATAGACACCGAGAGAGAGATGCTCTAAGCCACATGTCAGCTGGTGCGGTCTCTCCTGTAGAACTAGCTCTTCTCATCTGGTCTTTGGGAAGAAGAAATTTTGGTAATTTTGCTCAAAAAAATAGCCCATGCATGGAAGTTTCAATTTTGTTTGATGCGTCTGGACTGTGGAGGGATGGATGATTTATCTATCAGTGTATTCTCTTCTTTCCGAATTTTGTATTTTTTGTTTCATCAAGGCCATAATATGTTTCCAGTGCTTGATGGTTTTGTTTCATCCTGTGCTTTCTGTGTTTAGGGAAAGCAGAGCATGTTTGGTTACCCACAATGCTTTATAAGGCGGTTTAATTTTGGCGGGAACTAGTTATAATTTTATAAAGCGTCACCCTTGATATGCTTTTCACGCCACATGCCTGTCAACAGAACCCATTTGGATACACGAGCCAAGACAGGAAAACAAATTTTCCATGCGCTTTGCCTGTTGACAGCTCCACTGCACCTTCTGCGGTCGCTCTCAAGTCTCAAGATCTGAGTCATGAAAGGCGGCATGTGTACCCTGCTCTCTTCTTCCGGCAATGTAGACAGGTGTATTTGCAGTCACGAACTGTATAGATAATCATATCCAACGCGGATCTTGGCATGTGTGAGTGTGGAAACTATGGTTTTTCTATGAAATTTGGTTTTCCAAGGCCAATCATTGCTTCATTAATCATACTGTTATTTTCACTTTTACCCCTACATTTTAATCATTTTCCCTACCAATTACATACATCAAATCTATCTATTCTAACTATACTCCTGTTATTTTTTATCAATCACACATTTATCAACATATATATCTTTTTTATTTCCCATCATTTCTCACAATCTAACAATTTTACACATTAGCAAATGCCCTCAGCGAATCTGTCATTGGCCGCGCGTTAACACAAAAAGATAGAGCCTCTGGGGACGAGAGCCTAGCCTTTGTTTTTTGTTTTGATGAGCCGGAGCCCACTGCGCACGGCTGGATGCAAATTGCGGCGAGGGGCCTTGAAACCCTGATGTTTGGCACGAAATGCCCCATGCGCTACCAGCTGGCCTACACCCATGGACACGAGCCTAGCCTTTGTTTTGATGCAAGCTTCTAAATTTATCCTCATGGTAGATGCGCAGCTCAATAATGTACAAAACGGATTAACATGAAATCTGAGAATCATTTCAATTTGATTAAAATACAAGCAAAATATGCAAAACGGATGGTTTAATACGAAATCCGTGCCTATTGTTGAAGCAACAGGCATTCACCGCAAAGATAAGAAATCAGATTTCGTCCCCTGCAGTGTGTTTATTTTGTTGGTTTTGTCGATGTTGCAGTTTACACGGAGATTTTTATAAGACAGCAGCAGCATGTGGTGAATATTGGGTGAGGTTGATGCGGCCTACGTAATCTCCAGTAAGCAAACCATAGTAAAGATGGT
>JAXCLR010000063.1:57247241-57270220 GCA_035584095.1 Annona squamosa | reverse complement strand
ATTAGCGGAGAAGCCGTAAAAATTTGGAGGGTTCTTTATTTCACGCTTTGGATCCTAGTAAAATCCATGACCAAAAAAAAAAAAGTATATTGCTTTTCGTTTGATATTTTGATAAGAACGTGCTAGACCAACCAATCAAAAACCACCATCCCCATCCCTAGCTATTTTGGCTTGGGTGATGAGCCAATACGTGTGTATGTAGTGAAGAGATTTGATCCAATGCAACTACGGTGCAACATGTTGAAATTTTTTATTTTTGATATATTTTTTTGAAAATTCAAGTCATTCATCTTAGTTTACTTTTGACAAAAAAAAAGAGTAATTTTGCAAATGCACCTATTTAGTTTGACTATAATTATAAACATACTCATGTAATTTCAGAAATTATAAATAATCTTTACATAATTCGACCATAATTACAAACATAGTTATGCTGTTATGACGTCATTACTGTACCATCACGATGTAAGTATATTTACATTTTAAAAAATTACATGGGTATATTTTGATTTTGCAAATATACCTATGCAGTTTACATATTTTTTAAAATATACCTATCTTGTGATTGTGCAGTAATGATGTCATAACAACGTAAGTATATTTGCAATTATGATTAAATTATGTAAGAGTTATTTATGATTTTTGAAACTATATGAGTATATTTACAAATTAACCCATAAAAATCTTATTATTTAGTGCTTTATATGATTGACGAGTGATGTTGTTAATAATTATATTTTTAAGATTATTAATTGTAAAAAATTTCCAATTCGCTTATTTTTGTATATAGGTTAAATAAATAATTTTAAATACAATGAATAGATTGGAAGTGAAAAAATAAAAAAAGTCAAGTTGTGGTAAAATCAAGTCGATTGTATGAGAGCATTCTTCCGTATTGAAATGAAAATACATGTCTCGCTTGTGCCTTTGTGTTATTTATTTTTATTTTTCATTTTTATGCGAATTTATACATAATCTTTATATGTAACAAAATTTGTTATTTGAATATATGTATATATTTTTTGTAATTGCAAAATAATCATTTCTCTCATTTTGGGCAACCAGATGACCGCACCTCGTAATTAGACCAATTTTGTCCCACTATAAAAGAAAGAAAACCAACACTCGTCCTCAAATGGGAGATACAATGTTCTCAGTGGGGATGAGCCCTAACTACGCGGACATAAGCTGCGACTTCTGCCAATTAGGCTATGCCCGTACTGTAAAACCTGGTGGCAAAAATCGATTATCTTCGATTGGCAGTGATACCTTTAAGGAATTAAGTGGAAATACGAATTAATAACAAGAACCATGCTCATGGACCAACGGTTCAGATAAGTCAGAAGGCTAGCTATCACGATACAATCATCATCGACTAATTTTCAACGGTCCAAATTAGACACGTGGCGGTATGGACGAAGTCAGCCAGCACTTCTCCTAGGATGAGCTGACTAAGGGATACACAATTAACGATCCAGATTATTCTTAAATACCAAGATCAAACCGTATATACTAAAGGCGTATTTGGCATTCTAATGAACTTGTCTATCTTTTTATTATTTCGCCATTATTCTATCTTTTAAATATTTCTTAACATTTTTCTGTATAGTCATTATAAATTTATTTTTTTTTACCACTGCACATACAACTATCATGTATAGTTTAACTTTTATTTTCTTTACCATTAATCGATACTCATATAATATCATTTATCTTGTTTCAAAATTACAATCACTTTAATGTAAGGAGCAATAGACACAATTGCTTAGCCATTACCTCTACAACAAGGTGACAGCTCAATAATCAAGGTTGTTTGGAAGAAGGCGTGACAGCGTATGTCATATGGACATGACAGTCCTCTTGCGGTCAAATTTGACTAAAATTTAAGGTTCGCCGTCTAAATATTATCGGGGTTGTGTAACCTTATGCTTAGATCATACTTATACTAATATACTTCACTTAGTCCCGTATCGAAGTTTGATAATTTCGGGAAGGAATTTTATGTATTTTTAAGATAATTGATGATCGGTGAAAATTTTAATTTATTCATTGAATTTAACATTATTTATTTAGTTAGGAAATTAAGTTTTATCCAAATTAAATGTGTTTTGCTATATATAAATTAAGAAAAATACTTAGATTCTTTCACATATATATATATATATATTAGAATGTAATAATATATTATAAAATCATTTATCCATATGGTAGCGATATTTTATACCGTTTAGATGTTCAAAATACTACTTAAAAATTTATATTAAGTATTAAATCATGAGTCCTCATTTTTTAAGACCGGGTGCATCCGGCCCAAAAACTTATTTTTTTTATTTTTTTCATGGGTAAGTAAATCTAGGTGCATTAAATCTATAAACCAAGTTTTATTATTTTTGAATTTTTTTTGAATTTTTAAATACAGTGGCATTTCTATAATTTTTGGATCTCCAAAAATTCCAAAAATTACAGAAATGCCACTGTTTTTAAAAATAAACAAATACTTTAAAATATCCAAAAATGGTAAAACTTGATTTATAGATTTAATACACATATATTTACTTACTCATGAAAAAAAAATTTTAAAAAAAGGTTTTTGCACAGATGCAAGGACTTAAAAGATCATTTTGCTTAAATCATTTTAGCACATTGATTTTACATATTTTAAAATAGGGTCCACAAATAGTGATACTAAACGAATGAAAAAGTTTTTAAGATAATATAAATAATGTTAGATATAATAAAAGAAATTAATTTTTCATCAACTACCAAGATATTAAAAATAGGAAGAATTGTGTAAAACAAAAGTTTCATTGAAGCTGGGCCACATAATTTCTGTCAAAAGTCTAGCAATTGTAATAGGTGTTTTTTTGTCAACCAAAATCAAAAGCAGGAGCATTTTCGTAAAATCAATGAATCTGAGATAAGGTTGCGTAATTGCAAAAGGATGGTCGAAAAAAAATTGAAAAACAGCTCACATATCATAAATAATTTCAAACACATCGATATGTCCAAAAAAAATAGCTACATAATTTTAAGATCTATGTTAGATTTGCTAAAAATAAACAAACATACCATGTTATATTAGATTCATAATAGCGAACCTGCCCATAGGGCGGTTGGTTTCGCATGGGGCTTTGTGCCCACCCACCGGGCTTCGAATCCTGTCTGCAGTTGCCATTGAGCGGTTGTTGCTAGGGCAAAATTAAAAAAAAAAAAAATAGATTCATAACACATATTTCAACAGGATAAGTTAGCATCCGCGTTTGTGGTAAATGGGCTTCACATTCATTATAGAATTAAAATTCCACCGGTAGTATGATTTGAAGTCATGTATTCTATTATGATATTAAAAATCATTTTAATTAACATTTTAAATAAACATACCCAGACATACCCACATAAAAATATAGATTTTTTGTGCATAAGTTATGACAAATATTAAAATATATTCATATATGCATTAGAATATTATAATTCTTTATAGAATTATATCAAATTGATATTTTAAATAGTTTAGATGTAGAATTAACCATTTTAAAATTAATATATAAACTAAGCAATTTTATTACATTGACACCTTTTTGAATAAGATCCATTTACATATTTTATTTTGACCAAACATATTGTTTTAGTTATAGAAGATAAGTGGTCATGTTAGTCCGGGCTAAGTAAATGTTCCACTTAGCCTACCTTAAAAAAGCTATTTACAACTTTTTTTTTACTTTTTTCTTCGTGCACTTGTTTATCTAAATGTATTTAACATATAGATCAAGTTTTATTATTTTTAAATATGTTTATCTATTTTTTGAGATTTTTAAACATCTATGTATATATATGTATTTAAAATATTCTTGTTTTTAAAAATCTTAAAAAAATATATACACATATCAAAAAATTGTAAAATTTGATTTATATATTAAATACACTAGATAAACAAGTGTACGAAGAAAAAAATAAAATAAATATTTTAAATAAGATTTTTGAGGTGGGCTAAGCGAGACATTTACTAGCCTGATTTAACACGATCATTCCTTATTAAAGAAATAATTCTTATTTTGGCGAATTTGAAATACCTTTTTTCTTTATTTGCAGGCGAATTCATTATTTATAATAGCGATATAGCATATATAGTTGAAAACCATCATGATCTAGTGCTTGAGATTGCTTGAGATTTGCTATGGCCCACCTAAATACTGCATTGGATTGTGTGAAAACGAAATTAAAGACTTCAACGTTTAATTCTATCGCGTAAGAAGGATAGACAACTTACCATTCGTTGAATATCACCATCAAATAGAAAATAGCAATGGGAGATTCATCTGCGTGTACTCTCGGTCGACGTAGACTGGTTACCTTTCCCATTCCAATTCATCTTCCTTAATCATTGGACACTTTAGAGTGGTTCAATTCTTGGGTATGTTTGTTTCATGACAGAACGTTTTAACCATAAATTTTCACTAATTACAATTACCCTATTTCTCAATTATCTGTTCATATCTTTTATTTTATTTTTTAGTCATTTCTTTACCGCTAAGATATTTATTTTAACTTTATTCTTTTTATTTTTTATTATTATCCATATCATATTACATTATTTTTTCTTATTTAAAAAAACTTTAACGTTCGAAACTTTTATTCAAATTTTTTATCATTTCTCAGTCACGCACTTAGTTTTTTATTGTTTTCTTTTTCTTTTCGTCAACAACCAATATGTTGATTCTGTCGTGGACTTTTACGATTGTGGTCCCATTAAATGATCTGATACAGTCAATTCAATAGTTGCGCTTGACTTTATCAAAAAAAAAATAGTTGCGCTTGAGAATACTAGTCGTTTTGATTTTAGGAAAAAAATTGAAAGAGTTGCGACATTAAAATAAGTTAGGGGCATGCATAAATCCATCGAAATTTTTCTATAAAGTTCTTATTGACATGGCTACAAATTCTGCTAATAATAATTTCGATGAATTCCCAGGGGAAATTTCGCGACTAGGGAAAAGGAAGTGTAATTAGAAGGGTTATAAAGATTATTTCCTTCGTGTTTCGGGCTTTTGGGTGGCAATTCCTCCTCATCCTTTTTTTCTAATTTTTCAAAAATTGCTTCGAAATTATTAACCTTGAAGAAACATCTCCCCAACTTACAAACTTTGTTTGTAAAGCCTTTTTTTATTATTTAAATCAAAGGCTTCTTCTATGGCCGTGTCGCTGTGGTGAACTCGGGGTGAAAAATAGGCGAAATGTTCCACATTGTGAATCATATTATGTCCCGAGATAATGTATAAAATAAACTTCTTTTGTCTTAAATCAAAAAAACAAAAAAAAAAAAAACTTCTTTTGTGGACATTAAATTCGCCCAAATCAAATTCCGAGGTGAGCTACAGTAAAAAATTTATAACTCATTTTTAATCAAGAAAATACATATAAACATTTACATACCGAGAGTACCGTTCTTGTTTTTTTATGGGACGAAACTGGGAATCTAATTCGAGTGATTTTAATATGAGTACTGTTTCAATGCATCCACTTGCAATTTTTTTATTTTTTGAATTTTTAATAAAATTGTTAATTTAAGCGTATTTAATCTATAAATCAAGTTTTATCATTTTTAAAGAGTAATTTTATTATACGCACCCGGGTATACTTCACTCATTTTTTTGAAACATTTTCTATCAAACTATTAATGTAAGTGTAGTTAACATGTGTAATCATTTTTATCATTTTTGGATATTTTTAGATTTTTTTGAATTTTTAAAAATCAGTGACATTTTAAATATATAAAAAATAAAAAAAGTAAAAATTGATACACATGTTAAATGCACTTATATTAAAAGTCGTGTAAAATTTTTTTAAAAAAAATAAAAATAGATATTTGCACAAAAGTGCACCAAATCTAAGTACACCCAAATGCATATAATAACACCCCTTTCAGAGATTTTTATATATATATTATTTTTAAAATAAGATTGTTTTAGTCATTTTTAAATAACTAAAATATTTTTATTTTTAAAAATAAAAACATATAAACATATCTCCAAAAATAATGAACCTTAATACAGAGGGGGTTATTAAAATGTAAAATTTTTTAAACTAAAACTTTTCAATTTAAAATTTTTCACTCCACAATTGCCTTATTTTTTAATTATCTTTTTTATTTCTTCACATGCAATTAGCTTACTTTTCAATTATTTCTATACAACTGCCTATATATGTAACATATCTATTTTAACCTTATTTCTTTATTACTTATTAAGGCAACTCTCATGTATACTCATGAATTTTACCCATGAGTCCATTTATACTCACCAATTTTCAAAAATTCCACATAAATCTATGTATTTTACCTAATTTCTACTTATACTCATGTCATTAAGGATTTGTGAATAAGGTCGTTAGCACCGTTGTAAAATGACGAAAATGCTCATTCATAATTATAATTTTATTGCTAAAAATTTATATTCAAATGAATTTTTAGCATTTTATAGCTATAAGATCACATATTATTTGAATGTAAATATTTAATTTTGAGCAAACTAATCTTAAATTATATTAAGATTTCAGCATATTTATCATTTTACTGGACTATTAGCGGCCTCTTTAATGAACTCCTAATGATATCGATATAAGTGAAATTTTAAGCAAAATATGTGAATATATATATAATTTTTGAAACATCATAGACATAAATGGAATTAAGGGTAAAATTTATAAGTATATATACATAATTTGCGCTACTTATTATTATGTGATCATATTACATTGTTTTTTTACATTTTAAAAACTTTTATATAAAAGACTTTTCATCCAAAGTTTTATATTTTGCAAACACACCTATAATTTAAATACACATATATTAATAGTTTTATAAACAAAACAAAAGTTAAATAAATGAATTTTGCACTCAGATGTATTAAAACTAAAACTGGACTCTTTTGGAGTAAAATATGCGGAAAATAAAATTTTTGTTTAAACATTCTGAACAATTGTAATGGTGTAAATGTAACGCATAAAAGCGATTGGGAAGCTAAAAAGGTTTGATCGAGCCGGACGAAAATGTGCCATCGATGTGAGTGGTTCTGAGATCAGCAAATGCTAGAACATTGGATTTTGGATCCTTCCCAGGACCAAGGATATTTTCCTCACTTCACGTGCCTCTCCTTGATTTTAGGAATCCTCGGCTTTCGAAAACCCAAAATGGGTTCCTGCGGACGAGAATACACCCATTACATCATCATTCTCCATTTTTCTCCCTTTCTTCTTTCGAGGAGTTCTGTACGTCGGCAATTCTCGACAAAAGCTGTGAAGGTAATTACAATTTTTGCCATTCTAAAGTTGATACGTTGGAATGTTTGCAGAAACACATGAGAAATCAAAGACCCAGCATCCATAGAGCAGCATGACAAATATTAGCAGCAAATGATGCCGGGAAACATGATATATATTAGAATAGCAATTGCAATGCTCATCTCTCTCAATGAGTACATTGACTGGACCTTAGCATGCTTGAATGTTCCCCCAAAATATCTACATATACATATATTTTCCGGAGATAGTGAGAGGCAAATAAACGTGACATTATACATTACAAATGAACTGCATTGCCTGCAGCATAAATGCGAGATCTACCGCACAACAAATTACAAGAGAAAGGATTTGTGCCGGCAACTGGTGCTTGTTCAGTTGATGGACTGCCATTGGAAGGTCAGGAAAGAACTTGAGAATTTAACATCGGTGAGGCAAAGACATGTTTAATTCTTATATGAACCAGTGCAACTATGTTGGTGATTGCTTTTAGGAAAATTTGCATGAAAACAGCTTCTGTGAAATTAAGGCTAGCGGTTCCAGCCAACCAGCCAGCCTATACCACAAAACTTCAGCCTATCACTTGATGGAGCATAACCAAAAGCATTCATGCAAAATGGCCTTAAAAGCATATCATCGTAAAGCAACCGCAAGCTACTCTCTCTGGTCAGAGTATTGAGATTTGAGCCTAACTTTAAACATGCTTCTCAGATTGGCAATTAGGAAGATGGTAATTACTGAATCCAATCGTATATTGGAATGTTCTGATATCTAGTAAGGCTTGAGCTGGATCTAGATCATGCATGCACAAAGAAATGCCTGCATGGCTGCAATGAACCTTACATTTGTAATCTTTTTTTAATATTTTTTGCCCAAAACCAAAGATGAAAAATAATATAATAAAATTATCTTGACTATTATGGGGCATACTAGAAGAGAGCTCCAAATCCTTTACATGCTTATGTGTGACCATTCAGAATTGCCAATCTTCTTCTTCTAAAGTGAGTTGTGATTGATCATCATGTCATGCGGAATGTTAGTCACCAACCTCAGTTTCTGGTAATCTATGCAAGAACCACCATGGACCAGTTTTTACTCCAATTCTGAAGAAAAAGAGTGTAAATGAAATGTGTCAGTCAGTCAGAATCCTAAAAAGATAATCACATTGCATAGAGAAATTTTCCTTTCTCGTTGCATTATGTAGTTGTAATGAATGTTGAAACAAGAGCAGATGGTTTTCATAATTCATATAAAGTGCAGGGACAGATACTTTTCCAAAGATGAACAGACACTATGTATGCGATATGCCATTATCTATCCTACCAGACCATACAGATTGATTTCATGTTACTTGCTCATATAACTGAATGTACAAGAGTCTTAGACTAATTGAGAATGTGAAATATGGATTTTTTGTACCATAGTTATTTTAACGAGATAGGAACTTGTGGATTTGCTCCTCATTACCAAAGCAACTTTGATGGTAGAAACCAAGGAAGTCTTGAACAAAATACATTTTTCCGATTTAGAAATCAAGGCTGATATACATATACATATACATATACATATACATACATACATACACACATACATATATATGTGTGTGTGTGTGTGTGTGTGTGTGTGTGTATGTATGCATATATGAAGGCCCTTCGCCTTGTAAGACACATACCCCAAAAAGGCCTTATTGTGTGATATTCTCCACTCTAGCTTGACAGCTAAGCCGCGCAATTTTAAAACACGTTATACCATATTTAACCTAAGATCCATACATAAACCCCTAGCAAATCTCTCCTTTCTTCAATATGAGATTCAATTCTGGGCCATTGCATGCCTCCAGGTCATTTGTTCATTAGTGAGGTTAGAATTGTGTATGTGGGAAGGATCAGCAGTTTTCACTGTAAAGGCCTTTTGTTTATTAATATTGTTTTGGTATATGTGATAATGGGAGATTACGTCAGTTTCCTACAATAAATTTTTTCGAAATGGTGAATAATCTAGAATTAAATGTAGAGAAAGGCAAGGAGTAATAAGATTCAGTAAAGATTAGAATCATTTCTGACATGCCACATTACTTGGCAGGTTATTTCAGTTCTCAATTTCCAATTTTGCTTATGAGGGTTGGTTCTCTAGAACTAGTTGCGAGGAATAGATGTGGAGAACATAGTCAATAATCAAATTCAGTGACCAGCAGGCATCATTATCCTGTATACAGTATTAGTTCGTAGAATGAACAAAATTCTTTTCATTTTAATAGCTAATGGTTTATTTGTCCATTGTAGTCAAAGGATTTGTAGAAAATCCTTCTTCATACTGCCCAAAAAACAGTGTAGCACTGAAGAGATAAGGTTTAAACAGATGGAATTCGAAGCTATAAACAGGGGTCTGCAAGAGAGAGCACATGCAAAGCTATAAACTAGAGTATATTGATGTAATGTTAGTGCCTTCAAAGGCCAGCAACAATGTTACTTTATAGAAGATAATTGAACTCAAAATCAATTCCAGCAACTGGGAAAGTGAGCAGCATTGTGTTGAAGTGAGAGGCAATGGATAAATGCAGCTAGTTAAGATCAAACTATGATGCCAACTACTGAGCTATGAAAGATATTTGCACAATCTTACCTCACAAATCCTGCTACCATCCGCAGGAGCATGAATAAAGTCAAACCAAACCAGATCCCTGGAAGACCAAAATTAGATGGAGCATACAGCAAAAATGCAGATGACATCGCTCCCACCACCATCTGTTCCATCAGGAATGAAAAATTAGAGGATTTCACAAGCCTCTCAAAATCTGAGAGCTTTGCTGATAGATCTAACTCAGAGAATTGCCTAAATAATGTAATTAAAGTTGTTAATGGATCTGGTCAACTTGCCAACCTGCCCATCCAACCCATTGTAAATGAATTAGGTTGATTTTTTGGCTAGAAGGGTTACAACTCTTCAATCTGCTCACCCATTACTTAAATATATAGTTAATAGGTTGACTATTTCCAACCCGTTAGCTCGTTTAATAAGCCATTTAATTTGCCTAACCTGTACAACCCAATTACAACCAGTTTATATAGATGTTTGTTTAAGCTTTTTATATTGATGCAGATTTTTATGTTTAATATATATTCTATCTAAAACTATAAAAATTGTTGTTGCTAGGTGTCCATTGTTCAACATTGAGATTCTGACTAATTATATCCTACTTGTTCTACTTATCAGTTTTGTTTCCAAGCTGTTAAGATTTTTTTTTTTTTTTTACAGGTATATTATTTTTTTATTTCATGAAGTTAATTAATAAATTGGCTTGCTTTCAATTTGTTTACAACCTATATAGACAACCCATTAAGATAAATGGACTAAGGTTGAGGTTTTATAGATAGGTTAATAAACAAATAAGGATTGAGATTTTATAAATGAGCTAGGATTAGGGTTAGGCTCCATAACACTCCTAATTTATGTGATGGAATCATCCTACCACTACTACACTCATTTGTGAAGACCTCGAAAACAATATATCATAAAATGGATATCGGCCTAATTGTGCACTACCACAACTGCAAAAAAGCTCTGTTTTCTATCCAATTACACATTTCTACACTATCGATATGACTAGGAGAAGCAACATAACAAGTAATATCAGATGATCCAAATGCAATTCCTGCTTAAACTCCCGCTCCACATCTCTAAAACATAGCTACCAATACAAGATGAAGCTCACCATAGCAAAAGCAGCATAAGAAAAGTCTGAAACACCATAGTGTAGACCATCAAAAACGAAAGCTAGAGCATTGATGGGTTGAGTGGCACTGACAAACTGCAAGATATGACAAAAGAATCCTTCAAAAAATCCTCAACCAATTATTAAAATAGTCTAGTTCAAAAACACCAGCACACACATACCAGTATGCCCGATCTGACCACTCCTAGCACTTCGATATCTTTCGTAAATAATTCAGCAATGAAACCATACCATGTCCCCAGTAAAACAGCTAAGAGAACACCAGTAAATACTCCTGTCTAAGAAAGGAGATGCAACATGGAGTTTGAGATAATTTAAGATGGTCTGTCTTGGAAAATGAATTTTAAAGCAGAAACTAATTAATCAATCTATAGTCTGCACAGATGGATGCATATATGATCTGTCTTCTAGGGCCGCCCACAAATTGTCATAGGTTCTCAAATATAATGCTGCAAATAGGAGAACAATTACCTTCAATATAGAGTAAGTAATTTCTTTCGCTTTTTTGTAGTCACCCTCTGAGAAGGAGCTGGCAATTAGAGCCTAGAGAATTATTGAATGATCAATTGAAGATGCTACTGGAAAATAATAAAAACTGATAATAAACGATGATAACTGCACACACAGAGACATCAACATGCTCAAATAAATGTTTAGAGGAAAACGAATGGGAAAAAAAAGTATTTGAGCAAGAAACCTCAACAACTTGCATTTTGGCACAAATTTTGTATTTGGAGACAATGAAAAAGAAATGTGCATGATAAGAAAATTCTGAAAGATGATCATGATGGCATTATAATCATGTTAATATGTCATGAGCAAGACAACTTGGACTGAGAGCCGTTTGTGCCAACCATGATTCTATTTCCAAGGTTAGTCTTTTACTGTGGAATTAAAGAAGGAGACATAAGTAGAGATTCAGAAATGTTGAAGGAACTCATAATCCCCTGACAGGAGAACTGTGAGTCCCCAATAATTGTACATGTCAAATGATTGGTGCACAAAAATATGAAATTCCTTCAATACATGGTGCATGGATTATTAATATAGCAACCAAGCATGAGCAAGCCTGAATGATCAGCTCATGGTTCCCCCTTTTTCTGTTATTCTATGTCTTGGTAGGAAAAGCCAATCACCCTTCACAAGGGAACCTACATTTCCACTCTCAGTACTGTTATACTTATTTCACCAGAGGAAAGAATTTTTTTTTCCAAAGCCATACTTGTGTTTATAAATACCAAACCAACATATCCTCTACTAAGGTCATAACCTAGGGCTAGAAACTGGCTAGGCCAAATTTTCCAAATGACCACTTAAGGTATCAAAATAGCATCTAATGCACTAAGGATTTTCCAAAATCCAGATTTGCCATTTCCCCTACAGATAGATTTTCTCATATATCAATTCACACTTTGAAGGTCCATACTATCCACTTCCAAAGTCCAGATTGACGAAAGGTACTGATGAAAACCCAAAGACTGCATCTTACCCAAGTCAGAAAATTGCAACATTGATTCCATCAGTTGCATTCAGATTCAATAAGGCCCAAAGAAAAAATTAAGTGTGAGACTTCATCTTACCAAAGCTGGCAAATTCCAACATCAATTCCACCAAGGTGCATTCAAATTCAATAAGACCACCAGAAAAAGTAGCAATTATAGAATATCAATGTAAAATAATAAATTGAAATTTTGAATCATCAAAGCAATTAAATTTGGCACTTAAATTAACAGTTTCACTAAATAACTGAAGTAAAAAGTTAAGGAGACTTTTCCTAGCAAAATTACTGGAAGTTTTGCATTTATTTCACTGTAGAAACGGAAATTACTAGAAGGGGAGCCTCGGTGGTGCAAGAGTGAAAGTTGTCACCATGTGACCTGGAGGTCACGAGCTCAAGTTGTGGAAACCATCTCTTGCTTTGCAAGGTATGGTTGCATGCTATGGACTCAAAAGTGATTTAACCTTTCCCCGGACACCAACCATGGTGTGAGCTTCATGCACCAGACTGCCTTTTTGAAAACAGAGATTACTGACACTGAATTACATACATGCGCTTTAAAAAGTTTGCAAATTTTCACAACAAAGATGTAAATTTGGGAAAAGAAAGAACTAAAAGAGACTTAAGAAGCCGCACAGTAATACAGATAAAAGGATAAGAGCAAGCCTCCTTGCAAGCAATGGGCTAAATACCTGGCCAGCTGCGCCTAAAGCATCTGAAAGGAGAGATACAGCCAACCATACTTGCATACATATCTGATGACCTGCCATAGCAATTGGCCCTAGTTGAGCAGCCATAGATGTGCCAAAAGTCAACGTCAAAAGCACAGCTAGAGTTCTTCCAAGTAGCAAACCGCCTGAACAAGAATCATCATATAAGTTGAACATACTAGAGTTGAACTCTTGATTTAAAAAAACCTCACAGTGAGAAAGGGGCTCCCAACATGAAAATGCAACTTGATAGAACACACATGAGAATTACCATTTCACTTGTTTAGTAAATATTTAATCCAACAAGCAGTTTCAGTACACAGAAGTCACATATTCTTTGATAATTCTCCTTGAGAGAAATTTCAAAGCAAGTCCAGTTTGGTTTAATATGGAACAGGTAGTGTCCTGTGAATGGAAAAGGATATGAAACCTATAATGGAATGACAGGTTCTATAAGCACGTGGGGAATGAGGAGGATAACAATATACTCCTTTCATTTCCTTGTTTCTCAGTAGTTGCTGAAATCATGTTGCACTAGGCTTGGTTTTGACAAAGGATTTTAGACTTTGACGATTCAGATTCTGTTTTGGAATCAACTAAGAGGATACTTCTTAACCCTCTATCATATTTTCTACTAATACATGTATATTTGCTCTTTTATGGGAGAAAGACCCCGTATGCTTTTAACAAGGATGCAATATAATGGAAATGATGCTCAGGTTATAGCAGAAGAAGAAATTATTTTAGCTCAAGGCAGCTTATACAAGTAAAATCAAATTAACACTTTGAAAACACTGAAACTAATGATTATCCAGACACATGGAAGTTTGTTAAATTCGGAAGTAACTAGATATTGCAATTGTGCCATATAATTATTTAGATTACCATAGTAAAGTACTGTCAAAGTCATGCAACATTCACATTTACCTGATTTTACATATCCATCAAAATGCAAGTCTTCCATCCTTGGAGGCCTTAATACTGCTCTCTTATTAAGAAACCAAAAAAGCAAAAAGGCAACAATGTACCTGCAATAGTAAATTGAACTACCATCAGATTCCAGAACATTTTTTTCTGATCATATAGGTCATCATTTTCATTTGACATATTTGAAATGCATGTATGAATGAAAATTCTGATTGTGAAGTGTGAACCTCATAAACAATATCACAAAAATATTCCCTCTGATGATTTCAACATAATCATTTTGGTTAGCAGGCCATACATATTCAAGTTCACAGGACTAGAATAAGTAAGATTGGGGTCTCCCTGTAATTAGAACTACGTATAATATCAACGCCCAATACTCTCAATACAATGTCTTCAACGTATGTTGAAAGTAATATTTTACTGAAAACAACAAGGAAAGAAGTCTATATGACTTTCTTACCAAGGAATATTGAGTATCATGTATCATATGATGTTGTATTCACAAAAAAGTGACAGAATTTGTAGAACTACAGTATTTCTCACATTGATGTGAATGAGATCACATAATTGTTTAACAATTGACATGATTTAGATTGAGCGGGCTCTCCCTTGCCCTTTAAGCGAATTCAACTTGAAACTGTACCCTTTTCATCCATATTGTATTTTGCATGCTCTACATACAACTTTATCATTGTCTAAACACGTTCTTTTGCAGTGTTCAATAAAACAAACATTCTGAAGATCCATTTCACATGGGAGGAGCAACTCTTATGCATAGTTGGAAAATGGAGCAATTAGCCCAGGCTTTTTCTTTCGCACTTTTGGACTTTTGCATTAGTGCCTCTACATGCAGCCATATTAAGAAAGCCATGTTCAGAGAGAGCCCCAACAACCTTCTTAACCCTCCCATTTTTTTTGGGACAAAATTAACCCTCTCATCTCTTAAACAGTGCTGATACAGCCAAATCTTTTTCATTAGGTAAATGAAACATCAGTTCAACCTAGAAGAAAATACTTTAGGGCTTCAGTGTTACAAATCTGGAGATTGAATGGCATGATGGCATTACTGATCTTAATATGGAAATGAGAGAAAGGAGAATGAACAATAGAGGACATACTGAGATCCAACAGTAGCAATGGCAGCACCAGTCATACCAAGCTGAAAAGAATACATGAATAAGGGAAGTAAAATAACAGCTGATACATTACCCATTCCTGCCCCAGAAAACTTCATCAGTTAGTAGGAGAATAAACATGTTGAAAAACATGATAAATTTCAGCCCAAAAGGTGTTGGTGATGCAAAATAATCTAACATGTGGTCGGAAACAGGGACAAGATTTCAACAAGTGTTAAGGAAATTAGTAGTCACCAGAAGCACATTAGAGGTTGGGTTATCATCAATGTAAAGAATCCTAATGTTCTAAATATCTAGTATCTGGACGCCAGTCAGATGCTTGTTACTTAATCATCTAAATTGAAATCTCAAGTGGTACTGACATTGACATAGAATAACATGAGCTCAACTCTCATCTGCTAGTTGTTTTGATGGTTTAGGCAATGAGGTCATTATCAAGCATGCATAGTCAAGAATAAACGGTTGTCAAATGCACTGATAGATTAGTCAGTGAAATTGCAAAATAGTTTCTTTGTGCCCAATTGATTGCAGCAGTTTTGAGTAGCTCCATGCAAATATGATGTGCATACAACTTAACAATTCAATTAATCTAGAACAGCAACAGAAGTCAGCAGACAAGCTTACAGATTCTGATAAACTTTACTAAAATGAAACAGGCTCGAAAAGATAATGATTCAAATCATACTGTTCAACTATCTGCATATACTCCAGTGTTTTTAAACATAATGACCTAAGTCCACAGTATTAATGTCTACAACTAGAGTTTTAAGCAAAAATGCTGGAGATGACAGCAGCCAGATCTAACCCCAAAAAATGGAAGGTATAGTGAGGAACTTGTTTGTATGGAATTTTAGCTCCATCAAGATAACCAAACAGCTGCCAATATAATGATGTCAATAACAGAATAAGTAACGTATCGACCAAAGACGATCATTTCCAACATCAGAACATGAATAGCTTCAAAGTGGACCCTTGTCATTGAGTTTGGCCTATGATCTTGGCACTCCAGATACATGAACAGAAAAGCAAAGGGTTACAGCTCCATGAATGGCATTATTTTTAACTCTCTCAAGATCAGTTTCCATATTATAATTACATGAAGAAATTTGAGAAGAGAAATCCAATATAATCAATTCAGTTGATTAAACCAATAAAGGACTGGAACCGGCAAGACTTAGAACAGATTTAAGGCCACATTGAAACTTGCCAAGGCATAACAACGGTGTTCTTGTATCCTTGAAGCCACGGAAGATCCCTTGAATAGCCAAAGAAAGTACAAATGCTGGAGCGCCAAGTGCCCTCAGTGCCAGAAATCTTTGTGCCGGACTTCGCATAGGTGAAGCCTGAAAGCGAACTGAGTTTCAAGAAACAGAAAACCAAAAGCCATGCATTACAAAGACACTGAAAAGTATAAATCTTGTCATCTTAGTAAAGCATTCGACGCGGTATTTGGCAGTGCACAAATACAGGCAAAAAAGAGCAGATTACATTGTCAAATTTAGAATATACTTTGAAGATTTCAGTTTGCCACCCCATTTTAGGCACATCTTGGAGATTAAACCAAAATATTGATCATTCATTTTGTTTAACATCATTTGTTGTAACATGGTACCAAAAATCATTTCAATCAAATTCTTGATCAGGCTGTACCTACTAAAATTTATGTATAATCATGTGTGAACTACTAAAGATCAATTCTTGGATGCTTTAGAATGTATTAGTAATTTATGGAATCATTTATCCACCTAGGAATGATCCTTTAGATGATTTAGATGTTGAACATACGACTATGAAATTGATACATAAATAAAAACATTTTATTATGTCAATTTTATACATTCTTCAGACAAGACAAGTTGTACATCTTTGATTTGAATGAAACTTGGTTTCCTTGTTTAGTAAATGATTCTAAACGGATTGTGTAGATTGGATTTTGATTCATTATCAAAGAGGGGCTCATAGTGTAGGTGGCACACTGAAGTCTTCAATGTACTCAAGCCATTGAAGTAGTTCCCATCGTATGTGAGAAAGTCGCTACAAAATATTTCAGTTTTATGTGAAACTGAGTACAGCCTCTCTGCACCTCACAACATGTGAGAGCTTGGCTTGCTTAACATATGTTAAGATCCAGTCTACAGATTGTGTTACATAATCCAATTCCCTGGCTTATCAACTATTATCATGAATCCCTTAAAATGAGTAACTGTTGAATCTCTTCCATGGCCTCACTGTTTTCATTGTCCAGTTCAGGCCATTTGAACTGCTATTCTCCTGCCCAGGGCCAGTGCAAACTTGTACAAATAATTACTGGCACTCTGCCAATGAAAATGGTTCATGCATGTGTAGGACCAAATACATACAAATTGGTAGAGTTCATGAGAACAGACGGAAAGTAGCTTACCAGCGACAAGCCCATAACATTGAGAAGTATGCCAGATCCAAAGTATAAACCTGCAGCTTCAAGTATACCAATCCCAGCTGCTAAAAGCAAGGCAGTAGAGACCGATGGTAGTAGCATTCTTTCTGGCATCTCACCAAGAAGCAGCTGACTTTTGTGAGCATCATCACCTGCGTAAGTTCAATTCCCATTCAGAAAAACAGTGCCAAGACTTCTCCCTTCATATGCAGGTAATTGTGTGTTTTCTTTTTTAATTTCTTTTTTTTTTTCTTTTTCATTTCTTTTCTGAGAATCATCACCTGCCAGCCAAAGATAATTCCAGTTCAGATAAACAATGCCAAAAATCGGTTTCCCTTACATATGCAGTGAATTCTTTGTGTTTCTTTCTTATTGTCCTTAATTTTATTTTTTTTCTTTTTCTTTTTCCTGTTCTTTCTTTTCTTACTTTCTTGTGTCTTTCTGTTTTGCTGGAACCCATCAGATTACTCTCTACTGTACAAACTTCACCTGAATTGGAGCTTGAACTAGCATACTTGGCAATGTCTTCAGCCACAAAAGATGTTGTCACACTAAGGAGAGGAATGTTGAATATCTTTGAAATAATGTTAAAAATCGATACTGAAACACCAGCTGAAGCCAACTCCACTGGGCCTTTCAGAGAAAATAACAATAAAGAAAGTGAGGAAACTAAAAATTTAAGATCTAAGTGCTCAAATAGCAATAAACTTTCCAAAAGGTACGAAAATTTCGCACTAAGAAGAGTAAAATACTTATTTAGTATACCGATAAGGTACACAAGCAGCACATATTTTGCCAGTATTAAAAGAAAGCAGCCACCATAGGCTTTAGTAAGATCAAAAGGATTACAAGATTTAAAGAAATTAGGCACAAACTGACCATGCATTCTACATCTCTACCTTACAGTCATATCTTTGTCTGTAGGTCCATTAACAATAGAAGTATTGAATTGACGGAACATATCTCCAATGAAATTAGCTGTATATTTCAGCTACTTCGTGAAGAGAATATATTACACATCTATGCAATGCAACACAAAATGCGTGCTGAAAAAAATACATAAATTTCACTTTTTGAATATGAATACCAAATATAATTAAAGTATTACAGGAGCACACGAAAATATACCTAATCTGCCAATAAATGCAGTTTCCATCAATTGAGAAAATGGCTCAACAGCTTGTCCCATCATTGCTGGTAAAGCAAGAATCAGTACTTCACGATCAACACTCCTAGAATTGGACCAGCTGGTGACAACGCCCATTGACTCTCTACGAAGAAGATGAAATGGACAAGGTCAATAATAAAGATTGTGAAACCTAAAAGTTCTATAAAGTAAAATTTTAAAATATAGGCATATTATTAAACTAAAAATTGAAAGAAAAAATGTACGAAAAGGAACAGAGTCTCAATTGCCCTTTCTCTTTGCATTTCATATCCAATGGATTTGAAGACTAACAAACAATATTGATGGTAATAACTGAACTAGTATGGCATATATTGATTTATATTTTATTTTATCGAAATTAATGACTTGATTAATAGGACAATAAAGTATATCTGATATGATGTAAAAGAGAGGTGAAGAAGACGAAAAACGAAATAAAGAAAAGATATGTAAAAGAGAGATGATGCAGTCAGTAATATAAGGAGAGAGGTCAACAATAAAAATGAAATGGATAAGATTTCTTGAAGAAGAAGAAGAAGAAGAAAAAAGAAAGAATAATGTGGAAAAATTGGGGTTGTTATAGAATAAATATCACATCAGATAAAATGTTGGTAAAATGTGGCTTTTACATATCTTTTTAACATTCGTAGGGCTTTCTCCCCTTTTTACATCTAAACAAATTGCAAAAGAGGATGACAAAGAAAAACGGATGGCAAAGCCCTCTTTCCTGGCCTCATCTACATAATACACTATCAATTATTGTGAAAGCCCCAGCGGATGGCAAATACTGAAGATGAAAGCTTCCATGGAATTTGGAGGACAGAAACCTGGATGGCAAATACTATCAACAAGTCACATCACGGAAGTTCTATGAAAATTCATCAAGCTATAGTCCTTATTGAACTTCATCACAATGATAATATTATCATAAATTTATCAACGAAGTTACAAATTGTTCAAGGGCATAGTGTAACCTCAAGAAAGTCAGCAGTATTAAACACGCTGTGGATATTAGTGTCTGAGCTGCCTGCATACAGCAAGGAGATAAAGTAGCAGAATACTTCTTTGCTGATCAGAAGACAGCAAGGCCAATGTGGTGACTTTCAAGCTACAGATCTGCCAATGGTGGTTGCAAGCAAAGAGAGGCATGCTTGACAATATAATGCAATACGAAAGACCAGGAGAGACTATTGAGTTGGGATTGAAGCTTACGAGAATCCCTTGCCGAAAGTCCTGACAGGATCTCCTTCCTTTCCAATACTTTCCTCACTGTAAGGACCTGCACTGTAGTCTGAACAAGACTGGCTATTGACAACAGGGAAAACATGCTTTCTGGAGCTTATTGTAGGCGAAAAGAAATGCCTTCTGGGGTTATGAGATAGATGACAATGCTTGGGATGGTTGAGAGTGATGATACTATTTTGGTTGGTTGTTGTGTGATTTGAGATTTCAAAGGAATAACCAGACACAGATAAACTCATCGTTTGCTTCACTGGTTTCTCTTTGCCTCTACTAATGGTTGGCACATTTGGAAGTGGGCCTTGTAGTTGTGCAACCGTCATGGTGAAAAGCTTCCACCTGTTGCTTCAGGTCTAGCCCAAGAACAGCAGGTTTAGGTTCAGAGCTGCGCATAAGGAAAATAATCTGTAAGAACTTACAAATGCACATAGATTATCACGTCTCAAAATTTTAGTCAATGGAAACAACGAAGGCTATGAACAACTGTAACAAAGGATCTTTATTGGAGTTGCTCCTTGGCCATGCCAGTGATTGAAGAAGTTATTCTCTACCTACAGGTAATTATCATGCTTCTATGCATCCCAATATCTCAAGAAACCCAACGAAACACAGTGTAAATCGGACGCTGGTAAAATACATGTCAGAGCTTCCTCAAAGAACAAGTGCTTGGTACTTTGGCTTACTCTTGGATTACACTACTAAAAATCAGGAACAGATCCTTGCGTGAAGGATAAATCTCGATATCATAGTGGAGATATGACCAACATAATAGATTCTAAATATGGCAGGCCTTGGGGAAACCAAGTGAACTTTGAAATGAAAGATGCGACCAGGCATGCTTATCCGAAATCTCGAAGACTAGAAATGGAAATTCAACATTCTTAGAATTGAATTCTGGAAAGTTCAGAGGGGCCACTTGAATGCTTGAATCTGAAATTCAAATTTTACGAATGCACTCCCGTAGGTGAAATTACATCAATCCACGCCATCCACCAAACGACCCTATCTGTAGTAAACACGTGGGATTTGCTCTGGCCCATCTTTCTGTTTCCTTATCGGGTCTGCATTCATGAGAGTGTAGTTCGAACTACATGAGTTTGAAATTCAAGCTAAACCTAAACCAAACCTCGAAGTTCCATTAACTGAATTTTAACTTCATCGTGAATTTCAAAGTCAACAAATCAACAACCAATATACTAATAAAAGGTTACCATCCTTATTACATAAGCCAGCTAATCTGTCGAATCCATGTACTTAAGGTAACTGAAAAGGAAACGGGGTCGCTGCCACCAAAATACAGAACTTGGAACCGACAAAACCAACTCAACTGCACACGACTTTTTTACCCAGTAATCTGAGATAACAACATAATCTCCTCAGACTCTGTCAGCCGGCATATGGTTTAATTTTCCAGATGATTAATATGAACTCAAGAAACTGGAATTTTTCAGTCCTGAGCATTGCAAGCTGCAACTATAGCATTTCCGTCGAAAAATTAGGAGAACAAGCTGGCGGGTAGCTGCTGGGTGGGGTGGGGAAGGAGAGAGGAGATCCCACGCCCAAAAAATGGGATCTTTAAAACACAGCTTTGTTTCACGTCCCACTATCAGGCGCCCTCACCCCACGCGGGTTACAAACGATCCAAACCGTCCACCATGCCTGAATCCTCCAACTCAAACTCCAGCCCAAGAATCATTCCATTCCGAAAGCTCGATCGAGCCGCATTACGACGATCAACGTGCGTTCCAACAATAACGTCGGCGTAGTATACACCGATAAATTTTCACTCCGTTAGCTTCGTTTGCGAGAAGCGCCAACCGTTTAGAAGGCGCCAAGGAAGTCCCTCGATTCCTACATTCCTTCTCCGACGAGAGATGTGCCGGAACGGACGCCACATCGCCATAGACGTACGAGATGATAAATACGCATGAGCGTTTTACGTTCCTGCTGGTACGAGGAAGAAAAGAGTCGTACCTGAGATTTCGGAGCGAGGAAGAAGAGCGGCAGTAGCTTCTGCGTTCTTCGCATTTCTCCCATGGCTGCTGCTTCCATGTCGGAGAAATGAACCTTACGATGGACGCGGGACGCAAATCGTAAACTGCGGTTGCACCGTTATGTATTGTGGCCGCAGCATGATTAGGGACAGCGACCTGAGTTATGCGATTCCGTATCAACTTATTTATTACCGTAGTTGTATTTGAAGATATTTACAAAACAGGCCTCTGTACGTTTGCAAGTTTCGAATAAATTCTTCAGACTTCAAAATGAGATTCCCAGGCGAGTTTCAGATACAAAATAAATCTACTAAATTTCTATTTTTGCATCTTAAAAACCAATCTTCTCTCCTCCAAAAGGACCATTTTACGATAATATCAAAAGACACACACTAATTCATAATTATATAAAGCAACTATATCTCTTGTGTAAACAGCCTAATTTTATAACTAAAATTAATTTAACGAATTAGTTAAATTTTGACACTCATAAAAGTTTCCATGATATAATTTTGTTTTTAGTTATATGTGTTTTAAGTGGGTTGAGTAAACGTATCTTTAACTAAGACATGTTGGTTTCAAGTCAATTTTTTAATTTCTACGACTATTATATTTTTAATTATTTATCCACGTTTTTATATATAATTATTATACTTTTTAATTATTTAACTAATCTATTTATTTTAACTTTATTCTCTTTGATCTCTATTATATATGACATTATTTTCTTAAGTTTAAAAACTTTTAAATTAAAATTTTTTATTTAAAAATTTTATTATTTTCCAAATAGATGTTAAATTTTTTATGATGAAAAATAATAAATTGATGAAGAAAATGCAACGGCAGTGCTACTCTCTGTTGC
>JAXCLR010000063.1:57228322-57246872 GCA_035584095.1 Annona squamosa | reverse complement strand
TGATGAGTAAAGAGAATAAAGGTAAAATAGATAGGTTAATTGTATGGGTAGTTGTGTAGAAATGATTGAAAAGTAGGATAGTTTATATAGAAAAATGTGAAAAAATAATTAAAAAATAGAGTAATTATGGAGATTTAAAAGTTTTAGTTCTTACTTTTTCTATTTCATTTTAATATTTAAATTATTTTTCACTTTTTTTTACAATTATTCTATTAATTTTATTTTTTTATTTTAATCATTATTCTTAACATACGAGACCGTTATCTTACTTTTTCAGAATTTTTCTCATTCTCATATTTTCGCTTTTACTTCTACATGTTTCTAAACGGATTTATATTGGCCATTTTCTTCTGGCATGTAATGTAAAAGGATTCTTGCGAGATGGAATAAATGGGCAGCATATGCTTATAAAAAGGAAAAGACAGAAATTGTTTTTGTAACTCAAGTAGACGACAACGGCGACGATGAATTGCGGACCATGGCACGAGAATTGTTTCGGGCCACGAAAGCTTGGGAGTTAACGGAGTAGAAAAGGAGAGGAGGGTTTTGCAAATGCTCATACGATCATACCTACCAATTGCATGATGGGGTTCGATGAAACTTTTTAATTAATGGACGCCCACGCGGTGGGCCATGGTTTGCAGCGACCTTATATTCCTCATTTAGTGGCTAGAAATGGTTAGAAAAAAAAGGTGTCCACGTGCAATCCACATGCATGAACATTTGAGGGAGCAATAACCGTTTCAGGGTTCGCTTTCGAAGCCATTCCAAGGACTCAATTCATCCATATAATCCTACCAACTTCCTTCTTCTCCAACGCTTGTAGTATAATCCTTCCTATTCCTTCTTTCAAATGCATTCTAAGACATTAGGAAACTAAAATCAACCTCTCTCATATGTAAATTTTAGAGGGCTGTTCGTGTTTTACTCATGCATCCAAACTGAAGGTTTATTGCTATATAATCCGGCCAAGTTCCAGGGTAACGTGGAAAAATGTGGGCCGGAGCGAGGCGGAGATCATTATCATAAGCAGTCATATTTTTTAGTTAGAAGAAATTAAAACGTGATGATCAGAAATAGAATAATGGATCCCAATAATGCACCACCAACAAGAACTGAAATGACAGGCTGTTGTCTCTTGGGTGCAACTCTGGGGGAGCATCACCATTTGTGTACATTTTTTAATTTGTGTACGTTTACATAATACATATACGTACGACGGAACCCCTAGCATCCTGCAAAATACCACGGCTAGGGCTGCAGCTCTCGTCTTTCCTGGTTTTATGTCAATAGGGTTCGGGTTAAATTCGGAATGAAAAATTGTTGGTTAAGTTAAGAACGATGAGTTTAAATTTTTATGTAAATATAGATTAATAAACTATCTAAACAAAAAATAATGATACATAGTCCAATCGCAATTTAAGAAAGCCATAGTAATATAATATATTTTTAAAACAGATTTTATCTTTCCTAAAAAAGAACACAAACGTAAGTATAAAATATAAAGAACTATTTAAGTACAAAATGCATGCATCATAATTATGGTGCATTTCGTACCTTCAAAAAAAATTATGGTGCATTTCATTACAAAATAGGCCTTACGTATATTAGAATATTATAATATTTTATACAATTATTTATCTATACAAAAATCATACTTTAGATGATTTAAATGTTAAGAATACAACTTTAAAATCGATATTCATATTAAATTATTTTATTATATTGATTTTATATTGTTTTAAGATAAGTTCATACACATATTTGATTTGGACGAAAATTAATATGTTATTAAAGTAAATAATCAAAATACAAGTGGTGAGGTTAATGTTAATTTCATAATTAAGTGGGCTCTATATGGTGCACTCTGAATGCACTTGGATACTTTCATAAAAAAAAATTATGTAATTTACCTATTTCGATGTAACAAATATCTATGTGAATATAAATATAAATAAAATATCATCATCATCATTATAAGCTATTTTCCACCTAAGTAGGGTTGGTTGCATGAATCCCATTGCATCATTCTTGATGATTTGAAATTAAATTTTCAATACTCTTTCATATTTTCATATTTTGTTTAGTTACTTTTATCCATATTTTTTAAGATCTTACTTTCATTCGCTTACTGCCTTCTATTTAAATAAACTATGCTTCCCTAAATGATGTCATTTCGGGCTTTCGTTTAATATGACTAAATTATCCTAATTTATTTTTTATCATTATTTATTTATTTAAATATAAATAAATATTTACTTCAAAAAATATATATAATATTTAAATTTTATGTTGTAAATAAGATAAAATATATGAATATGGAAAAATATCATTTAAATTTTATAAAATATATTTTATATTAAATATAAATAAGAAAAATTGGATTCTCAATTCTTAGGTTCAGATTTGCTTGAATTCTAACTAAAACCTATTCACAAATCAGACGATAAGGTACATTTAGACTCGGTCCAAGTAAAGTTGCAACCCTTAACATTACCTAACAGGTAAAGTTTGTTCGGATGAGGTTAAATGGCTAAGTGCACCTAGGTGCATTTAACCTATTTTTTATTTTTTAAAAAAATTTTATAAAACTGTTAATTTAAATGTATTTAACATGTTTATCAAGTTTTACCTTTTTTTGAAAATTTTTAGATATTTTATTTTTAAAAATCAATGACATTTTTATTAATTTAAAATTGCAAAAATGTCACTGATTTTTAAAAATAAAAAATTTAAAAATCTTCAAAAATTATAAAACTTAATACACATAAATTAACAGTTATATAAAAAAAAGTTTCAAAAAAAAAATTTTCAATGAGTTAAAGCAGCCGGGTGCAACGAGGATCAGTGCACCCGGGTGCTCCAGGCTTGTTCTGTAGCATCCTGGAACTGATGCGACGTACAAAGCAAGTACCCAGACGACAAGATCTCATTTGCAGTTTACACGGCCTATTGCACAAAAAGGTCTAAACGCTGCTCAGTAGGTCTTAAGCTAGGAGGCATCCATGGAAGCTGCAACTTCATGTATTCATAGTAGGGGTGCAACTTGTACTCGCTGAACCGGCCAGGTTTTATGCCGGATTTAATTCCCACAAAAAAAAAAAAAAAAAAAAAAAACTCATAAAATAAGATAGGATACAAAAGATTACCCATATTCACAATTAGTGTAAAGTATGTTCCACATAATTAGTACTCAAAATTGATCCAAGTTAGATTACTGTAGCCGTTTACGTGTGCTATCATCCAAATTGACTACGCCTCTATCTTTATATTTTAAATCTATTTCTAACTTCTCTCCTAACAAAAAACATTCCCCTTTCCCTCGGATATTCTCTTCTGACCATTATTTTGGGACGAGAAAAATAACTCGATTACTTACAAGTTAAAAATGTTTTGTACTGTTGGAACCAAACTTAAAATTGTAACTGAACCAACTTTCCCCTTACATGAATAAGATAAGAGTCAACCAGAAACCTAATTGATCTATGGGTATAATAGGGCTAACAAAAAAATCAAACGCATCTGTCAGAATGGGTAGAATAGGGTAGGGCTTCTACGAACACCAAATGGGGAGACGAAAAACCGAATTGACCCGTTGCAACCCTAGTTCACAATAAGGGCATGGGACAGCTACTGGCAATTGGACAATAGAAAAAATATTGACCAGAATCACATTAACATAAGAGAGAAAAATTCAGGCCAACAAGGCCTTGCCTCGTTAGTAACCCCCATTTCTGCCATAGTTCAGACAGGAGGTTCAAGTCACAGCAGCCGCAAAAATTGCATGGTGTAGAGTTAGTGGCAATTGTCTCCCCTAGTGGTGTGAGAGTATCCACCGTAGAAGTTTAATTAGAAATATTATTAGATGTATATCAGAGTATTGTAAGAAATTTGTGAGAATATCTCAGTGCTTAGTTGGTAAATGTTGGTTTGAGTTAATTGTAAAATACCCATCAAAAAAAGAGAGAAAAATTCAGGAATCAAAAATATTAGGAGCTCCAACCAAATGCATTTGATGAAATTCATCACAAGCTGTTCACAATGATGCATGCTACTGTCAAGCCCAAGACCACGAAGTAACAACCACATGTGGACTAAAGACGCTATACACATGTTTTAATTAATGTATTAATTAAACAAGTAATAGTTGCTGTGCATTTTTCCTAAATGCGCAAAAGCAGCGAATGTAAAAAGGCCAATCTGCTCCTGCAATTTTGTGTATGAACCATAATGATGATATTGCTGGCTAACTGTAATGCATATACATGTTTTTGATTCATCCAACAGAATAATACCTCCAGAAAATTTAGGATCTTCAAGCAATGCAATGCCCTTTTTTAGTACTTCAGATGTTGCTTCCATGGACGTTATATCCAATCTAGACATTCTCCCCAGGCGGTAGTTCAGCAAGCTTTGGTGCAGCTCCAAGAACCCTCTCCATGTCAAAACGCTCTTCAATGTTGCGGATGCTGTAGCCAACCACCATCAGCCAGTATAGCAACTTGGCAAGTTCCTGGGCACTGGTCTCAGTAGGTGTCGTCTGCAGGCGGCCAACAAAATTTAGTGCCAAAAGAATTACCAAATAAAAATTACGTATACTCAATACAGATCCACAAAATTAAAAACCATGGGCAGCAATCTAATATAACCCTTTGTATGGAGTGGAGGTTATGCCAAACACCTTGATTTTTACACTTTAAAAAGCTTTTTTAAAAAAAAAATCTAAACCATTCATACCATTCGTCCATGAATGTTTTAGCCATGATCCTAAAAATCACATGTTCTGAAAACTTTCATATGCTATATATTTCTTTGAAAAAGTAAACAAAATTTTGTAGTCATATATTTCCTCTGAAATGGTAAACATTTTTAATGAAAAATTGAAGGATTACATGGAAACTTTCATGTAATGAGTGGTATTAGATTGCCATCCAAAGACAATAAAAAAATTCTGTTAGCACCTTCCAAATGCAAATTATTAGAAAGGTTTAACTACATTCATCAAATAACAAGGCAAGAATTTTGATCCCCCTCTAAAATGATAAAATCCCTCAGAACAGTCACCAGAGTAATAATCACTGGAATGACTGATATGCAGAAGACCATGTAGAATTTCTCCCACAGTTCCATTCCCTGCAAAACACTCTCTAGCTTCCTTACAAACATAGGGTGTGTTTGGAAAATGATAATACTTTTGGATGAAAATTTTTTTTGAGTAAAAGTTTTTGAATTGATAAAAAAATGATGTAATATAATAAAAGTAATAATAAGAAGTAAATAAAATAAAGTTAAAATAGATAGGTTAATTGTATAAGTAATTGTGTAGAAATAACTGAAAAGTAGGGTGCGTTCGGCAATGGATAAAACTTTTGATGAAAAGTGATAGAGAGTAGAAGTTGTCAAATAATATTATATGATAGGGGTAATGATGAAGAGTAAATAAGATAAAGTTGAAACAGATAGATTAGTTGTGTGGGTAATTGTATAGAAATGATTAAAACGTATGGTAGTTGTATAAAAAATGTAAAGAAATAATTCAAAAATAGGATAACTACAAAGAGCGAAAAGTTTTAGATTGAAAAGTTTTAACTTGACAATTTTTACTCATTACCAAACATACCCGTAAGATAATTGTATTGAAAGATGTGACGAAATAATTTAAAAATAAAATAATTATATAGGGAGTGTTTGATCGATTTTGCCTAAATGCACCCGAGTGCGTTTAACCCATTTTTTAATTTTTTTTGAAATTTTTTTATGAAACTATTAATACTAAAACTGCCACTGATTTTAAAAAATCCAAAATAAATATTTAAAAATCTCTAAAAATGGTAAAAATTGATATACCTGTTAAATACACTTAAGTTGACACTTGTAAAAAAAATTCAAAAAAATAATTAAAAAATGGAAATTTGCACCCGAGTGCACTGAAGCTAAGCGTAGCCGAGTGCATGAGATCGCAGTCTGTGTTTGATAAGGCATAAAAAACCTTAAACTAAAACTTTTTAATCTAAAATTTTTCACTCTTTATAACTAACATATTTTTTAATCATTTATTCACATATTCCTATACAACTGCCTTATTTTTCAAACATTTCTATAACTAACCTATTTATTTTAACTTTATTCTCTTACTTCTTATCATTACTCCTATCATATCGTATTATTTTCTTTCATTTTGACAACTTTTATGCAGGAAACTTTTCATACAAAAGTTTTATCACTTCCTAAATACACTCATAGAATGAAAGTTTTATATTGAAATGTTTTAGTTTGAAAAAATTTTGTTGTAAGCAAACACGCCCATAGTGAAAAAGGTCACATGACAAGCACCATTTTAAATCTAGTTATGACACTAACCAAACTACAGTAGCACTGAACCACTAAAGTTAGGCCAATACAAACAGATTGTAATCATGGTTAAGGCAAAGTGTGAAGTTCCCGTAACACTGTAGCTAGGATCCAGGATATTTTGCTGTTTGGGGGACTAGTGATCTCAACACAGTTTCTTTATCCATCTTCTTCCCCTTCATCATTCCCTTACTCAACTTTCTTCAGAAATACCCCATCCCAAAGCCTCCATTGAAGGCCCTTCTTGCTGCCATATTTGGACAGCCAATTGCAGGCCCCTGCTGCAACTCTGACAGAAGGCACCATTGTTTTCTTCCCAAGTAGGGTGCTGCGGACAAAGACCCCATCAGACAGCCCATGTCTAACCAGAATGACAACATCCCCCACAGCTTTTTGATGAATACATGGTGAAGGAAAACATGCTTAACTATTTGCTTCACCTTCAAGATGATGGAGATTGTCCAAAACAAGGCCCCATCTTCAGCAGATTATCAAAGATCGCTTCTAATCTAGCCAACTCATGGCAGGACTCCAAAGAGGCCCTTGCATTTACATAGAACTATACCAAAGCAAAAATCCAAGCAGCCACACCAATTAGTTTATTTGACTGATGGCTTTTGTGTTTAACCAGATGAGAGGAACATGCAATTTCTGAACTGGAATATGGAAAAAGAGTCAAGGAATCACACTTTCAATTCTTATCTGGTCATTAGGTTTTAGCTACTGGGACCTCATCCACCAAATCATGCTTTCTTTCAATAAGGATCTGTATGGTTAACTTCTGGGTGCTCAAGCTTACATCAATGAATGAAAATAGTGTTAGCACAAAATAGAACATGAATAAAGATAAAAACCAGCAAGTTATTGTATGAAAAGATGGATACAATGATTAGAAACAAGGTGATAATGAGGAGAAAGCAAGGCCATTAGGTAGTTAAAAGTATCACGACACATTGGAAGGGATAAAAAATAGGAAAGGAAAAGTTTTCCGCCCATTTTACGTACCAAATGCATCTTTGATCTTTTCAACGACTTTCTAACCGATAAAAAAGGTCACATAACAAACCAACCAATTTTCTACCAAAAGATTTAGTTCAAAACAAATATATAGTTGCCGCACCTCCAACAAGTTCTATTTTATCAGAAAAGCTTTCAATTACAACAATTATGCCAAAGAAAAAGAGTATTTGTACAGTACAAATAACAAACCTTCATAAGCGAAGAATCAGAAACTGCCAAAAGGCGCTTTATGAAGGTGTTCATAGCCAGCACAACATCTTCTCCAGCACTACTTGTTAACTCCTACAAATGTTGGTTGAGAAAATTAGTATCTATAATAATGCCCAAAAACCAATGGAACTGTCTAATTTTGATACACATGCATGATTCTGACAACAAAAGGAATGGAAGTTCACGAGAGAGAGAGAGAGAGAGAGAGAGAGAGAGAGTAAATATTAAGCTGATTGATATTTCTTCATCGCCAGAAAATGCTTGTTCATCCAAAGACTACCATAGAGACACAGCATATACTCCAAGCTCAACAAATTAATAATATTTGCTTTCCAAAGTGAATTAGTATTATTTGGCGTCAACCAATAAAGCTTGGATATCCCCCAAAACTAGCAATGATCAAACTGCACAGTCCACAAGGTCAGATTCCAGTTATCTGACTAATCAGTGGCATCAGTACTTCCTCAGGTTCACCCAAGAAGCAGCTGAAATGAATAGACAGAAACAGTTCCAGTTTGTGCAGCAAAAGATGTTACCTTTAAATTTTGTGGTTCAAGGGATTTAAGATACTCCAACAGCTCATTTTGCCCGTTAGCAGACTTCCTTTTCACCTGGAGATTAAGTTCCTCTACTTCTGCTTCAAGCAACTCAATGTATTTGATTGCATCCATTTTCTCAGGACCAGAGACATTATTCCACCTGATAACTTCACCAGTCACATTTTTCTGGGTGCCAGGAGCATATTCAGGTGCATCCTACAATGGTTACAGATAAATTGTGATTTAACAGTAAATGGAAACAGAAATAGAAGATATAAATAATCCCCATCACTAAGGCAAAAAAAAAAGGTATACAATTGAAGCTAATCAACAGCGTGAATAAAACCTGGCAGAAAGAGATAACCATAAGGTCTAGCTTTTGTTATCTTATTTTCCTTCTTCGATGCCTAAAAGCATTCATTGAGCTGATCAAATACGAAACACAACAGGCATTGAATCTAGCTAACAGAAAGACACTTAACTGTCAATGTAATATGAGTTGTCATGATGTATATAAATACCCGTAAAAAAAAAAACAAGACACTTAACTGTCACTAAATCTATCATGTGCATACACACGCACCAAAAACAAAAAGAAATACGACAAGCATATGTCAAAGAAAAAAGGAAAGCAGCTGCACTTCATATGCACCCACAAGGAGCTCTTGGAAGCAATAGCATTATATTTACCCCTTGCACATCCTTTGGCGTGATCCGCCACACATCATCGATAAGCAATAAGTCAAAAGAGAAACATACAGAAGGCCATCACCACCATTGCCCCTGCATCATCATGTCCACTTTATGGATTGGTTTCAGCCTACTTTGCTAATCAAACATGTGAGATACGGATTATTTCGGTTGGTTAGCAGAACTTTATTCAGCTGGGGATGGAGAATGGTCATGTCTACAAGCATTGCTGCCAAAGCACAAAGCAAATGCAAAAATTGGAGTTTGAGGTTTCCCAGCCTTTGGAAAGTAGATATTGCTTTCACATGTATTATTGAACCAACTGCCAAAGTGCTCATACCATTCACCAAAGAAGAAGGTATAAGGTTACACATTTAAATAAGTCAAAGTTGGTTAAACCTGCATTCCTTCAGGATGCAGCGTCAGTAAATATCCAGTTCAGAAATCAAAGACCAAAATCCCCCTTTTAGTTGGGATTTATTCAAAATGAAGCGCATAAGAGAGAAAGGAAAGACCCAAAGGGACATGAATGGAGACATTCAGAAAAGACTCCAAAACTCATTGTCTATCGTCTAACAGAGGACATGTTCTGAGATAAAATGGAATGCTGTAACATGATTAATACAGATCACATCAATTAGACACCGTGACGAAGAAAAGACAGGTGGCAGATTGGAGACTCAGCAGTTGTGATGAATCGGAATCAGAGATGCTCCATTGGATTTTATTTATTTTTTTTAACTTCTTCAAAGGGGAAAAAATAGTCTAATGCCTAGTCCTACATATGCTAGGTATACTACAAGAATCAAATTGTTGAGATTGCATGGTTGCCCATTAATCAGAAGAACCAAGTACCTTAGTTTCTCGTGCATCAGGCAGAGCAACCTGCTCTAGAGTTTGTTGCAATTCTAAGCGATATTGTGCATTCTTGAACATGTAGCCAGTCATCATGACACTGTACATGAGCTGAGCAAGATTTTCGGCAACCTGAATTGGAGGAACGGACTGAGTAAGGTCAACTTCATGGGAGTATTTTTAATGTTCAGAATGCTCTATTGCAAGTTGACAAGCCAAAGCAGGAAAGTCAATTTTGACTACTATAAAGATCTGCTGTAGACTAACCCTACCATATGATGTGAATACTATGGCAGGGAGTTTTTTATTTCTTTGGTATACATAATGTTGGTTCCACATGCTTTCGTCAAATCTTGTTAAACCATATCACAGGATTGGAAATCCTCCAGTGGATTTGTGGATACTTACGGTAGTCACTGTGACTACAAAAAATTGCTGGGGAAGTGTGCCAATCATATTCGTCACTGTCTGGCGCATTGCATCAACAACCTTCCAAAGAGAAAATGCAGTTAGATTTCAGTGCTGCGCAAACTCAAGAATAAATTGTTTCATTAATTACCAATAGAAATTATGCCACCGTCGTGTTCCCATTTGGGAAAGGACAAGCTTGGCATACCTTCCAAATCTTATAAATTGTCCTCATGGTCCAAACAGGTGAATTAAAAATATCAAGCAAATCGTAAATACCTGTGCCGGTGCCCTTTTCACAAACAACTCCATGAATTCTGGCTGCACATTTTTCACATATTCCAGGAGAATTTCTTTCCTGCTCTTGGGCTGGGTACAGTGACAGGAATTGTCATCGCATGTTAAAGAAGGAACCTCTCACCACATCAAATCAATAAAGAAAGATTAAAAGGATATATTCAAGCCAGCTATCTACGTTGAAAGCTTCAACAAGGAAATGAATGCTAGCATCAAACTCTGGTCGCGTACTAATAGATATAGCGAATCCAGCCGCCAAAACGGTCAGTTTAAGTATCACAGCAGGCAGATATTCGGAGATAGATTTTCTACATTTATCAATGCCCGTTATCATGAAGGACGCGAACACTGTGTTTCAATGTAAATCGAGGGCTTCATTTCTCTACTCGATTTCGGAAATATAGTCCCTGTGCATGGATCAAAACGTTATGGAGTAGGAAGCAAGTGCAAATTTATGGAAAGAAAGAGGGCGAGTACCAGAGTGCCGTTCGCACCATTGGCGCCCCTAGATGGTTGTTGGTCGCTGCCGCTGTCAGGAGCGTGAGATTGAGCTCTGAGGCGGAATCTTCTAGGGCTTCGTGGGATGGCAATAAAAAGGGAGGAGGAGGAGGAGGAGGAGGAGGTAGAAGAGGAAGATGGAGAAGAGGTGAGATTCGATGAAGACGAAGAATGGGCAGAAAGAGAGAGTGAGAAGGGATTGAAAACGAAGGAAGACATAGAGGCGCCTTTTTCCTCCTTCTTTCTTACTCTGTCGTCCTCTATATCTCTGCGCGCGTTACAGGAATGAAAGAGCGTACGCCATGGCGGAGACGAGAGGAGCGCGCCGGATAAGGCAGTTGTCGAAAGGCGCCTCTGTATCCCGGCTGCACAGAGAGGGAGAGTTTCCTTGCGGGACGATCAATCCCGTAAACACGTGGCTCAATCGTAAACTCCTATGCGTGATTCTGTCCTGATTATTAGTTTCCACTAGTCCTGGTATCCGTAGGTGACGTGGGTGTGTTGGGCTGAGGGTAAAATTTTTAATGAAAAGTTGTTGAGGTAGAAATGGTCACATTGATAGAAAATTATGTGATATAATAAGAATAATAATGAGAAGTAAAGAGAATAAAGTTAAAATAGATAGATTAGTTGGAGAGATAGTTATGTAGAAATAATTGAAAAGTAGAGTAGTTTGTATAAGAAAATGTGATAAAATAATTAAAAAATAGAGTAGTCATGGAAAGTGAAAAATTTTAGATTGAAAAAATTTAGTTGACATATTTATATTCCAAACAAACACACCCTGAGCCTAAAAAACCCAAAAAGCCGCAGCAGCCAACGCACGATAAATTTAACCAAAAAAAAAAAAAAGAAGGGATTTTTGTCCTACATCAAACCAAACTGAGCTAGCTTGGGTTGATTTTAGAGCTTGATGTTTGAACCGGTGCATGAGTCACGACGGAGCGGCAGTACTATGGGCTAGTAGCGCGAGAAGTTTGGCTGTGGTTAAACTGGTTGGGCCGAAGGCTGGAAGTTTGAAACCCGTTCCATTAAAATGTGAGAATGAGACTGTGGTTAAACTAGTTGGGCCGAAGGCTGGAAGCTTGAAACTCGTGCCATTAGAATCAGACTGTTCGGATGACTTCCCATGGGCACCATGCCCATATACGGCTCCGATAAACAACCGAAACAACGGACTACCCCATAGCTAATCGGTATCGTCTTGGGCAGCTCGATTTCGTGGATTTAATCCGCCGTCCGTTAATTTGGCAGGGTTCTCTTATTCACAATCTTTTTTTTTTTTTTTTACAGATATCTATATTTTCAATCCCCATCTTCTATATTTTTAATCTTGTTTTTGTGGCATCATATACATTGGTGACATCAATTTTCTTTCTATTCTCTGATTCCGACAACCAAATCCACTACAACTACAGAAAAGAAGTAAAACCTGAATTAGCAATGGCGTAGCTGAAGGACCAAGTTATAATTTCGATTTTTAATACTTGGGCAATGAATCGCATCCTAGGACTCTAGGATTTGCAACTATCATGTCACCAACAAGTGGGAAAATGTCCAAATAAACGGAAGTCTACAGGGAATTCAATCCTGCTTAGGGAGAGTTTCTTTGAAATTCAATGTGAGTGGCTTTTTGACGGATTGCCGCAGCACATAGTAATTCACATTAGGCTAGCCAGGGACGTTACATATATAATTCATAATCCATTTTCATTAAAAAAAAAATTAAAATTCCACAACGAAATCGATCTTGCACGTATCGCAAGCCAATTTTAGGACTGTCGACATAATACAAAAGGCATCGGAAGAAAGCTTCAGACGACAGACCCTTTAATTTTGCCAGTACAGAGATAGAATATTTCTTGATTAATTTCCTTACGATGGAACTTAGTCTAAAATACACAAGCTAAAGCACCCCGCAATGAAAGAAAATCCGGCCGTCCATGTCTAGCTACCCAGTGTTGATGTGGACGCCGATCGCGATGACGAAAACGGCGACGAGGGCGAAAAAGATGATCGCATGCACCAAAATAGAAACGCCGCTGGTCTGCATGTTGCCGAATTCCACCATCCGGCCCTTGGCTGGCAACTGGAACAATAGCCCCGGCGAGAGCAGCACGAAGAGAAGGACGGCCACCACAACTGCTCCCCAGTCTGCCATGATCTACTTGCCTTAGATCTGGATGGAGGTTAATTTCCTCTTTTCTTTCTTTCCAATCCTGCAGAGATCTGTTTCATCAAAAAAAAAAAAAAAAATCCTGCAGAGATCTGCGGCTTATCTAGCTGTTTTGGAAGGAGGAAAACTGGGGAATGGGAGAGTTATGGAAGCCGCGGGCCTGGAAAAGCTATCGGAACATGTGACGGATGCTCTAGACACGTGGCTGTGGATTAGGTTATGCATGGGTGGAGAGAAAGCAGAAGTACATTCCTCTGACAAGAAGTGCTTGCCAGTGGGGCTGTAGCTGTTCTAAGCTTCTTCTTCTTCTTTTTTTAATGTATTTTCCTTTTTTTAATCTTTTCCATGATAAATTAGATAAGGAATATAGGTTTGTCTGGTTAGCAAGAAAGACAGAAACTTTAGTTCTTTTGCTTCTAAAAATGTTATTGCGGACGTGCATCTTTTTCTTTTTCAGATTTCCATCCATTCAACCTAGCATAAAGTAGCCAAAAAACATGGAAGAATACCATAATTGGCTAGCGTTTAATATGGAAAATTCGTGTAATCTATCACTGGTCAAGGAATTTTTCAATTTTTTAACTCAGTTGATCTTATAATTTCATTAGCAAAAAAATTTTCGTTGCCAAAAATATTTTCTTTTAGGAGGTGCAGCAGCTTTCCAAGGGATTGAATGGGATATAAAGCCAACAAAGCTATTGAGTGAAGAAAGATCGTTCAGCTTATTATGAAATAAAAAATTATATTAATAATGATAAAAATAATATAAGAAATTAAAAAAGTAATATTTTTAGAGATCGAAAACTTTTAAAAATTGAAAATAAGAACTTTGATCTTATTCACATCCTGTTTCATCCATTTGTATTGCTCCCGGCCATGCTATTTTGTGATGACTAATCTGTGAACCGTCAAGCTGAGCACGGGGTCGGCCTAGGTTCAAAATTCCGGTTGACTTCTGGCATACTTATATATTTAATCTTTTTAAAAGTAAAATCAATTGCAATAAATGTATTAACAAAAAGGTTTTAAACAATCGTGTAATGGGAATAGTATATTAAGATGGTGCTAACACTTTCATTTTTTGAATATGGTGGACATATTTGTTATTTCATTATTTTTACATATTTTTGCGTATATTATTATTTTATATTTTTTGCATATATTTATAATATTTGTAAAAATTGTAAGTGTATCATTTAGTTTAAAGAATATTATCTTTATTTTATATAAAATTTTTACGGTAATTTAATAAGAACACGCTTACAATTTCATGCAGACTTTGTGAATATATTTATAATATCGATAAACTTAAGAATATTAATGCAATATTGATCAAATTTTGTAAATATATTTGCAAAAATTTCTCAGGCACAACAAGCCTCGAGCCATTGCCATTTGCTACAATTCGCATCCAATTTTAATTAATCTACAGCCCACCAAGCCCAGAAAATAAAATCTGGTTCAGATTCTTAGATTTTAAAGTCCACAGAAATCTCATGCAGATTTTTTTGAAGTGGTTTTATTTTAAGTGAGAAAACTCATACAGATTTAATTTTACAAGTTGTTAGAATAGAGCATATTTTTAGTGAAAATATGAAACATATTCCATCTTAGGTGGAAAATGGGGACCTGTTGCATGTTGGGGTAATCCAATATTCCAAGCTTATTCGTAAAGGTTCAACATAAAATCCATTTTAATCATATTTTTGAATCTTCGACTAATTCTAATTTATTGTTAATCATAAAAGATCATGTTGGAAAAGTTTAAATTCGAGTTCATGAGTAAGGTTCAAAGTTTGAGTTGATGTCTTGCATTTTCTCAAATTTTCATTTTGAAATTCCAAATAAATATTTATATTTAATTAAATTGTCCTTAATTCATTATTGTTTGAGCTGAGAGAACTAGTTGCTTATCTAAGAGGATTGTTTATTGAAGACATACTTGAATTTTGAATTTTTTGTATTTAAACTTGAATTTGTTGAATTGTCTTCATCGGCAAAATTTAATGAGATACGTACTCAACACAACATGTAGTAACAATGACAACATTAGTGATAATAATAACAAAAAAATCATCGGCAATAATAATAATAATAAAGAATTGAGTGCATACACGGCTAGCCTAGTTGCCTGTGACCTCGTCACTATTAAAGAAATGAGCATACACAGCTAGCCTAGTTGTCTATGACTTTATCACTATTCGAATGGCTAAAAGGTTAGCATGAGTAAGTTAAGAGTGCATAAGCTTATAAGGTGAGAGGTGTAGAGTTTTAAGTTAGAAAAATTTAATCATCTCATTAACCCTTCTTTGAAGTTATCGTCTAACAACCAACCGAGGCTAGCGCGGTTGGTGGCCGACTGCGGCGCAGAAATGCGTGCGCGCAGTCGGTCGAGAGTTCGAATCCGCGGGCGTGCGGATTTCGATACATATATGCGTGGGAGCAGTGGGTCTTCCGGATGGATGTAGTGCGGGTGGTCTCTCAGGTGGTTGTTGGAAGCTGTGTCTTCCTTATTCTTTCGTGGAGATGTGTCTCCAGGCTTCTTTGGGAAAGATGTATCCCTTATATTTGTAAGAATGTCTCAGATCTTCAAGTATGATATGTGTTTATGATATGTGTTGAGATATATGTAATTGTACCAATCAAAAAAAAAAAAGTTATCGTCTAACAGTTGTTTAGTTATCCGTGAATAATATGAAGAAAGAACAAAAGTCGTCCATCACTTTTTGTCTACGTGATCATTAATTGCATGTGGATATATACTAGAAAACTTGATGAAATACAATTGTGGAACTCTATTTTGACAATCCAACTTTCATACATCCTAAACCAAAAGGATTAAATTTTGAAGTTGAATTAGTCAAGGCACTTTTAACTCTCATAAAATATTGGCCACGCATTTGTGAATGCCATTTAGTGTCAACTGCTCGCTGCGTGCACCTAAGTTCGTTGTTACACCAAGCTCAACCTTTTCGGGTCGAGCACATACGTGTCATTGAGAAACCTTCATACATGTCGCCGAAAAACCACCCAAGTCAATGACATACAATACACACCAAAAAAGACAAGCACCCCTCATACAATAATGCTATGTTTGGCCCACCGGTCTTTTTGGTACATTTCCACATGCACCTCTGCATCCGCTTATCGTTTTTCGCATCCCCAAGAACATCGCCCGCTAGTGTGAGAAGCATAACTCCGCGACTATCATCAACATAATGTCATTAGCTTTCATTGTTACCACGTGCATAAGTGTACGCTGCATGTCAGATATGTCAGCACAGGATGAATTCGTAGCTTGCCTCGTGTGTGTGTGCAGATTGTATCCGGTTGTCTGTCACGTGTTTAGCTAGGTACATACAACCTTGTACCTATGAAGGTCAAAATATATAACTACTTGTCATTCATGTAAATTGTAAATCACCGCAGATAAAGAATACTTCGCTTCTTAAGCACTGCAGAGAACGATACAATACAATTCATGGTCATTATCATAAAGATGAAATATGGCCTTGGCCCTTCTTTTTCACAAAAAGTGCTAGAATTTTCTACTTTGTGAACTCATTTGACAAAATTTATCCATTAAGAGGTTACGATTTGCATTAAAAGGTCCCAAAAGGCACAGAAATGATGAACTAGAAATTATATTGAACCAAAAAAAAACTCTTATTCTCAAAGGACAATCACGAGGAATCAAATGGCGATGGTCAACCATAGCTAAGTGGTATGACATACCAGATGCTTTGCTTCGAATGCCAACGGGAGCGTGAATCTCTATTTTAATCCATTAATAAATCAAAAACAAAAACCAAATAGCATTGGGCACTCTCTTGTGGTGAGAGGAGAAATAAGTATTGAGGACCAGCTATTCTTATAAATGCTAATTATCTGGTTAGAGAAACCAATTCTCATAAGAGAAGTCCTTTGTTTTTTCTGGCAGGTATAATAGGCTGCACATGGATTAAAGTTGATACTCGGGCTACTTTTCGCATGCTATATAATCCGACCAAGCAGCGACTCATTGTTCGGTCATGATAGGTGGACACTGATTGAAGTGAGAGACTAGTCAGATCGATTTTTGCAATACGTCTAAGGTTATCAAATGTTGTCTGTTTCTAGTTTGCGATACGGATCCAACTGATTTGAATTATTATTAAGGATGTTTTTAATATTCAGAAAAAAATATCTTTCTTCACTCATGTTTATGTGATTCGGTATATCAGCTACTTGATTATTTATATTTGCAGTCGTTATTCTGCATATTTATAAAGCATGTTATGATCTATTCTATCTATTTTCAATAGTTTAAACCAGCATTCTCGTCATATCTCATTATTTTTGCACTTTCTATATTTTTGTATAATTTTTTCAACCCGTCACAGAGAATTTTTTAAATGACGCCTCGCATGGATATTCAAAGATTTTCTTTCTTAACAAAAGAAGTACAATTTTCTGAATTATATTGCAATCTCCAACAACGGCAGATCTACATGGAATCAGGATCATCTGAAAGTTTGGAAATTGTAACAGTACCCCTTCAAATTTTGAAAAATACATTCATTTGCCACGATTGCCCACTTCACCCAACGGCCCAAATCCGCCACCCCGCGCAAGTCAAAAGTACGTTAACGTATATTTCTACGCAAAAGCATGAAATTATAAGTTTTCGCGTTCAAAAATAGTGATTGTCGGCAAATGTTGATCTGGGTGAATAACGAAATCATACAGGCACTTCAAAACACACGTGCCATCTCGTTCCACGTGCGAGGACTGGAGCAAGCTTGCCTCGTGGGTGGCCCAGAAGACATCTGGTGACGGAAATATGTCACTTCGAAACTTTTAAACGAATCTTACCTTACGTAATGTCTGTCATTTGTTTATCTCAGCCACGCTTACATGCCCTTCGTTTTCCTGACATATTGCGGCAAGCATGGCAGGCAGAAAAACATAAACATTATAAACAGCATCAGCCTAAAAATGCTCGTTTACCACTCTTTTTCCGCTGGCCCCCCTGCGGATGCTCGACGACACTAATCGAGCGATCCCAGCCTCAGAATCGATTACCGTGGGTTTCATTTTGGGCCCACCATGTAATATATCATTCCCAATACTTTGCCATATATCGTATAAGAAATTAAGCTTATCTTTTATGTGTCCTACACTTTTGCCAAATTTCAATTTGGGGGGTGGTGGGGCTCAGTTTTGTAACTGATATTTGGTGAGATTTGGTATACACCTAATAATCCTAACTGCCCCATGTTAAATAATTGGCGCCAGAAACGAATGAGGTTTGACGCTTTTCTAATCTCAGGTCTAGCTAATTGCGTTGTTGACCACCCTCGGGTCCTGAGGTCTTCTATAAAGAAAGCAAGTTAGATGGTCTGAAATAAACAGCAGGAACTTTTATCAGAAACTAAAACCTGCATGTGAAGAGATTTGATCTTTTACGACCGGTCGGTCGAACGCGAAGGCTACGACCAGCCCTCAACGCCGTTGGATCGTGCGG
>JAXCLR010000063.1:57195810-57220243 GCA_035584095.1 Annona squamosa | reverse complement strand
TTTATAATTATCATTATTTTTATTATTTTAGAAATTCAGGTGAACAAAACTTTAACTAGCATTGATAACATATGTAACCTATTAGCCCGATTTCTAACCCGAATCGAACCGATTTGAGGTGGGTTGAAGTAGGGTTGGGTTAAGATGTGAAAAGTAGGGTTGAAAGTAGGGTTGAGTTGTGATTTTACAGGGTGGGTTAGGGTTGTATTTGTGCCAACCCGAGTCAACCCGACCCGATATACACCCCTACCTGCAGCAGCTGCACAGCTCACGTGCTATCCACGTGGGCAAGGAGGGAGACGAAGCGCTCGCGTTGTCCCCGCCCTCGAAATATATGAGCTTTTGGGCGCGGGTCGTAGATAGAGAGAGACGGAGCCGAAGGCGTTTCTGCATCTCTCTCTCAGCTGGCAACGGCAGCTATGGAATCACTGTCTCGTCCGCCGGTGGCGTAATACGCACTTCACTATCCCTCGAAATCTGTTTCCATCCCTCTTCATTTTTATTTATTTATTTATTTTGGTGTGTTTTACCGGCCGCAACGGAGGAGGGAGAGACACGACAGAGGCCGGGAAATTCAATGGCCGTGCAGCGCGGGCGGCGCCACCACGAGAACCGCTTTCCTTTGCCCGCCACGTCGACAATCGCCGCCGCCTCCTCCCTCGCGCTCCTCATCATCGCCTTTCTCTCCTTCCTTACTCCCACGCCCATCGACAACCGCTCGCTGCCGCCACGGCGCCGCGCTTCCGACGTGGTTTGTCCTTTGTTCTTTCTATCTGTCTTCCTCCTCGTTTTCAATTTTCGAAGGTCTCGTTGGGATTCTTTCGTTGGGATTCTTCCTTCCGCCTGCTAGTTTCTCATTTCTTCGCGGTGTGCTGCTTTCTTCCGTTGTAGGATACTGGCGAAGTTGCGGCTCCTACCGTTGGGGATGAATTGTTCCGCGTTCCGGTATGAATTCCTTCGCTCTGCTATTTCCGCTGGATCGGTCGATTCATTTGTGTTACGCTTTTGTACGTTCTTTATTGGATCTGGTTTTTATTTGACTCACCTTGTCTTTTCCATCCCTGAATTTAGAGCGGAGGAGGGAGCGCTGGACGTGATCTGTGGAGCGCGACCATGGCGGAATTCTATTACGGATGCAGTAATGCTAGCAGCAAGTTTGCATGTGCGTGAACCGTTTTAATTTGCTACTTCTATTTTTCAAATTCTGTTCTGATTTATTTCTCGCACGACCGCTGAGCTCTCTGATCTGGCTATATACGAAGGCTGTTTGATCCTGGATTGGGACGTCTGATTCATTCAGTTCCTTTCGAAGATTTATTGAATATCTCGTTGCTGTTATGCTTGTGATGGGATATTTGCACGCTGTTCTAACTCTAAAATCTAGGGTTTTATGTTGCGTTTGATTGGTATTTGTCACAGTCAATGGAGAATTATCGTAGCTTGCTAGCACCTTTCGATCTTGTTGCATGTATTTTTGTGGCCATTCCGGTTTAATCTGTACAGTTGCTGTTGTCATTTTCTGCAAAAATTTATCCTTATAAAACCATTATTTTAAACTCATTCATTGTAGAACCATGTGTATATGCGCATGCATGTGCGTAAATATATTTTTGAAGGTCAAAAAGGCAAATACAGTGATGCATTGCGATTGTTACGATACCTTTACAGATGGTGGATCTGTATTGGCAGTGGCTGTTAAGGATCACAGCCACTCTTCAGAAGGTGATAGTTTGGTAGTCAAAGTGGTGAATGAAATACTATAAATGCGGTGGCTGTTATGTTATGACCGTTGAAACCCTTAATTGGAAAGAGAACTGCTTTGCTGATGGCTTTTGTTCCAAAATACTGGCTGGGTGGCACATGTTGTACCTTGTCCAATAATTGAAACTCAATGCCCATAGGAGGGGAAGGGGTGGAGAAACTTAATTTCCATATTCATGGAGAAGACTACTGACCATGAATGTACGTGTGGATGCTATTGATCTGTTGCAGATCCTGCACAGTTGTAAGATGCTAACGGCGAGTTTTGTCGATAGACGACGAACATTGCCAAACAAATCTGCAGAGGTCGGTGAGATTGTCAATGCACCCCAATTTCCGCATATGGTGAAGCTGATTTAGCCACTTGTTAGTAGTCACAAGTGTAAAATCTGTAGATGTCAATCGTTATTACTGTTTAGGGTAATAGCTTTGCATTAGTGACCTTATTGCGAATCATGTCTAGAATCTTTCCATTATTTTCTCTGTTTACACTTTACGCATTCAGTTTCTTTTTTATTCTTTCCAGCTGACTAAACAATATTTTGTGAATTCCTCTTCTTAGCATTAATAAACTGCTTGAACGTCATCCTCTTCCAATAGCTAGTTTCTTCAATCAGCTAGGTTTGGACTTATTTGACTCATTTTCAGCTTTTCTCATATGGCACAAGCTGTAATATTAACTAGATTGCTGTCTACTACCTTTTGAGAATGACAAACTTCTTGAGTGCATAAAGTTCTAATATAATGTTGAGATGGTTTAGTGCTGGGACTGGGAATTGTGCTATTTGAAGTATTTGATGGAATAAGTAGGCAGAAGAATTGAAAATGAGTCAAAAATATAGTGTAGAATTTTAATATTTGATAACTCAGGCATGAGTCCATCTGTGCAGACTTAGCTAGTTTAGCATGTTCTATCTGAAGGTTGTGTGTGTATAATAATTGGATGATGGCCACTGAGTGAGACTTGATGATGTTCATGGATGTAGCAGGAGGATGAGAAGGGATTCAAACCATTACTAACTTGTATAAAGCTTGCATGATAAAATGATGACAATGATATCAATGGCCTCAAGGGAATGCCCAAGATGTTCTTGAGTGTTGAGAAATAGGTCCAACTTTATCCTTATTTTTTTAAAAAAAGAAAAAATAGGACAACATTACTTTCTCTGTAATAGAGCTAGAAGCTTGCATCTAGTTAGGTGAGGCAAGAAGTGCTGCTTCTTGTATTGCTGATTATGTCATTCGCTATTTGGTCACAACGGCCACAAAGTTTTATTTGTCATTATGACTATCTGGCAAGTAAACTATATATATATATATTTTTTTCTGCTTGCGTTAAGTAATGGTTGCTTTCCAAAGAAATAGAAAGTTTCACTGTTTCAGTAGTGTGCCAGTTCTTCCATGTGCATCCTTCTTTTTGAATTCTCAAAATCATATTTGCTAAGCATCAAGTGTAACTAAGTTGATTTTCGAGAATGAAGATTTCCTAGAAATGTTTGCAACATTTGACTATCAGCATATGCGAAGATTTATATATGGTCCTTACTTTTTGCCTATACTGCAATGACTTTTGTAGTAATTCTTTCTTTTTCTTATTAAAGTAGAACTCTTGTCATAAAGCCACTATTTCATTTCTTAGACCATGACCTGTCAAAAAGTAATCTTATTCTGTGTGTTATAAATGCTAAAGCAAACTGCATTCTTTTCTTTTTTTATTACAGCAGCAGAAGCTGTCACACATCCTAATCGATATCTGGCAATTGCAACCAGTGGAGGTTTGAATCAACAGAGAACAGGGGTACGATTTTGAATTAAATGTATTTGGATTTCCGGTTTTCTAAATGATATCCTTTTGTTGCTGGGATGTAATTAAACAATCATTAGGATGCACTTTAAAGCAGTTCTCTATTCAAAAATTTTTGAAACAATTGTCTATGATCCTGTGCATTAACTGTAGTTGTAAAATAACCTTCTGTGCTATTTACTCCACCAAGGTGCTATTCCTGCTGCACATCTGTGCCACGCTGGTGCTGGGTCTCAAGATATCAATTTTATCAGACATGCAAATTGAGTTGGCTATGCCATGCCATAACATAAAAAATGGCTGAATGGTTCGCATTCAAGAGTCAGTGTAGTCTCCAACATGTGGTCTTCTTCATTTGCATTAGTCACACTTATCATGTTCATGGCATGTTGGTGGAAAGGTGGTCTGTCATTCTCTTCCTGTTTTGGTCACACAATTGCAGTCTGCCTTGTCAAAATATCAACTGGAACAACTTGTATAATGAATCATATTGTAGATTAGTGAGATTTTGTAAGAAAAGATTGGAAAATTAGAAAAATCAGAGGTGGCAAAGTTAGAACAAATGAACTCCTTTTTATCCATATGCACTATAATAACTGATCAATTTTGAAATTATAAATTAGAATCTTATATAAGCATTTTTTCTAGGCAATGGCTTATTTCTATGTAATATTGTAACTTGCAATTTTAAATATGTAAGAAAATTATTATCATAAACATGTTGGATTTTGCTATGATGCATAGTAGTTATCAATTTAATGTACTGTGTTAGCCGCAATAAAGCGCAAGGTCCCAATGAGGCCTTTAAAGGCAAATCTTTCACTGAGTGTTAAAGAGCATAGGAGGTAAAAATCATATCATGTGTAATGAACAACCTTGACAAATGCATGTGGCCCAAATTAAAATAAAAAATGAACTGAAGTCTAGGTCTCTTGACAGGCATTAAGAATTGTGACGTTAATGCCCCTTGGATAGTATGCCCTCTTGTCCTACCAATTATTCATTAGAGCAGAGATGGATCATGCGGTGACTTGATGACAGTAAGAGCCAGGAACTGTGATTTATGTTTGCAAAACTCTTTCATTCCTACATGCGGCAAAAAAGAAGTATACCTTTCCTTGTCTTGCTGGAAAATTTCGATTATCTTTTGGCTCAAGCAAACAATCAGATAGTTTGCATTATTTTCTAGCTGAATTTAAAATATTGAGGCTTATTTAATTTCATCGGAATTCACCATTCAGAAATAAGAGTAGTTTGATTTGATGTAGGAAGGGGTGAAAAACTTTCCCATGCCTTCCTACATGCCTTTTGTTCTAATTTGACATCTTAGTTAAGTATCTTACTTTCCAATCATTACTTTTACATTCTAATCATTTTTCATGTCTTTTCATACAACTAACTTTTATAATTTATCTTTATCCTCTTAACTCCCAATCATTACATCTATCATATTACATCAATCTCTCGTTTTTCAAAAATTTCCCCACTTTTATAGCAGACCAGTGATTTGATATGCCAACTTATATTTTCGTAGGTTTACTTCTTGACAATTAAACTTAAATTTTTTAGGGATGAGATGATGTGTAACTTTTGGGTTGACTCTACCCAGAAATGGTGACAGTTAATTGCATGATCTATCCTCTAGGTTCCGCGCTACATTGATATTTTCTGTGTAATGTTGGATGAAATATTCTTTTATTTCGTGCCTGATACGTAGTACATATTTGATGATGCTATCTTCACTCAGGTTTCATTTATATTTTCAAATGCAGTTGGTATCTAGTGACTGGTAGCTTATTTTAGCTATATTAGCATGGTTTCCCATGAATAATATTCCACTATTGGCCAGAAATTTATCATGGAAAATTAGACTTATATGGGGATGTATCACTTTAATCTTAGGTTAGAGGATTCAAACATTAAAGTTCATAAATTGGTTTTTTTATTAATCAAACTTAAATCATAATTCTTTAGTGCAAGTTGGCGAGGTTCAAAGAGGTTCAAACTTAAATCATACTTCTTTAGTGCTAGATTTGACAAATTTGCTTTCAGTTTCTCATACGATAACTATTTTTCACAGATAACTGATGCTGTTGTTGCTGCTCGCATTTTGAATGCTACTCTTGTTGTTCCAAAGCTTGATGCTAAGTCTTTCTGGAAGGATTCTAGGTTTGTATTTGCACCTTACATTTGTTATGATTACATTTTGATTTTAGTTGTCATTGCTTTTGTAGAAGGGTTAGTTTTACTATCACTAATTAATGACTTGCCATCTCTTGCAGTAATTTTGCTGAGATATTTGATGTTGATTGGTTCATTTCATTCCTTTCACAAGATGTTAAGATCATAAGGCAGCTGCCAAAGAAGGGAGAGAAAGTTATGGGGGCATACAACATGCGTGTCCCAAGGAAGTGCACTCCAAGATGCTATCAGACTCGAGTCCTCCCTGTTCTCCAGAAAAAACGTGTATGTACTTAGTGCTCATGAAGTTTACTTATCTCTAATTCTTTATTTGTACTTCTAGTTTTTTTTTTTAGTCATACGAACACTGTTTGTTCTGAAAAAAATCCCGATTTCATAGGTTATTGTGTACGGCACCTAGCTTTTTAAAATGCATTCCAGACGAATGCATTGTCATTGCTCGAAAATAGTTGAAATGTCATGCTAAATTTTATTAGAGGATGCTCAATGAAAAAAATAACTAGATTAACAAAACTGCCCGTGGAATACTAATATTGTTGAAAACTTGTGGGCTGTGTGAGGACTTTGTGAGGACTTTTGTTTGGAAAAGTCCTTGTCCTTCCAGTTTGGGTCTACTGGTAAAGACTTTTGTTTGGAAAATAATTTCACATTAGCTTGACCAGAGTACCATAACTTGCTGCCATGGGGTGTTAGCCCTCTATGTAGAATGAAGTCTGGGAATTCTACCATGCAGGTTCCATGAGAAAAGCAGGACATTGATTTTGAGTTACTGCTGGTTTTGCATTCATGCTATAAGATATCTTTGATTGTTTTTGATGTTGTCATCATCATACTGTTATAAGTCCTCATCAATCATGTTTCTTATTTTTTTGCCGTTTTGAGTTTCTTTGGGGACTTTTGATGATGACACAGGCTGTTCAGCTTAGCAAGTTTGACTACAGGCTTTCAAATAGGTTGGAGACTGATCTACAAAAGCTGAGATGTAGAGTCAATTATCATGCCTTGAAATTTACAGAACCCATCCTTGAAATGGGTGGAAAGTTGGTAGCTAGAATGAGAGAGAAAAGTAGCCATTTCATTGCTCTCCACCTGAGGTGAACTTTCTCCTTGACCATTCTATTTGCCTTTTTTTTTTTTAAATACTGCAAAATAGTTGCTTATTCTTGGAAAGCTCATGATGTTCTTTAGATCTGTATGTCCTCTTGCCTAAACTAAACACACTAAATCACCAAGCGGACATGTTATCTATGCATTGTTGGAAGCATCAACCCCTTGCATGCATGTTTCCTTCTTAGTGTTGTTAGTCGTTTCCACTGAACATAATTGCAGGAGCCTCCTTGGAATCCACCTGGACTTTGTTCATCTGCAATGCAAGAACTTGTGTACTTCAAGGCTGTGTTTTAAATCCTGTATCAGCCAAGACAACTGATATTACATGTCAATAACATGATATCTGGCTAGAAACATTGTGTTTAGACGAAACCCCAATTAGCCTGTCATGTTATTAAGGATATGTTGCAACAAATTGAAAGATACTGAAATGTTGGCAACAACTCAACATAGCAAGTTCAGGTTTTGACGATGGCTATCTTTGTTGTATTGATTATACTGGTAACCTCCATCATAACAGGAAACTGAAAATTTCAAGAATTATTCACATTTCAGTCTATGGATTCCAGCTATTCTGCAGAAGATCTTTAAGATGCAACATCATATTTGGGCCAAAAATTTTGAGACTTCGACGGCTGTTTGGATAAGATACTTTCTAATTTGGATTCTTGTTTGTTGTTTATTTTACATTTAGTAACATATCCTGCTTGTAGAATAGAACCATCACCATGCATGTTTTGCATACAATATCTTGGGAAGATGATCATATTCTCAAACAAAGATCTTTGGGGATATATTTTCTTTTCTAATTCAATCCAATATATAGCTTTAATGCACTACTCTTTAAGCCTTCTGAACTGGGATAAGTCCTGGTCTCTGCTAATAGTCTTTGCAATATCAGTATGTTCTAATATCCCATGATCCACCGAGACCAAACAATATCCACAGATAAACTGGAATCTTGCTCAGATATATTGGAGTTCATCTACTGGTATATGTTATGTCCAAATTAAGAGTTTGCGGAATATTAAAATAAAATTTAAAAAATGAGAATGTTTGACACAACAGGTTTGAACCTGACATGCTTGCCTTTTCTGGATGCTACTTTGGTGGCGGTGAGAAAGAAAGGAAGGAATTGGGAGCAATACGCAGAAGGTGGAAAACATTACATGTGAGGACAAAGCTGAAATGTTAGGGTAAATGCTACTGCGAACTATTTTCTGCTAACCATAACTGAGATCATGTCTGTCTTTCCTCCCTCCTAACGCTGATGCAGGCAAGCAATCCAGACAAGGAACGGAGGCATGGGAAATGTCCTCTCACCCCTGAAGAGGTCGGTCTCATGCTTAGAGCAATTGGTTTTGGCAATGATGTTCACATTTATGTGGCATCTGGTGAAGTATATGGAGGAGAGGAGACATTAGCCCCATTAAGGGCACTCTTCCCTAATTTCCATACAAAGGAAACTCTATCAAGCAAGGACGAGCTGGCTCCATTCATGACATTCTCTTCTCGCATGGCTGCACTGGACTTTATAGTCTGTGATGAGAGTGATGTATTTGTAACCAACAACAATGGCAACATGGCTAGGATGCTGGCTGGTCGAAGGTATGGTGATATTTTCTCTTCAATTTTGTTTTATAATAATTGTGAAGCTTCAGGATGGACAATCTGACCATTCATATTCCATTTGCTGTTTCACCAAAAGGGAGTAGCTGAACCTTTGATGCAATTCTGGTTGATCTGGGATATCATGATGTCAAGTTAAGGTGCCACCTAATATGTGCTTCATACCCAAGATGCCACCTTCTGCATCCATCCTTGATTCAAACCAAGGGACAAGCGGTTATCCTGGCTTTCCGCTACCTCTGTCCAAAGACAACTATTCATATCATGGACGCATGTTGATGTGGTTAACCATAACATGTCATGTTGTATTGCTGCTTCCAATTTGGGGATCAGATTGATTCCTGCTCCCACCTGGAAAATTGCTAGGTTGATAGCTTTGATGCAAAGAACGTCGACTTTTTTTTAGAATAAATGAATAAATATCAGGTATCACATATTTTACTGTAGAATGACATTGGGTGAATTCACTAGTAGTGCACTTTACTGTTGTTCGTTTGATGCAGGCGATATTTTGGGCACAAGAGAACCATCCGTCCAAATGCAAAGAAGTTATATTCCTTGTTCCTTAACCGAGCTAACATGACCTGGGAAGCATTTGCGTCCAGAGTTCGCACTAATCAGAGAGGTTTTATGGGTGAACCAAAGGAGGTAAGGCCTGGCAGAGGTGAATTTCATGAGAATCCCTCAACCTGTATCTGTGAAAATTCAGAAATGAAGGCAGTGGGTTCTGATTTGCAAAGAAATCACAAGGATGGTAGCAGGCATGAAAAGGATGACCCTATCAAGTCCTTAATCAGTGAAGCAACAGATGACCATATCGTAGATGACGAGCCAACCTGGGCTGACATGGATTATGGGGAGAATTCGACTGTGCCTGAGGGGAAATTGGACGAGATGGTATTGGATGACAACTTATTTAACAGAATGGATGATCCCGAGTTGGAAGATTTGCTGTCTGATTAAAGCAAAATCCATTACTCTCCGTGAAGAGAGCTCTATAGTTTATACTGGAAGCATTCTTTCAACAAATTCTTTAGGCAGATCCATCTTCTCCAGACAACTTGCACTGAAGAATCCCTTTCACGCAGTTTTATGCATTTTGTACATAAGGCCTTGACAACAAAGCTGTACAGTATCCTTCTCTTCTCCAAAAGCCTCAAATCGAAACAAGCTAGTTGGTTAGGTTAGCATGTGAGAAAATCATGTTTTTGAGCATCATCCTGAGTACCATTTCTGATGTTTTGTTGTAAAGAGCGTATAGCAACATTGAATGGAGGTAACGGGGATTTAGTTTTGCTGGTGGGAAAGGTAAATGTTGGGACGGCATGGATGTATTTTCATTTCTTGAAATGAGATGTTTGGGAATGATGTTTTGTTCTCTTGGATATCTTATGTTGCCATTGGCACACCTCATGAACTCAGCCAACCTGAAGAGGTGGGGAAAGCTGGTAGGCAAAAATGTGTTCAACCTATCTTAGCTGAATTGTAGATTAGTTAAATGTGGTTGGGCATAGATTAATTATTGCTCCATATCATCCATTCATACTTAAGGTTGCGAAGGGTGCAACTTGGGTCACATATCAACAAATGGTTTTGAACCAATTCGATTGTAAGGTAGATTTGCTCATCTCTATTAAATTATGCATTTGGCTTTCACCCACTTCGCAAAATTTATGATAGAGGAGAGTAAAAATGTCCCTAGCCAGGTCGTGTATCGTGATCCTCTACGATTTCCGAACGGTAGGTGATATAAACGAGTTTCTTACCATCTTTTGAATATGTATATATATTTTTGGAATCGCAAACTCAGGTAATTTAGTTGTTTCTAAGGATTGAAGATTATTTCTTAATATACCATTATTTACTGCTCAAAAAATGGTAAAACTTCTCTTCAATAAAAAAAAAAAAGGTCAAACTTGATTCATAAATTATATTCACTCACGATGAGAGTAAATTAAAAACATTACCATTTCAAACCAGCAGAAAATGGAATCATTTCCAACCCGTGGGAAACGATCAGGGGACTCCATAGCCGGGGTATGCTTATATTCAATGAATGTTTTTATGCGAATGCGAAGGACATAAAAATCCATTTACCAGCCAATTTGACATTGTAGAAAGGTGAGGCAGAGGCCAGGATTTGGGTGAGGTAGCCAGAATGGTCTTCAATCAGGATGCATACGTATCGCTTTAGATCAAGATATACGCAGAAAGAACCAAGGCAAAATCATAAGAGCCAAAGACCATTTGCAGCATTCTAATTCCAAAGAATGAAAAAATGATGATAAGCAATCGTGTGTTGAGGTATTTCTGTTGCAGGATAAATCCTGTAGATAAATATAAAATTCAACAATAAATATTTGCTTCGACTAATTCTACAAAAACGATAGTACAACCTGCATTTCATTAAGATGATGGAGGTAGATGTGGTGTGTCACCATCGTCGTCCTGTTTCGGCGAGTGATCTTGCATTGGAGAAGATGGCCCAAAATCAATATTTGGATAGACACCAGGTGGCCTCTCTCCGGGCTGGATGGAGAGTAGCTGGCTTGAATTACCAACTACATCTGCCCATCCGTAATGAGGTTCAGCCCTTCAACAAAGAAACAAATATCAACTTGGAAGCACAAGGATTTAAATGCAAGTCCAGGTTCTATAAAAACATGAACAGATGAACATCTTACACAGAAAAACCAAAACGATGATGTTTTTCCTAAGAACTGAATAATTGATAGCGCATGTGATTACTGCAATACAATGAGGATCATCATTATCGTCATAAGCTATTTCCCGTCTAGGTAGGGTCGGCTGCATGGATTCTGTTCAGCCATTCTTGGCGATTAGAGACTAAATTTTCAGTAATTTGTAAGATCTGAAAATATTACAAATTATTAAAAATTTAGTTTTTAATCACCAAGAATGACGGGACAGAATCCATACTGCCAACCTTACCTAGGTGGGAAATGACTTATAATAATGATGATGATCCTCATCGTATTGCAGTAAACACATGCACTATCAATAATTGATACTGGTCTGCAACAAAAAGCAAAAAAGTCCCTCATTCTTTGCCTAATTATCTCACTTTATTTGAATCGCATTAAATATGCAGACAGCAACCCCTTAAATTGAACCTAGTATTTATGCCTCTGTAGTTTCTCATTCTCAGGCTGTCAATACTATGTTGCAGATTGTGCACCCGTAGATGATGCACCAATAGAGATCCATAATTAATCAGTTATCAACTGAGATGTTGCTCGAAGGACCTCCATGATGTCTTGATAACTGGTTTTTCTTACCCAAATTAACATCTGCCGAAATTTCAGATATGATATTGGACAGAAATCATGTGATATAACACTAGTTTCTCCACTCACATGCAAAAAAAAATGAAAAGCGAAGACAACTGACATGCCAAGAGATCTTACTCATAATAGGTTTCTTCATCCACAACGATATCCCAGCTCTCTCCAGTTGTGCTTTTGCCATACTTGTGTACTTTCCTAGTGCACATATACAGCATTACCAAAGATCGTAAGCTCTTGATATCATTGCAGGAACCAAATCAGCCAACTGATTGCCAACAGTATGTGTTAAGCATCCAACATACGACGTTACAAACTTCAAAAAATAAAATAAAATAAAATAAGAAATAGAAATAGAAATAGTTGGAATATGACATAATACTAAGGAATAATAAAAACAGAAACAGAAATAGAAATAGGTGGAATATGTCATAATACTGAAAGATAGTAAAAACAGAAATAGAAATAGGTGGAATATGACATAACACTACGGAATAAATTAATAAAGATTCTGACTTAAACCACTTGCCTGAAGATTTTAACTTATTTTGACAATATATCATGTGTTTTTTACCAAGTTATCACTTTGCCTTTTAGATATGGTCCAAAGGTAATTTATCACTCTTTATCCATACCCGTTCCCAAAGTGTTCTTCTCCCCATGTCCTTGACCATCCTGTAAAAGGAAAAGAAAGCATGAATATGTAAAAGGAGAAGGGCGCATGGATATTTACATGACAAATTAAGTTTACAGTGCAAAGGGGTATCTGAAATTAATGAAACCAGCAAGAAAGGGCATTGGATCTTTGCAAGTAGTGATGGGTCTGAGGACTTCCTCAGGGGTGCAAACAAGATCTGCTGACTAGTTAGCAGAAGAGTGCTAATGTTGTCAAAATGTTGGTTAGGCCTTCACATGGATTGAACAAGCTTGAAGTTTTCTGATGGGTCTCTGATGCCATTTCAGTTTTATATTGTGCCTAGCTGAGATGTGCCTTTAATTTCTTCACACACACACACAAAAGGCAGCCCGGTGCATTAAGCTACCCAGGGAAGGATTGGACCACTTTTGGGGGTCTACAACCATACACTTGCAAAACAAGAGGTCGTTTCCATGACTAAAACCCGTGACCTCTGACCGACCTCCAGTTCACATGGTGATAGCTTTTACTGATGCGCAAAGGCTCCCCCCTTTAGCTTCTTCTTAAAAGGCATCAGTAAAGGATACAGACACTCAGTAATTGTATTTGTTAAAACATGCTTCTTTTTTCAATTGTTATTTGATAAAAAAAATAATAGTTATTTGTCATGTGATGTATATGCACACACTATTTCTACTTGCACTAGCTTTCAGTTATACAGATACAATAAAATAAATAGAAATAAAGAGGCAGTCTGATTCATAAATTGACCATACTGACTAGAGGCCAACTCAGGTGGCTGATTTGGAAAATGATGTTAACTTGATAAGATTCACAAACGAGTCAATCAATGGGCTCCCAATACTTTCCAGTAATGCATGAACTTCCAAACAAGGTGATGATGGGACAAAGACTCATAAAAAAAGAATCCAAAGCTCCAATATCTTGATGGTATGTCTGTCCTCAAAAAGCTCCAAAGTTTAGTTGTAATTGTCAACTCATCCACAATAGTAATTAGAACTAGAATATTAGGAGTGACATGTTTTAAAGTGAACGCTCTTCAAGGGAAAGGGATGGCCCGAAGAAATTTGGGTGGAGATAATACGGAATATGGTTTAGGTTTAGCTGTAGATATATCATCCATGATAGATGACTAGAGCAAGGTCCATGTAGCTGAGGCCATATCAGACCGTAAGACTTAAGGTGATGATTGGTAGTTGATGAAGTTTAGTTCCTTTTTTTTTCTTTTTTTTGCAACTTCAAGATCTGAGCAGTCTGGTTTGCTGATCAGTCATTGCCCATTGGTCTCCTTAAGATGATATCAATTCAGAACAAGCAGTAGTTTCTTGAAATGTCACACTATGAAGAGACAATGGATAAGACTGAGAAAAGATTCATGTGCCAAGACACCCTAGAGACAGAAGAGATTCATGTGCCAAGACCTCCTAGAGTATTCAATCACTGTCAAGTCATGGTGAGCTTTCATAGTGCTAGGATTCTGCTTCTTTTGAGCTTTCATAGTGCTAGTATTCTATTTCTTTTGCCTAATCGACTACCTATTAAAAAATGAGAGATGAAAAATGAAGCTTATTAACAAAAAGTAAATTAATTTGAAAAGTATCAACTTTCAACGACATAACAAGCTAAAACATCTGTTGTAGATATGACAGTGTCACTGCACAATTTTGAGTGGGTATTATCACCTGTTTCGTATGAAGCTGAAATATGCATTTGTGTAAAGCAACTAGTCCATTTTTAGAACAGAGACAGATTGAAACAGTACCCTTCCAGGACGGATATTTAGATACTGGAACACATGAGATTCCTCTGTTGTTCATTTGTAACCGTGCTGATATTTCTCTATTTCTTAGGGAACCATACTAAGAACAGCAGCTTCACACAAATACTTAATGCAATCAGTCACACATGGAAAGACAAGGCAATAAGCTTTATGGAATTTTAATCATTACAACAGACAAGTTGAAGGATACGTACGATCTCCACTAGGCGATACGTGCCATGTCTCCCCTTGACGGGAACCAATACCAGCAAAGAATCTCTCTTCCCATTTGTCTCCCCATTTGGTACCTAATTCCGTCTCAGCCCACTTGTCAGTCCTGAAGTGGGGAAACAAAACAAAAACAAAAGAAGTTGAATGCTGGATATCCATGCATATTGTTTCAAAATTTTACCATATGTTTTAGAATTCCTGCAATAATAGATACAAAGAAATTGCAGTATGGGAAATGAATAGCAGGATATCAACAGAAACATACCTCCCTAGTTTAACAAGATACTAATAAGATGAGGATTAACATATATCTTCTATTTTGGCTTTAAGAAGCAATAGATGCAAACCATTTAAGGACTGAGCCTCTTCCATCATAGTGTTCTCCCCACTTTTCCCACCATGACTGTTCATTAAGTCTTCCATACTTGTGAGCCCCTTTCTCCGTTGACCCCTTTGCATCATATTTCTCCCACCTGGGATGAGATTTTTACAAAATTCAGAATTGCATTAAGGAACCAAAACAAGACACCAGAAAGCAGGATACAGAAAGATCTTCTCACCATTTCTCATACCATCCAGCATTTTCTGTGCCTGATTTGGCTTGTTTTTGTGCACTTCTCTCTATTCTTGCCAGGTTGCTGAATGATCCCAATTGAGGAATTTTTTTTTTTAGATATAAAAAAAAAAAAAAAAAAAAAAATCTTATATTAGCTTCAGACAAATTTAGCATGCAGAATTCTGTATCATTTTCTCATCCCTGTGATCATAAAATAATTGAGAGGAGGGAAAGAGGAAAGCAAGGAGCTTCAAGCATTTGGGCAACAATTTTACCCCCACCACTACACAAAATTGCTGATAATTTGGATAGTTATCAGTGAAACTTTGAAGAAACAGAGATTATTAGTAACAAGTTCAAGATGGTAAAAATAATATCTCCTGTAACAGTCACAAACAACTTTTCGAGGCTATTAATTTAATGGCTAACATCGAAAAGGAAAAAAATGAAGATATTATTACTAATACTATCAAAAGAAAAACCCTGCTTACAAAGGTAACAGACGGTTGAAGAACCTAAGGTCAGCATCAGAGTTTTCATTTCTACTCAATGTTTCCCCTCATTGTTACTGCCAACAATTGAAGAGCTTCAACAGGTTTGCATATCTAACTTAGATATGGACAATTGTAATTCAGCAAGCCCATGACAAAAGCCAAATGCTTCATAAGAGGCTATAGACTAGAATTCATGAATGAAATTGTATTATATTCGTAACTTCATCAAAATATTAACTTACTGCATGCTATTGAATATCAACCTGGCATTAACAATCGAAAGGAAATAAATTGCAAATTTGCACGTAAGTTTTTGAGCTGTTGACTTTTCCAATGTTCTCATACCAGTAAAAGATGCACACAGCAGAAATGATAAAACTCAAATTTGACATTTGGATCAGACCTCCATTCATCTTGATGAAGAACTTCCTGCCATGTTTCCCACCATGAGTCTCCTTCAGCATTTTTGCCAGATTTCTCCACACCTAGGGAGAATTGAAAAGATGTTCATCTAGGCAATGCTCAAGAAAATAGAAAGAAGCATTATTTAATACACGACATACAAACTCAACAACATTGTGAAAAATGCTCTGAGAAAGCAATAGTGAGATGGAGTAAAAGCCCTAAGAGACAAGGGATTTTCGCACATGGCATGCATGTTTATGCTGATGCACACATCTGTTTTATAAGATCTGTTGTAAGCTTTGTTATATTTTGTTGCCAGCTAAAGAACATATTAAAACCAATCAAACCATTTTATTGTCAGTGCAAAAAGGAGAGACAATGTCCAATTTCTTGTTAAGCCTGTTTAGTCAGAAGACGTTGTTGTACCATCAAAACAGTGTTGATGGGATATAATTGTCTTCAAGTGACAGCAGATTCAATGTCATCAATATCCAACAGTAGACCATCTCATTTGTGTTTCCATAGGCTCTATGTAGCGCCATCCATGCTTTAGATGCCACAATTTTATGGGTCATGTATTAATTAGAGCATGGTTCTGATGTCATACTCTTTTATAAGATTGATTCAAGTGGTAGCTACAGCCATTTATATATTTTAGTTGGAGATTTCAATGAACCTCACTGCCCTACATCTATGAAATTTGCAAAGGTGGATTTGCAGCAGTTAGTGACCAAAGATGAATATGTCATCGGCCTCTGATGTTCAGATATTCCTTCACGATACGACTATTACAACTGTAACTAAAAATCAAGTGATCTACCATCCATAGTTGAGACGTGTCTTTGTCTCTTTGGATGATCTAGATTGCCATACAAGTAATAATCATATCATGTGTCGCTCTAATGAAGTTGCCAATATTCTGAATTGTGTAATCAAAGCGGATGTCAGTATGACATGTGAAAAATCACCACAGCAGAAATGTTATAACGAATTATGTCAAACTTGCTGGATCCAGCCATTTATTGAAAGACAACTATTTCACAATGAACAATAAGACATGAAATTCATGGCATTGTGTTCTTTGGACATGTGGTGGCATGTCAAAGACAGCCAGAAATAACTAATGTCAAACCAAATATTCATTGCAACCTCATTGGCTGAAGTAACAAATATACTGTTGGGGCCAGTTTGATTTGGCTGGAGCTTATTGGTTGCTAACCAGTAAGGCAGTAACTAACTAAAAGTTGATAGAGGTGGCTGAAATCAAGTAAGCAAAAATTGCCAATCTGTGTTCAATGTGACGACAGCTGAAATGCAGAAATAACAAACAAATAAAAGAATAATCCTTTTAGAAGGCCAAACACACAGCAATGTTTAAGGGAATTTAATTCAAATATTTAGATAAACTGAAATAAATGAATATTTTTGAGTGATCTAATAATCATAGAGATAATTGGGGAAGGTAATTCTTTAATTAATAAAAAAGCACCCCCTCCTTGTCAGGATGGGATTTTAAGCCCCTATTCATAGGCTCTATTAAATGTAGCCACTGAAGGTGACTTTTATGCCATGTCCTGGCAAAAGAATGCCTTTATCCAGCAAATTATGGAGCAAAAATCATTGGATCCAGCTTGCATTGAGGGCATAAATATGGTGGACCCTTGAAAAACTCTTAAAATAAAAAAAGAATAAAAGAATAAAAGAAGATTTTGCATTTTATGTTGGAAAAGTTGGAGATGACTGTCAATTTTAAACAGAGCCTCATCAAATATAACCACGTGTTTTTTATGACAATTTAAATATGACTATACAATTTCAATAATAACAAATAAAGCGGCACATTTTACTATCATTTTTCAAACAAAACCATGCCATTAAGGACATTAACAACATATTAATTGCATGGTCATGCTTGAAAAGTGACAACAAACATGTGGTCGTATTTGATGTTGTTGAAAAATGTATGATTATATATAATATTTAACATGGTTTGAGCATGTTAAACAGATGTCCAAAATGGCAACACTTAGGAGAATTAAGTTTACTCAAATAGAAGGCAGTAAGAAAACAAGAGGAAAGCCCGAGAAACATGCATAGCAGTAATTAAGAAAATCCAAAGACAAAAAAAAAAAAAAAAAAAAAACACCAAGGATAGTTCATGATTATCAAATTTTTCACAATAGGATCCATGCAGCTAACACTACATAAGTGGGAGACAACTGATGATAGTGGTGGTGGTGGTTGTTGTGGTCATATTTGAAAAAGACCCATTTCCCGTCTAGCGGGGACCTGACAATGAACCACCATCCTGTTTACAGCTGAACAGTGAAGCAACTACATATATTGTCTGCACAGGTCTGCAGACAGCAGTGAAGATGAGCAAAAACACTTTCTAGGAACTATGACATACAAAATAAAGAAACTGACAAAAAATGATATGGCACTCACAAAGTGGGGCTTGCCTTCTAGAAGTAGGGACAATGACAGTACACACACATAATACAAAACAGAAGGAGAAGAATAGCATACCTAGCTCTTTGTATCCAGTCCAATCACTTTTTTCCCACCACTGTCAAGAAGATCAATAAAATAAAATTACAATTGTTCAGCAGGGATGGCACTTTTAAGTGTTCTGTAAGTGACATTTGCAGAAATGGTTCGGTTTTACAAGAAGGCATTTTAAAACTAAAGTAATTATGGAATATAATCTTGGAGAATCCCTATCCTAAACCAACCAAAAATAAAAAATAAAGCATTTTACGGGTTTGTTTGGCAATTTAAAAAAGTTGTCAAATTAAAACTTTTCAATATAAAACTTTTCACTCTCCATAACTATTCTTTTTTTAATTATTTTTTACACATATTTCTATATAACAACCCTACTTTTCAATCATTTTTACACAACTACCAATACAACTAACCTATTTATTTTAAATTTATTCTCTTTATTCCTTATCATTACCCCTACAATATCACATCATTTTCTATTAATTTGACAACTTTTATATACAAAACTTTTCATCCAAAGTTTTACAACTTCCCAAACACACCCTACAAATGTTTTAGAAGAAAGACTTTAAAACTAAACAGCAATGAAATATTATGAGAAAGAAAATAAAAATAAAAAAATACTATCAGCTCCTCATATAAGGGCTGAAGTAGAACAAGATTCTTATTGCAAATTAATATGCATGCTTACCAATTAATTTAGCGGTCCCTACAAAACTCATCAAAAAGCTCTCATAGTTTTTAGATCTTTTTCTAAAGTTCTTGAGAAGCTCCTCCCAGAAAAGCCTCCAAAGAAGTTTTTCAAAGTAGTATTCAGATTTTTATTCAGTTCCTAACATCTAAAAAGGAACAACGGAAAAAAAAAAAAACCAATGACACAGGAATGATAGTTGAAACATCAAGAATATTGTTTTTCATATTGTCTTAACATGTCATTTTTTATTCCACATTCAAAGTGCAGTATGCCAATAAATAAAAAGACAGTTGCTTTTCAGAAGCACAGAAGGGTAAAGGAAAAGTTTAGTGCAGTGGATTAGAAGGCAGCCAATTGGTAGGCACTCATCTGCCATGCATCATGGTACCCCGCCTCTTTGGAGATTGTAATGAATAACAGCTTAGTGGCTCGATACTTTTTGACTTTGCATACAGCCTAGTTCATGTGTGTATTTGTGTCTTTGTCTACATAGATCTTAGGTAGACACTGAAAACAATATTCGATATTCAATATGAGGGCAAGCAGCAAAGTGAATTCTAAGACTCAACCATCTCATGTTCAAGAGTAAGCAAAGACTTAAAAAGAGTAAAAACTCCACCTTATTTATGCCATATTCCATGTCAAGACACGACAAACTCATAATAGAGGCTCAAGACATGCAGTGCATGAGCAAAGGGTCCCTTTATAACATGGAAGCTTTAATCTCATTCATTGAATATGGGAAAAAAAAAAGTTTAAAACATTAAATTCTGGAAGTAGCCTAATCTCCATCTTTCGTCTTTCCTCTTTTTCTTAAGCATGATTAAGAAGAGGCCAACAGCCACAACCTCCATAAAATGAGATCATGGAAATGTTAAACATATGGAATCTTTTCATGTATGCATGCTGATCAATCCAGATCCCCCCCCCCCCTAAATCTCCATGGATGTCTATAAACCGATGGGTGGGGGCAATGGACCAGTTTAGACCCAAGAAACAAACATAGGCCTAGCACTGAAAGCTAGGTCTAGCCCACCTGAGTTCACGTTCTGTCCATTTATCAAGTGGTTTACATGTGCCCAAGTGAACGGACATTTAAAGAAATGAAATAGAGGCCAGTGCTTAAGGTGTATGACACTCCTTTTCTACTTTTTAAATTATTATTTTTATACTTATTTTCCTATAAAAGGAAATTTAAGAGTAATTACCATTATGGTACATCTATGGAATGTATGTTGAGATAAATGAATTTGAGGGCGGCTGAAAGCCTTATCATGCTCAGAGTCAGGTTGCGCAAATCTTATCTGCTCTGACCTTTATGCATAATATTTAGTTTTTAAGGTATCAACACTAATGTTTAACTTTCCAGACAGAAGACCTCACCTACCAACCTAACAGTGATATGAAGAAGAAAAATATTACTCTAGTACATGAGAAGATAAAAGTGAAAGTTGGCATAGTATGGTATAGAAACTACTTACTGTTTCTGTCCATTCTGCAGAACCATCTTGACATTGACCTCCCATCCTAGTCCAACGGCACCTATACCCATTATCTCCTAGTTCCTCTCCACTTTCTTGGTACCATGTACTTCCATCTTCATTAATGCCAGATTCACTGACCTTTTCATTTAACAAGTTGATACCCCAATCTTTCTCACTCGCAATACCAGTGTCTATGATGAAGAACCAAAGAAGAAAGCATGTCATATTGCAAACAAAACAAGGAACTATTCATTAAGCATAAACAATTGTTTGTAAAAATGAGAACGAAAATCCATATGACATGACAATAATGTTGCACAATTTATTTTATCCCCTAAGTAGTTTTCAGTCCAATGATTGCCAACACTAATTGGATTTGATCAGTCATCCACAAATCAGATCAGGAAACCAATTGGCAACTTCATGGAGAATAGCGCCTGACCTCGTTTTGGTGGAGTATCCCGAGATTGTGGACCAGAACTTCTTGGAGTACACCGAGGATAAAACTCAACTTGCTTTTTAGCATCACGTGCTCTGCAGAAATCATTACGTAGAGGAATGTTCAAGAACTAGGAAGCATGACTCAGGTATAACTCCATAAAACAAGCCTCAGCTACAACAGCACAAAGTAATTGCCATCTAAACAAAAAAAAAAAAAAAAAAAAACATTATCCAGCCATTTTTTGCCATATGACCATGGCACTTCCGTAGAAATCAAAATAATCTCATACGTTCAAATGGTTGTATAACATCACCGCTTGGATGACCAAGTGGTTGGCATAAGTGTGTGTAAAGTGCATGTGGGTAGGTGGCCGGCCCCTAAATTACTCCTCCATAAGTTTCCTGATAATCTAATATTGGCAACATAATTTAACAAAAAAAAAATTGTATAGAACACAATAGTAGAAAGGATAACAAAAAAATTGACCTCGCATTCATGTTATGGATGGGGGGCTATCTGTATGCATATGCAAGTCTGAACTGTTGTTAAGACTTATGTAGCTCCGCACTGGAATTGATCAAATCAGACCATTTTTCACAGGCTAATCATTTACATGCTCAGTTTTAGGTTAGTTGCTTGCAGCACTACAACATAATCCACGCAAAAAATAATGGGTTATTTTACTCACTACTGCCAATTCATCTGGTTATGTGGAGAAAGCAGAGAACCTCTGGTTCCTATTCGCGCCATTGATCCACTAGCCAAAATGTTTTTAGTCATCTACTCCAGCGCTAGCAGTGTGAACTCATTATGAATCTCTGGCACTCAGAATGCCTTCAAATTTCATCAACCTAGTTATTTTAGGCAAGTAGCGCAGCACTCTAGTTTGCAACTCGAAAGTAATCTGCTGGCTTTTAACAAATCCAGAATACCGAAAAATTCCTGCTTAACTTGCCGGAAATCCAACCGATTCTCCGGAAAGTCAACAACGAACAGCCCAGCGTAAATAAAAAGATACGGGAAAAATAATGGCCAGCCCGGTCCAGTTGCAGAGTTCAAGGTAAACGCATCTCGCGAGCCGCACTCTACTGGCTGCACTGGTCAAGACCGTCTACCAAACAGGAAAGAGTGTCCAATTGATCTCACTTTTTTTTCTGAATGTGCCCCTTCCACTGATGATCGCTTGCAGCATTACCATCACATTGGCGGCGGCTTAGACGATGCCCCATCGTTTGGGCCGCAGGTTCAGATAGTTGGGCGCATTGTCGCCATTTCTACTGCCCAGGAATCCTATAGAGGAAGTACGGACGTGAAAGAAAACAAATCGAGCATCGGACATACCGAGATGAGGAGAATGGCAGCAGAGGCATTGCCCGGACCCTGCTCCGTCGCTGGGCCATCTTCTTCGGCTCGAACGGCCATTCCTCGACCTTCTTCTCCACATTCTTGCCTCTCTCACCCGCCGCCAGTTTCCGGAACTCCATCTCGGAGCAAGAGCAGCGGACGCCGTTGGACGGACGGCCCGATGATCGATCTCGACCGCATCTCCGGAAGTCCAGGCGGTGATGAGCCAGAGGAAGAGCACAGAATCTGCGGAGTTTGAAGCCGAGGGGAGAAGCTAAGCCTCTCGAGCTGGCATCCATTGGCGCGATATATTTTCACGAAAATGATGCCATTTGAGATTAAAGCAGCATCGAAAAACCCTAACTCCCAGCAAGTTGAAGAAAGCTGAAATGGGAGGAGTTGTAGCAAGGCGTCCGCCGATTTCAAGGCGTTTGCTTGGTTTTCGTAGTGAGAGTGGGGAAGTAGCAGAGCAGGCCGGGCTGAAGGCTGGGCATCCTTCACGAGGACGACTACTGGCAGGGATGTGGGGAGGGAGGCGATCCGATCGGTGTTTAACGGGAAAGATTTGGGGAGCAGATGCGGATGTGGGCCCCAACATCGGGCGGCGTCGTCTGTAAAAGGAATATGGTGTGACACGTGGCGTCAAAGTCAGCCGTCAGATTCTGTGCTGACGTGTCAGCCCACGCTGGAGAGCTTGACAACCGGCGAGAGGATTGAGGAGGAGATGTTGTCGAGAGGATTGAGGAGGCGATGTTGTCAAGAGGATTGAGGAGGAGATAGTAAAAAATAAATATAAATAAATAACACGAAAAGGAGCCATCCTCAGTTCTGTAGCAACTCCCTAGTTCCCAGAGATGCCGCACGAGTAAAAAACACAGCGCTAAAAGTCTAAAACCGAACGTCCTTTTTCTACTCCTTTCGGTTTCATGATTCGGCAACGGCGGAAAATTTTTTCGTCCCTTTCTTCCGCTGCAACATTGTGCACCTGGGAAGTATAAATTAATGAAAACAAGTTTGCGGCAGAAGTCTTTTAAAAGTGAGAGGTCAATAGTGAATACTATGGAAATAATAATTATGAGTTAAAATATATAAAAGGATTGTACGACGTGATGTCAATGAGCAAGGGAAAAATCTATATGGGTGTATAGTTCGTAAAAATAATTTTAAAAATCTTTTAAAACAATTTTTCATACAAAAGCACTACTTTACAATCAATCCTTTTGCAATTTTTAATAGAAAAAAATTCTTTATATTTTAATACAATTACTATATTCATTTTAATTTACTTATTCTACTTCTAACTATTATCTGTATTACATCACATCATTATATCATTTATTTTAAGGATTCCGATGTAGTGCATCTATGTGCACTTAGCTTTGATGTACTCAAATGCAAAAATTTACCATTTATTTTTGAAAAATTTTATACAATTGTTAATATAAGTGTATTTAACACGTGTATCAATTTTTATTATTTTTTGAAAAATTTTAAATTTTTTTGAATTTTTTAATATCAGTATTATTGATTTTAAAAATTTTTAAATTCTCTAAAAAGGATAAAAATTGATATATATATATATACACACTAAATACAATTAAATTAATATTTTTATTAAAAATGTTAAAAAAATAAAAAATAAGTTAAATATTCCCGGATCTAAGCGCATTTTCAAATGTCCCTTATTTTAAAAACTTTTTCACCACTTTTTTTCCACATTTATTTCATCTCATTATACACAAATGCTTGCTCAAGGAGCTAAAATTCTAAATCGAGCCTCCTTTTTTCTACCGGTCTCGGTTTCATGATTCGCCAAAAAAGCGGTGGAAATATTGTTCGACTCTTTTCTTCTGCTGCAACGTTGTACTTGCCTAATTTATGCGACTCTTTTCTTCTGCTGCAACGTTGTACTTGCCTAATTTATGGTTCTGCAACGGCACTGACATCTAAACCGATCGCTCTTCTTTTGCTCCTTTTTTTTTATGATTATATTTACATACATCTCAACACATATTACATTGAAATTCTGAGACATTCTTACAAATAC
>JAXCLR010000063.1:57158773-57182134 GCA_035584095.1 Annona squamosa | reverse complement strand
TGTATAAAATTTTATTATTTTTGAAGATTTTTAGATTTTTTTTGAATTTTTTAAAATCAGTGACATTTTTAGTAATTTAAAATGCTACTTATTTTTAAAAAATCTAAAAATCTCAAAAAATAATAAAAATTTATACACATATTAAATACACTTAAATTAATATTTTCATGACAAATTTTTCAAAAAAATAAAAAATGGGCTACGGGTGCATTGAACCAGCGTCCAATAAAAAGTTAATTTTGATTTCGGCATTTCATCCAATTCTTAATATGTACCGGGTGTGCTGAAGTTTCAATGCACCGGGTGTACACATCATTTCTGCATATGCAACACTTCAAAATGAGGTGTGTTAACAGATTGATCCTTCCCTGATCTTAAAGTTGTAAGTTAAACAGTATTGAACCAGAGACCAATATGATTCTAGCTCAACCCCGGTGTTTGCAAGGATAAAAAATTACTGCAGCGTGGCCGGAAGATCATCATAGTGTTATCATGCTTCAGATGGATCGACCTGTCACGTTCAGCAAATAAGGGGAGAAAATATATTTAAATGATTTACGTAGTTTATTCCACTATTATTGGGGTTATTACATTGTTACCTACTCTTGCAGTTTTGCACAATCTTTGTTGGTGGGGATGCTAAAACCACTTATTTTTTTAATCCGGGCCCACTTATATGAAAACCTTTTCTATGTCATCCTCTTTATTTTTAACATCTAAATAATTGATAAAAAATCCACCCTATTTATTGTATTTAATATCATTTATATTATTATAGAAATTCTTTCATATATAGTGTCACTATATATGTGTTTCATTTCTAAATGTCTAAAATTAATGTAATAAGATTATTTAATGTTAAAATATCAATATTAAGGTAATATTTTCAACATCTAAACCATTTAAAATATTATTACTATGTAGATAAATAATTCTATAAAGTTTTATTAAATTACAATACGTGCGCAAATGAATCAAAATATTTTTCATAATTTACATTCGAATATATATATATATATATTCTTGAGCAAATGTGGCTCATATGTTTAGTATAGTTTACATGTATATACTTGATTTTGGATGAAATATAGTCTCTTAGGTAAATAAGTGATGTTAAATATAATGAATAAATTAGATTTTTTATTAATCATCGAGATTGATGGCCATGGGATTATACGAGATTGTTTCTATGTAAAAATCAAGATTTTTTATTATGTCATATACTGTGGAAGACTAAGCACCTTATAAGTACACAATTCAGGAGTAGAGTAATGAAGTCACAATCTCTATTCAATATTTAAACACAGGATATATCATTCACTCACACTACTATACACTCACCCCATTCAAATATTATATAGATATCATTTTTAATGAAATTTTTATAGGCACGGATTGTGTCATTAATCAACTTAAGCAAAAAAAGTCTAATGTCTTAATCATCATTTAATTTGTTACATGTGCATTTTTCAAGAAAACGTATAAAATTTTGAATGTGTTTGAAAAGCGACGAGAAGAAGAAAAATTTTTTATATAAAAATTTTTGAAACGGGAGAATGATATGTGACATGAGATAAGTAATGATAAGGAGTAAAAAAATAAAACGAAAATAGATAGATTAATTGTATGAGGATAATCTAAAACTAAGATAGTTATATAGAAAGTTAGAAAGAAATAATTCAAGAATCGGACGATTGTAAAAGGTGAAAAATTTCAAATTTAAAAATCTTGGTGTTGTCAAATACGTAATTTATCAAATTTTAAATGGCAAGATGGTGCTTTTATAATTGATTATGTAATTGGGATGCTTCGCATATGTAATTTTTTTTGATTGTTACATTCTCAAATCATATTTTATAATATTTTATTTTCTCTCTCAAATTCTTACAAATCAACTCCTAAAAACCCTTATAAATTAATCCCATGAATTTTTATAAATTTCCTTTATAATAGCAAGAAGAGGATTAAGACGACATTTGATAATTTGAATTATGTGGAGATTATGGGATGAGGTGAGGAATAAGAAATGAAATATTTTGAAAATTGTGTGGTTAATAGGAAACAATAGTAAAGTTAGAATAAATAAATTTATTGAAAGATAACTTGTAGAAAAAAATAGAATATACAAATAAATGTAGAAAAATATAATTACGAATTGAAAGAATTATTAGCTCGCCGTCCCACCCCATGAGGCGCAATTATCAAACATACTCTAAAGCTTCTAGATTGCTGTTCTCACGTTGAGAGTCTATTTCCTTGCACGAATCAAACGTATATGCCAAGCCCTCGCCAACCGACGTATGCTTGGTTGGGGACGCAGTTTACAATAAGTCACGGGCTGTCCGTCATGTACCGGTAACACTGCGGGTTTGATCCGCTACCCTCGGCTGGTTCCCATATCTATTTTTTTTTTTAATTGGTATATAATTATGTATATCTCAACACATTTTTATAATGAAGATCAGAAATATTTTTACAAATTTAGAGACACAAATAACATTCCAAAGAAATTCAGAAGACATAACTCTCAACAGTTAACCGAGAGACCATATGTTCTCACACTCCTTTATCCGAGACCACCTGCTTTCACACCCGCTCACCCGAGAGACTATGTGCTCCCACACATATTTGATGGGCCGAAATCCGAATGGGATTCGAACCGGGACCACCGACCGCGCAATCGCATCTTGCGCTGCTGTCGACGCCTCGGTTGGTCATATCTATTTTTTTTTCTTATTGATCGAATATGGCGAATAATGTATTCAGCGAAATGATGATCGTAATGCTGAGCTGGAAGCATTGCCTGATCCGTTTCGAACATCGACGTGGCAGAACTCGGATCGGATGCTCCTCACCCGCTGCGCTGATCCCCCTCGTCTCGTCCCCAGTCCGGGCTCCAGAGCGCAGAGTTTCAGGACTCCGCCGTCGAGCTAGCCAATGGCATTAAGGTGCTCCACCGCCACTCTCCCTCCTCAGCTCGCTGTCCTCCCCCGCCATCTCTCAAATTCCTCCCACCGTTTCTCCGCCCTCGCCTGGGGCCAAACCCTGGCAGTAGCCCACGGCCATCTCCTTTCTTCCGCCCTCTCCAGTTCCAATTTCCAAGGTGCGCCTCTCTCTCTCAAAAGAAGGAAGTAGACGAAGTTTGGATTTGACTGGAATTTGAGTGTGAATTTCCGAATATTTTACTTTCTGTTTGTTTTCTGATGAAAATAAGAACGAACAAGGTTTGCAGTTTCAATTACTGTAGCATTTTTGGCTCCGTGCATAATGGGATTTGCGTGGATGTGACCTTGATGAGATGGCGCATGCAAGAGGCGTGATCGTCTCCCGGGCATGATTTCAAAGTGGTTTGATCATGTCGACTGGCATTTTCTAAAGCCAGGATGTGCAGAATAGTGTGATCATTGGAGTTGGAAAACCGACAGAGCATGTTTCGACCATGTTCAGGACCACATAGGCAGTTTATTGAGCTGACACAAGAGCTGCATTGGTTCATTATTTAGTTTTCAGTATATTTAACCTTTTCCCTCATTTGATGACTTAAATTGCACTAAATGAAAAGCTATTGATGGTTTTAGTTTTGTTCCAAGGTTTAGTTCTAGCAATTATAAATTTATAATATTATTGACAGTTGTGATTGGAAGTTGGTATGAACGGATTGACAGCTGAAGTTGTGTGGTGGCGGTGGCGGAAACAGGACCTTTGCTTGGTGTTGGGGAGGGCGGCGCAATTTGCCAGGGAGGGGGCTGCAGATTTTCAGAAAATTTCAAAATTCCCTCAGCTCTCCGTGTTTCTGCCACTGTGGTGGTGAACGTCATTATTGTTTCTTATATAGTAATGCATGTGTGCTTAGGGTTCCACTCTGGGTACCTTATTTGCTACTTACTATTGAGACCTCTAACTAGCAAGTGATGGTGGTAAAGAAGCACCTAACCACTGGGCAATTGAAGGTCTGCGATGAACTAATTGCCCCCATTAACAATACCGAGGGTTTGGGTATGTAGATATGCTCTGCTTTTGGCTTCAGAGTAAATCTCTCAGTGATTTGCATGGAAGTGAGAATTTGTTGCTTCTCTATCCAGAGCTTATTTGGTGCTTTTATTGCTAATTTTAGTCATAAATAAAGTAGCTGAAATAAAAGCTGCAATGCTTAGCCAAGTAGGATTTGAAACTGTCATGTTGCATATTGGATAAACACATAAGTTGCGCTAAAAATAGCCACATGGCTGTTACTTGGGTGGTAGCATCATTTGCCCCTCTACTGGGCAATGGTGTTTTGAATGGAGGTAGGTGTAAAATCAAGGCAAGTTTGGCGGCAACAGTAATGTCTCCCTGTTCAATCAAAGGAGTGTCCACCAGTTGGTATTGCAGGAAAAATAAGAGTAGTAAAAATAGGAATATTGTTAGAAACTTGGTAGAATGTTGTAGGAAAAATTGTGAAAATGTCTCAAGGAGCCTAATTATAATACAAGTTAAGATCATTGTAAAAATACATATCCATAAAAAAAAGTTGCGCTAAAAATATGCCAAATGAGGCCTAAATGTTATTGAAATGGTGCGTATATTATTACGCTTGCCCATGGAAAGATCATTAAAGGTCCGTTTGGTAAGATAAAACCTTCCACTACTTCTATATACCTTTTGATATGATTTAACATCTTCACTACCTATCTTTACTTTTTCCGTTATTACTACTAAATTTCAATTTTTTTAATACATTTTTCATAGAACTACCTTATTTATTTTACATTTCTTCTCATTACTCTTAATCATTATCCTACTTTTTTTACAACTTTTCCACAAATAATGTGCACCCCCTCCTTCCTTCCCCATCCCCATCCCCAACAAAAACACTTATCAGTTCCTCTCATAGTCAGCCTAACAAGTGTTTATGATGTTTGCATTGTCCTTTTTTGGCCTGTTTTCTCTGGATTTTTAATTCTAAACTTACTAGAATGATGTGACTTTCTTAGTTGTTTCTCAGGCAGACACCTGATACAATCAGTCGTAAGATGCAATGCTCAGTCAGCAGTAGCAACCAACATGGCCCCAGGAACCCCTGTGCGGTCTACAAGCATACTTGTTGTTGGGGCCACTGGAACTCTTGGCAGGCAGATTGTCAGGCGTGCTTTAGATGAAGGTTATGATGTCAGATGCCTTGTGAGGCCTCGACCTGCCCCTGCTGACTTCCTTCGTGATTGGGGTGCCACTGTTGTCAATGTAGGTCTTGATGTTTCCTTTTTGTCCTAGGATTTTATCTTATTTCAGAACCACGTCACTTCTCAGATCTTTTTATTTGGATTCATCTATATTACTGAAGGTGAGGAGCAGCCTTAATGCAATGGCAAAACTTGCTGCCTTTCTAGACTGAACCTCTCACTTTGGAGCTCTATGCACTGGGTTGGCCTATAATGCATGTAATTTCAGGTGTAGATATTAGCAAAAGGCTGTCTGTTCGGTACTTGTTCCTTGGTTTTATCCATTAAGGCTGCAATTCTGCTTCAAGAAGCCCACATGAATATCACTTTGGCAGTTCTGTTTTCTAGGTTTCTTTTAGCAGCTTTTCTTGGTCCTTTTTTGTCATGCCTACATTCACATTAACTAATTCAATTATTGTGGCTGTATTAGCTCTCATAAGCGTGTATTGTTTTTTACATGTTGAGGAGAAAAATGTAACAGTAGTTGCCTGCCTTGGCAATTTTGAACTTTGCCTTTCTTGTTTGGCATGCCTAGACTCTAGACATATGATAATCATCTGAAATTTGGTGGTTATGATTTTATCTTTCTTCACTAGATGTATATAAATATTCATGATGTTTGAGCAGGCTGACCTGAGCAAACCAGAGACAATCCCTGCAACCCTAGTTGGTATTCATACGGTAATAGATTGTGCCACGGGACGACCAGAAGAGCCTATCAAAACGGTATGTTTACAATATTCATGAAGTACAGAATTAAAATTCTGATTCACCATCTAAATTTGGTTTACTGTAAATAGCATCATCTATTATTTTAGGAACTTCTTTAGCCATCTTTGATGTTTCCTATGCTTGGAAATCCCTTACTTCAGATATTCAAACCCCAAGGTCTGCATCTATCCAGATTAGTTGCATTTTATTTGGAAAAGGTGTTTTGGTAGTGTGAATATTCCTTTATCCACTGAACACTGTGTCCTAAGATCTTGTCATGCATTTTGAACAAGGTCGTTAACTGCATTTTAAACTTTACCTTTGCAAAATGAATTATCTTCCTTTAATGACCAAACTCAAACTAATGATTAATCTTTCTCAAATTTCTTCGAAGTCGTACATATTCTTTTGTTGAAGCTGTTCTATACTCCCTTTTCAATTAAAAGTTGCCATTTCAGCTCTCAAGTGAATAAGGTGGAGTCCTTCAGCATTTTGAATTAAACGTTTGGTTGAATGTCTGAATTGAATTTGACTTTTTGTAAATTTTAACTAATAGGAAATTATTTTTCCTATTTATTAGTGCAATTGCTCATCTCAGTACTAAAATACATCTCATGCCATTAGTTAGCACATCTCCTTAATGGCCCATGAAGAATGATGTTTAGCATGTCGTTTGCTACTAAAGATTTTGAATTAAATGTTTGGTTGAATGTCTGAATTGAATTTGATTTTTTGTAAATTTTAACTAGTAGGAAATTATTTTTCCTATTTATTAGTGCAATTGCTCATCTCAGTACTAAAATACATCTCATGCCATTAGTTAGCACATCTCCTTAATGGCCCATGAAGAATGATGTTTAGCGTGTCGTCTGCTACTAAAGATTTGCCTGTCCTAGTTTACTGTCAACTTCAAATTTGAAATTCCATTGTCGATCTTATGTGCATGGGATGCACTTTGTCCATCGCACAACCTTGTCTCTGATGCTTAATATTTTGTTATGATTTCTTCTCATTCAAGGGTTTGTGCACTTATTCTCTTGCACTTTGGTTCTTACGAATTGAGTTGCATTTGTAGAGAATTTACTCTTGTAACCCACATGTGTAGTTTAGGTAGACTGGGAAGGAAAAGTTGCTCTTATCCAGTGTGCAAAGGCAATGGGTATCCAGAAGTTTGTATTTTATTCTATCCATAACTGTGATAAACATCCTGAAGTTCCTTTAATGGAGATTAAGCATTGCACGGAGAAGTTTCTTCAAGACTCAGGCATAAACCACGTCATTATTCGACTATGTGGTTTCATGCAGGTAGTTGACCACCTCTATACCAAAATTTCCCTTCAATATTGATTGCAATTTTTTTGGGGTTTTATTTCACAACTGCTACTACATTAAATTTCACCTATGCAGATTAAAGGTGAAGATTAAAGACTTTTGTCAGAAATGCCTTTTTCTGCAACATTGATGCTTTGTCGTCATTGTATAAATTTTCAAATCTTTTAATGGCAGGGTCTAATTGGGCAGTATGCGGTACCAATTCTAGAGGAGAAGTCCGTGTGGGGAACTGATGCTCCAACTCGAATAGCTTATATGGACACACAGGTCCTATAGCTTTCTAATCAATGAGCTCCTTGTTTAGCTTGCGTATTATATTTTACAACGAAAACGTTGGGTTCTTGCATGGAATTAAAGTAGTTGTTATGATCTCAGGATATTGCTCGATTGACATTTATGGCTCTACGGAATGCTAAGATTGATAATAAGCTTTTAACTTTTGCTGGACCCCGGGCTTGGACAACCCAAGAGGTAAAGAAGGTCATTTTCTTTTTGGATTTAAAATTTTGTTCAAATAAATTTTTATAACTTTGAGGGATCATTAAGCAAATAGAAATAACCTTACGCTACAGAAGATTATGCATTCAATTCCTCCATTACAATTTTCCCTTTTTTCCTTTCAGGTTATAACTTTGTGTGAGAGACTTGCAGGACAAGATGCAAATGTAACTACAGTACCAGTTTCAATCTTGAAACTAACTCGCCAGCTAACTCGATTTTTCCAGTGGACAAATGACGTTGCTGATAGATTGGCCTTCTCGGAGGTGTGCATTCATTTCATGGTTCCTTTTTTTTTTAAAATTTTCAATCTACCAATTTTATATGGTATCTTAAAATTGGAAAAAACATGGAAAAATTCCAGCTATCTAGTTGATGGACCATGGATGGTAATATTCCAGTCTCCATACTTTCATAACTGTCTAAGGCTCTTTCCTCTCTATCTATAATTGGCTAAAAATGACAGCAAACCATCTCCAGAGTAACGTATACATTTTAAACTAAAGCAAAGGGATTATTCTTTGTTGGTTAGTTCATGGAATATAAATTTCTCCTGGTTTATTGACTGAATTCTCTATTTCAGTTCTCATGTTTATACTGGCCTCTTGATTTGATTGGATATAAGGGCAATTCTGTTGCCTTTCAAGGTGATACATTCACCAGCTGGAGGACGAGGCATGCATATTCATCTCTGATTTTATTGTTATGTTGTCAGAACATTTGTATCTCCTGGCCTGTAAATCATGTGATGCTTTGTGGCCCATTGAGAGAGGGAAAAAAGACAGTTTAGAGTGGCACTTACAACCAATATATCATCATTGTCAAATGTCTGGATGCTAGTGCTGCTTGGGTGATGTCCATCAATGGTTGTTTCCAGGTTCTCACAAGTAACACAGTTTTCTCAACCCCCATGGGGGAGACGTACGAACTTCTTGGGGTGGATCCAAAAGACATTGTTTCGCTAGAGAAATATTTGCAGGATTACTTCACCAACATATTGAAAAAGCTGAAAGACCTCAAAGCACAGTCCAAGCAAACTGACATTTATTTCTGAGCTTCTCCAACCTTCTAGGCTGTACATGATGATGTCTATGAGTTGGGAGTCTGTAAAGCTTTTGGAAGATCATCTCAAGAATGTTAGTAGTGAGAAGAAATCAATGTGTATACTCTTTTAATAATTCTTTGTTCAGTTTTTTCTCCTCAACAATTTGTCCCAGAGAACATGATTTTCCGGCTGTTTTATACTTGTATGGGAATGTGCATACAGACTACAGTTATGGCTGGCTAACATTTTTCAAAGAATCAGAACAGTTACGGCTGCCAACATTTTTCAAAGGATCAGATGACAGGCTGGCTCGGATTGGCTTGGGCCTCATTGTTTTCTGGTATTTCCAGTGCCGCATGACAATATGTGGCCGTCCGTTTTTCCGGACCCATTTTAATAATGTTAATTCTTTTTTTTTTTTTTTGAACTCTTATTTAATACTTAACCTTCTTGTGTTCAGAACAAGCTTACAACTTCCAAGACCAAATCCCAACTCCTCCCTTCCGAAAGTCTGCATCGCCGCAGGCTTTTAACATTTTGGCCATTAATAGATTTTCTTTATTTTTCGTACATATGTTTGTCGCAATTGGTTAACATGTAAATAATTTCTTTTTTGATCAGTGATTAACACGTAAATAACTAAGATGTATAAAAGTGAGACATGTCAGTCGGAATTGGTGACTCAAACTCTCAATTCAACAGGGATTTAGAAAGTTTGGGTCTATGAATAAGACGAATTCAAAATTTTAGAGGGTGGGTTTGATTCTGGCGTGTTACCTGTGTAACCTAACACATTTGCGATCTTGCCGGCCTCTTTCAGGTACATGTACAGAGGGATACTTTTTGTAGCTGTTCTAGTGGGGCTTGGAATAGAATCTTATATTTTTCAAAAATACTTTTCCGATTCTTAAAAAAAAAGAAGTTTATTATTTTCAGTACATCTTATCCCAATCTTATGGCTCCGTTGCCCAACACCAGGGCCGCGACATTGGCATGCATGCCAGAGTTCGGGGTTTTGATCCTGCGTGAAGGCAGGGATACTGTTTGCATTTTGTCCCCCGATAAGGGGGATTTTGCATTTGTCCCCTTGGAGAGTGGGAGTTTTTATAGATTTCTCTTCGTAGTAGGGGTTATTTTAGAATGATTCCCTTCATTGTGTGAGGGCTGTGAAAAGGTGTGATTGTAGTATCAATTTTGACCGTGTATAAAAAAATACCAATAAAAAAAATACTCTTTTGCCCGTTTTAAATACACTGTCATCTTAAATTCTCTTTTCATCCTTATTCCATTCAAGTTCTAAAGAGTGTTGGCATATATTTGATTTATATACTAAAATTTATTGATTTTATATTAATGTACATATTTTTTTTATAAAATTTCAAAGATAAAAAGCTTTTACTATTTTGTTTTTGACATTTTCTAAAAAATATATACAAAACCATAATGGTAAAATCCGATATACAAATTAACTACAAAAATCCCACTTAAAGATGAAAAGTAAAAGCATATAAAATATACAAGATTGTTACTTAAGTAACAGCAAGGTGCATATGATCTCAACCTTAATTTTTATATGTACTCTTTCAGTTTTGACAAAATTACACTTGACCTTTGTAACTATATTTTTCAGAAGGATGCTTAGGGTGCTTAAGTGTCCATTAGAAAATGAGGCTAAGTCAGCAAATGGTATTAATATTAGAGTAAATTGACAAAAAGACCCTAAAATTTACAATCCCAAAAAATAAAATAAAATAACATAACATAATAAGGGCCAAAGGTCCTAAATTCCATTATGGGCTGCATTGTCTCTTATTGCTGCGGTATTATTTATCTGTTGAATAAAAATTTGGATAAATCAATTCAGATGATTGATTGTTTTGTGAAAAATTGAGATGTTGTAAAGTATGATTCAAAGATGCAACCATAAAAAAATTATAAAAACATGATTGGTTAGGTCGGCCTAAATAAGCCTTTACTTAAGCCTTTACTTAGGCCAGCCTAACAAAATATATTTCGAGATATTTTTTAAAATTTTCTTATAAATATGTTAAGCTATGCGTATTGAATATATAAACAAAATTTTATTATTTTTGAATATTTTTAAATATTTATTTTTGATTTTTAAAGATAGTGATATTTTCGTAATTTTTTGAGCCCCGGAAATTACTAGAATGCCACTGTCATTAAAAATAAAAAATAAAGACTTAGAAATATAAAAAAATAATAGGGAAACTTTATTTATATATCCAATACACCTAACTTAATATGTTTGTTAAAAATAAAAATAAAAAATGTCTCGAAAGCCTAACCGGATCTTATCTCAAAAAGATAATAGGTGAATACAGTAAATAATTGTTTTTTAAAAGAAAAGTACTTCGAAAAAAATATAAAAAATGTACAATCACTCTGCGTATAATGCGGCTTCCTGTTGCCTAGAAAGTAAGCCATTTCTTCTCTTGTTCTGCGCGCTAACATTAGCAGCAATTTTAGGACAACACAAGCCAATCTCCTCCGTTGTCTTCGCTGAAGTCAGGCTCGCCCCGCTGCTCGCCCCGCGGCCCCATTTCCACAGGCGTGCCGTCCGGTAGCACGTGTGAATGATGATGGCATGGCCAGTGCGACTACTCGACTAGGGAGAAGGACCGTCTAAATAATCAAAATCAGCGTACGCTAGAGCTGCGCTCGCTCTCGCTCTCTGTTCGTGTGTCAGTGACGCCGGTGAACGACTGCCCCGCGCCCGCCCTCTCTTTCATATCTCCAACTTGGTTTTCTTTCGTACTGGGTAGGCTTATCTTTTCCGCTATCTCTCTCCCTCTCTTTTCTTCTATTCAATCAATTCCTCTTTTGAAATGACGCCAATTTTGACTTTTTAAAGATAATTGTCCAAATTTTTATTTTCTTCCACTCATAGACAATGGGATAAGGGAATCAATTCTTACTGGAAGAAAGGCTGGAATCCCTTTTATTTTTTGATTGAAATTGTAGGTCCTTCCAACCAATAAAAAAAATTGTAGTTCCTTCGTCGGCTATCGGTAAGGTTAGGAGAGAAATTTGATGTTGGTTTCCTTGTGTCTTTTCCGTTTGATTTCGACTTTTTCATCCTAAATTATGGATAGGAAAATTTAGAATGTGATGGAAAGACGAGGCGGTTGCATATGTTGATTGATGCTGTGCAGCTGCCTCGCTTGGTCTGAGCAGCCATCTTTCAATTTCTTCGCGATTGACATCGAAAAGCATGACCCGAAATTAATTGGGTTCCCCAAACATCTACACCAGATGCAAGCGCATCGGTTTCTTCTCTATCCGATGACATGGCTTTCATCATTCGGAGAAGCCTGGTTTTCGGGTGATTCCTACCTGGTCGCTGTGTCTTCTCATGAGTGTTGCATTTACAAACCCGTTGATGATGCAGTTTATTGTGTGCGGTCCACTATATGAATGACTTAGCATGAAACTGGAACTATGGCTGTCTTGTCGTGTGCTGCCATGAATGTGAAATTTGGCCAACTGTTTAGAGTACTACTTGCTTCCATGATACATTACTGGCTTATTGGTTTGCAATCTGGCATTGATACAAATTTGCAGACGCCCTTGCCCAAGGCATTGTGTGTGTTTGACAATCATTTGCCTATAAATAGACAGGGGGAGTTGGGAGAGGCTGTTACCAACTGTTCTAATCCTTTCATGAATGCTTCCCAGATGTGGTGATCTGCTTAAAAGAGAAGGCAAGAGAGGGAGCGATTGAATAGGCTTGATATTTACTTGGCAGAGACTTATGCATTTCGTAGGTCTAGGAATCTACTTATGGAGTATATATCAATGGCTGAAATACAGTGAATAATCTTGTATCTACAGTATAACACCATTAATGAGAAAAAGATTGCTGGACTTCCAAAATCCTTATGCATTTTTATACCATTTATGTTTCTCAGTACAGAATGGATCCATGTCAATGTCAGCTAGAGTGGTCAAGTTAATAACTTAATGTGTAGATAATCACTCCAGCACTCATTTCAATTTGTAGGTACTCAGCATTTTATACCACTGTAATTTGTAGCACATCAAACACCATTATGTTAGGATCATATAATTTATTATGTAACACTTAATATATATATATATTTGCAGGAAGCTCTTTCTAAGACAGTCTGTGGTGGTTTGTTCATTGTACTGATTATCTTGCAGCCCTTTCAATTTTCATTTTTTTAGACAGAGGATTACCCCATCGCAAGAGGATTCAAGTCTCCCAGAAAAAAATTGGAGTGTGGTTACTGGCAACTCACTGCCCAACTCAAGAGCTGTATAAGAATTGGTAATTTGGTACCTAGGTCGTGCTAGCCTTGTTTTCAGAGGTCATTGCAACCTTTGAATAAAGGGGTATGTTCTGAATCTTTGTTTTCCTCATATTTTTTCATCTTTGAAGGGTATAAACTCTTTTGTATGGTGAACATCTTGCAATGCCACAGAGGAGGTTGTGTTTGTGATTTTCTTATTTATAAGAAACTGCCGGGCTAATTTTCCTAGAATTTTTCTCATTGAAATGCCATTGTAATTGAATAATGATCTATTTCAAAATACCTTTTCGTTTTTCCTGTTCATTTTGATCTGACAGTGTGCAGACTTTGTTTCCAGCTATATTGGATGGGTGCCATGGCAGGCACTGGCCTGCCATCTCTGGGCCGTGTTAGGCTTACTGATCTGATAGCTACTGAAGGATTACCCTCAGATTCTTACAAGATTTCTGTTTCAACTCTTACACAATCTCTTGCTCAATATTCTGCTGCCATCATTCAGTTACCAGCAAGTGATAGTGCTCTTTTGAAATCTGGCCTTGAATCTGCTCGCCTATTCTTCCATCAACGAGCTTACCCAGCTAGTGAGATGGTGCATAGTAATGATACCCGTGAGTGGTGCAAGACCTCTGGTTACTATGCTGATCCTCAGCTATGGCAGGAGTCATATGACTACCGACCTGGTCTAACTCCAATAGAACCCAATAATAACATGGAACTTCCTCCGGCTGGTTTGCCTGACATATTCGCACTGCTTGGCAAGGCTGCAAGAGATATATTGGATGCCATCAGCTTCTCGCTGAACCTGCGCAGCTTTCCATTCAATGAAATACTTGATAACATGCCCCTTAGGAATCGAGAAATATCTTCGTCAGTCCTGTCAGTTTGTTGTCACTCAAGACCATCTTTTCAGGCAGCACAACACCACAGCTTAGCTACACAAGAAGACAGTCAGATGGTCATGTATGCTGACCATGAACACCATTGTGATAAAAGTTTAATTACTCTTTTCAAGTCAGATAAGGCAGGTTTGCACATCCGGGACTTTCATGGACGATGGATCTTGGTGGATGGGGATCTTGGACCTCAGGATGCTGTTGTCTACCCGGGTCTTGCACTATACCAGGCAACTGCTGGTTATGTGAGTCCAGCACTACACCGGACTGAGACAGGAAATTTGCAGGGTAGCATGTTTGGAAGAAGTTCTATGGCATTCAAGCTTATGCCTAGGTCAATGGCAAGCCTCAGCTGTTCAGAGATGCGGGCTGCTGGTCATGGGGTTGAAGCCCAGTTCCAGCTCCCAGTACCAGTTGATGACTTCATGCAGAGATCTCACCCTACTGATCAACTTTTCAGCAGGCAAAGCTTCCCTAATTATTCCTTTTCAAGCTCCCAAGATGGTAGGTCAGCACTATGGCATTGTTTTTCACTGATATTATTTATTTGAACAACAGTCATTTGGTTTCTGTGATTTTCAAAATGCATATAATCGTTTTACTAGCAATTGTTTAAAGGAGAACATCCCTGTACATACGTATTGATCTGCAGATTCTAAAAGTTTTCTCCCAATTATGATGCATGGGTTGAACAATATAATGCATAGTTATTATTGATCAGAAATCTGATCTAAGCACACAAATCAATTTCTTAGACATATGTCATTACTCAATTTGGAATTCTTTCACTACGTCCATGATCCAGACTGTGGTTCACTTGGTCTCACAAAAATTTGCTTTGGTTACATGCACATTGATCATCTCACAGGTCAGCAAATGTTTGTTGTAATGGAATATTAACACCATCAGCAAGTCCAACTGAATTGGTATGATAATTTGGTCTCTTCAATTTGCAGATAATGTGTTCACAAGTGATGGGCCCTCATTGGATGCTGTGCTCATCAGTGTATGTCCAATTCTTGGTTTGTCTGATCCAAACCTAATAGAATTTTCTAAGGATTTCCCATGCTGCCAGCATTCCCCTCTTTTATGCCCAAGTTTTTTTCATTAAAGGAAATTTGATTTTTACGTAGAAACTTGCCTAAACTTGGAGTATTTTATAACTCTTTTCTGTGGTCTGCATTCCTGATTTTTACAGGAGTCTGAAATTGTCCTTTGTTGCATGTAATTATGGCACAGGATCCCTCAAATTGAAGAGAAGGAAGAACAACACAAGATGTAAGCCTCTGCCACCTTCCAAGAGGCTGCGTCTTGAAGCGCAGAGAGTCCTTAAGGAACGGGTACAGGATATTGCAGACAAAAAGGGTATTAAGTTGAGGTTTTGCAACCTGAAGGAATGTGAAGGTCACATTCAGGCAGTGGACAGCCCATGTGGCAATATTCGTATGGAGATTGGATGGCCGCCAGGGGTTCCTTTTGTTCATCCCCATGACCTCCCTAATAAAGCAAAACTTGGTTTCCTGGAAGCCTATGAACCTGGTTGGACAGCCTCTCATGATATGGATCTAAGTCTAATTGAACCTGGGCAGGCTGGTCATCACTCAATTAACTGTAACTCTCCGATTCAAGTTTCTTTACTGCATGCAGATTTCTTAGTATTGTAACATGGTCATCTGTGGTTCCTATTGGTAGTTGGGATTGATCTGACATTCTCATGTCTGAGTTGTATGTTGTTCATATGGGCCATCCCTATCTGTTTTGTGCTTTCCTGTGATAATCCATGTTGTTCCAATCATCTAAGTAGCCCAAACATTACATTCAATGCCAACATGGATTTTCTAGTTGTTGATTACATGTGTGTGTACCCCTGGTTCTTGGCATACTGGTTTCTTAGATATCACACGACTGAAAGTCAAACTCCTGCTGCTACTGGTATTTCCCACATCAATTGTTTCATTTAAGAGGCAGATTGGTTGAATAGATTTCCATGAACTCCACTGATTGCTATCTATTTTTACCTTATTTACTTTACTGCTAATGTCACCTTTATAATGCCGACATCAATTTTTCTCCATTCAAACAACTAACCCTCAAGAGTTTTCTATTGCTGTGCCTCTTGAAGATGCGGTATCTCCTTCCATTCTTACCCTGTTTAGTTTTTCTTCATATGCATCTTTGAACAGCAGTGGAGATGCACTCCCATAAGAGAAACCTATGACTAAAACTTCACAGATATCAGTTTATACATTACTTAGCCACTTGCTTAGTTCATCAGTCTATTGTCTGATATCAGAATTGGTGAAAAATACATGATACTATCGGTTGGTTTTTTTGTGATGTTCTAACACATGTTCCAGTTGGTTAAGATATGCGTTTTTTCACATGTACCATGTTCTAAATGCAACAATCGTGGTTATCTATGTAAGCATCCTTACAATTATTGGCTCTATCTTATGACAATTCCTGACCTTCTACCATTGCTGCATATTTCTTCTAACATCTGTATCCTTGTTTTATTCTCTAGCTGCTGTTTAGCATTTGAAGTTTGACATGTTTTTATTTTGAGTTGAATGTATGGTGCTTTTTCTTTTATTTTGCAGGAATCAGTCCCCTATCTTTCAGTGCTTGGCTATCCTCTATCAGCCTGTGGCTTGATAAATTGAGCTTGTATTATGATCTTCTCATCCACAGCTGTGCCCCAACAAAACATGGATTTCTTAGAGCAAGCTGGGTGAAGTTATTCATAAGAGTGCAGCTCAAATGAAGAGAACGTTCAAATTGTATATAGGAAATAAAAATGGGAGGAAACTCAATTCCTATTTGGCGTTTGCATTAATGTTTTCATATCTTCCTTCACAGTGCACATGGGCCCCATTATTTACTGGGTTGCCCACCAATAGTTCTTGTTTTTTGATGAATGAAATTGCGATATGTACTTTCCGCTATTAAAAAATTGCAATGTGTACTTTCTGTTCTTCAACTGTGAAATAACTATGCAGCTGTTGAGCCTATCACTCAAGTGGAAGGGTGATCTGGGGGGCCATGATGCGGGTAACCTGCATGCCAAACTTCAAGCTAGGCCAATCCTGAACATCAGTGTATGCCTGTTCAATACAAATGATTTCTCTTATCATTTTATCAACCTTGAAATAGCTGTCTATGTTTTTGGCAAGATGACAAGGAGTTGAAGAGGTGTGGTTGTGTTACTTTATCTTCTATTGACCTGCGAGATCTGCAACCTTGATCTCTGCAAATGCAGTGTGCATGATGGAATATTAAAGCTGGCTGAGGTGAGATGTTTATCATGATTGTGTACCCTTCTCCACAAGGATGATTTTTTCATTTCATTTATTTCATGGAAAATGTGCATGCTTAGTTGAACAATTTAGTTCAACTGTTGGCAGCAAAGAAGGCTAATGCCTTAAAAGATTTGTGTATCTGCAAATGCCTTGAAAGAATTGGCCGGTCTGTGAAGTTATATTTGTGACCCATTTGATGTCCATAACCTTTATTCACTCTATAGAATTATTATGTAGACTAGAAAAGTTGATGAAAGTAGAAGTCTGGTTTGAGTTGAATTAATGGCTGGATTAGTATTTTGGTTCTTATGGAATCCCATTGTCCATTCTTGTGAATGCCTCAGGAGGGAAATCCAATATTTGTTTCAGTCAAACATGAAACTTCTAGTTCCGATTTGTGATTCTCTCACTACTTTCCTTTCTTCCTGTCTTTCTTTCCATGTTGTAATTGTAATATTGAACTCAATACTTCATCTGGAGTCATGAGTTTATTGTGTTGACCCATTGAGTTCTTTGTCTTTGACTAATCAGTTTTTCCTTGACAGGTAGAAGAACTTATGATTTAACATATGCAACACTATTCAGTGAACCTTTCAAATGAACCCACTAATGCTAAACGTGCCTATTATCTCCAGGAGCAATTGTAACGCTTCAATTTTCTCTTATTAGATATTTAATTAAATTACAAATTGAAACATTTTGAAATGGTATTTGTAAGTTTGGTGGACAGTGAGGAACACAATTTTTTCTTCACTTTGCTTATAGCAACCAATCACATTTTGGGATTAATAATTGCATTCATTGCAAGTGAATTGTATATGCTTCTTTTTTTATTACATCAAGGGAGGGGAGACAGCTCGCAAGCAGAATCAAACTTTGCACCTGTGACTATCAAGTCACAATGTGAAACCAGCCAGGCATTGCCTGGGTTCTATATGCTTCTTCCTGGATTGCATTTATCCAGGGACATCTAAAGTACTATGAATAAATATTTCCTTTTTCTGTGCTATATATATATGATTAGAAGTAATGATTTAAATTTATTCTGCTCTAATTTAGTGTGCTTCCCATTACTTATCACAATTAATCAGGTCACATGGGGAATGTTTACAGCCATTCCAAGTGGTGTTTTTAGCTTTAGGTGCAGTTGATGTTTGACAAGTATGTCAATCAACTTTATTTTTCGCACTGCATCATTGATTTTTGGTCTTTGTCTTGTCAATAACTTTATTTTCCGCACTGCATCATTGATTTTTGGTCTTTGTCATGAACAATGCACTGCACTCCCTTAGTGATAATCCTCTAATCTGATTAAGGGACATTGTACCGAATGACTTGCAAATGTAGGCAATTGCATTGTTGCTGATCTTACAGTGCGGGAAGATCGGGTGGAGCAGGTGCATGGTGGCATGGTGTTTGCTTCTTGATCGTGCTCTTTCCTTAACTCTTCGATATGTGCTATAAGCTCCTTGGTTGATACTTTATTATTATTTTTTCCCTATACTATGGTGTGCTTCGAACTTCGGTATTCAAAACCCAAATTTTCATAAATTTCCTTGCTTCTTTGTGGGACACTGGGACTAGGGGTGTAAATAGGGTTGGTCCTAACCTGAACCCACATCAACCTGAACCGATTTACATAAGGGTTGGGTTGGGGATTTCAAAATTTGATTTTTGAAAATTGGGTTTTATTAGAAAATTGGGTCCTAACCTGAGGTTTCTACTCCCACCATACCTTTTGCTGCTGTTGCACCCTTCTTTCCCCATTTGATTTCGCTAATGCACCTAGCCTTCTTCTCCATTTGATTTTGCCAGCGCACCTTCAGCAGATCTTCCTTCTGCTGTTGCTGCCTTTTACTATTGGTGCTGCACCTATTGCCATATTTTTCCCACCTCGATTTTCACTGTCTTTCACTATTATCTTCTTCCTCCTTCCTTCCCTCCCTCCGTCTCGGATCCAACACAACCTTCTCAGTTCTCTCCTCTCTCGCTCCCTTCCATTAGCCCACATGGCTGGTCTCCCTTGGTTTGTCTCCTGTTTCCCTCTCTTTTCTGCTGCTGTCATGCCCAATTGCCCTGCACAACTTGCGTCCCTCGGTCCCTCTCTCTGTTCCTCTTCCTCCATTTCTCATTCTTCCTTCCTTCCCCCATCTCTAGTGCGTTTTACTTGCATCCTGCCTTTGTTGCCCCTACAACCTTGCACAATGCCCTACATCTTGTGTTGCTGCACTGTAACTCAATGAGGTGCATTTTTTTAATTTCGAAATATACGTCATTTTAAAATAATTTGATTACATAATAGTGTTCTTGGCTGTTGATTATTTTTGTCTCTTTATTTGCCGAATTGATGTGTTAAAGTAGTGAATTTTTATGAATTAATCAATGTGGAAGATGATGATGTTATGATGTTCACGCCAACACACTGTCATTATTTGTCATTCTAGAAAATTATGTTAACGAGTTAGTATATTGAATTTCAAACTAATTAACTATATGCCTGTTGATCAACTATCATATATGATTCAAACATGCATAATTCTAGAAAATTGTCTATTGGTTATTTATGTCTATTCATTCTAGAAAATTATGTCACCAAGTTAGTTAACTATCATCATGGAAACATACATGATTCGAACTTTGAATCATAAATATTTCAATCATTTGTGCAATGTATTAACCCAAACTGATCCAATTTTTTATAGGGTTAAAATATGGTTAGGGTAATGTATGAAAAATTGGGTTGAAAGTAGGGTTAGATTGAGATTGTACGAGGTGAGTTAGGGTTGAAATCACCTCAACCTGAGTCAACTCATTTGATTTACACCCCTAACTGGGACTTGCATGCACTTCGCTTTTTGGGATTGTCTGATTCGGAAAAGCGCAGATGGCCGACCAAAGAATATGTGTGCCATTTTGTCCAGAATTTCCTTGCGTGCAAGTGGGATTTGATGTTATATAGTTTTTTTTCGGGTAATCTAATGCTTTCAATAACGACATATAGGGTTCAGAAAGTAATTCATCGCATTATTGAGTTCTTTGCTTTGATGCAAAGTTGGCGTCTTTCTCGGTTGATCTGACGCCTGTCTGCTTTTCAACCTGTGTACCGTCAAATCCAGCATCTGATTCGTGGTTATCCCAAAATAGTCGTGGTTATTCGCATGCAGTTTGATGCTTGATGTTTCAGGAAACTGCATCGAACGTCTGGTCGTCTGCCGCCCCACGTTCAAAAGGATGTAGCAGCCAAATGGCCCTTGTTGACGGGGGCAAGCACGAAATCAAAATTCAGGTGCCATCCGAGAAATTGTGCCCTATTCCTATCGTGTTCATAGAAATTTCAAAAAGTGGTTGCAGAATTTTGGGATTGGGTGCGTTTTGAATTGCCTTTTATATGAGCCAACTGTTTTGGGTTTTAGCCCAAGTGGAGAAACCCACATCGCACTCCATGCCTATTCCAAAAGGAGTAAACAGCTCTGATGCGAACGATATCGGACATTTCCACTTGGTAGTCTACCCTCCCTTCCCGTCGGGAAAATCCACACACTTCTTTTATGATGAGCATAACGTCTTCCATTTTTAAGCGTTTTTTAAAACCCGAACAATCCAAGGGAATCAATGGATGTTTATCATCGATGTGTTCCTAGCTAAGAATGAGTTATCAAACTGGTAAAAGTTTTAGCGTTGTGTACTGTTAGATCATGATCTTGGTGTACTTGCTGCCAATTCATGCGTTGCCTGATCATATGCACCTGACTAACTAGTAACTGTACCCTTTCTGAGCGGATATTGGTTCCCCGTCTGCGACTCCACAAGAATATGAGGGATGACTATTTTAATCGAGTAATTATTGATTTGATTCAAATGGTTAACAAAAACAAAGAATATTTCGTTTCCGCATAAGGTAGTGGGAGAAACAGTCTTCACTGACATTCATTCCACAATGACCCCACTACTTTCCATTGTCTTTTGGGCCGAATAATATATATAACCATACAATGCAATTACTTCAATGGCACTTGATACCATTGAAGATTTCATCGCGCCATCCCAATTTGGGCCTACCTCGAGATTAAGCTAAAATCTTACGCGTTTATGTTGTTTAACATTATGTATTCTTTTATGATATTAGTAATTATTACAATTTGATTCTTAGGTTAGGTGGGTGGACAACACCTGTGTAATAAATTCATAGATATGTTAGGATGTAAGAATAATTTATAGAATTATTTATCCATATAGGAATAACATAATCATTTATTCATTCAGGAACAATGTTCTTGACGGTTTAGATGTTAAATATACAACTTTGAAATTGATATATAAAGCAAACTGTTTTATTATATTGATTTTTTACGTTTATTTTTTATTTCGATGAAACATGATTTATCTAGTTAAATAAATTGAGTGGCTTAAATTTTAATTTATCATCAAAGTAGGCCCAACATTAGTTGGCACACCAAAATCTTTTATCATACTAGTATTGAATATAGGTTTGGGTTTGATACGTACATATGCATCGAGCCTTAAATGTCTCGAGCTTTTTTCTTTTTTCTTTTTGCATTTTTTGTCTTTTTTTAAAATTTTATATAGGTCTGCATGTAATTATATATATATATATGCCAAAATTTGCTATTTTTACTCTTATGCATATATCTTTTTATAATTTCAAAAGTCAATATTTTTTACATTCATTTAACGTTAAGTGGAGAAAAAATTAGTAATTTTAAAATTATAAAAAGATATATGCAAAAATTTTAAAATAATAGATTTCAATATATAAATTAAATATGTGTGAGTTCACATGTTTTTGGGTCTTATTTTTATTCGAACTAACGAAAGACTCAAAAAAAGGTCAAAAGTAATTAAAACAAAAAGTTAAAGATTATGGTTAAAAAGTAATTAAAATGAAAATTTTAAAGATTAATGAGAACTTTGTTTATACCGTGAAGCATGGGGCAACGCAATCTATGCAAGTAGGTCGAAAATAACTTACGATAGTAAAGATGATAAAGATGATGACGACGACATAAGGTCGATACATATATGTTTTGAAATATCCTGTTACATATATGAGTTATCTTGTTTTGTAATGCCGACGAAAAATCATTAGAGTCAACATTGCAAGTCATTTGACATTAGTAAGTATAAGTAAGATACGATTGTGGAGTTTTTGTCTCCTTTGGCATTAAAAAATATTAGAAACTTGCTATAAAAAAAAATTAGAAACTTATATATCTTTTGAAAAAGTAGCATTCGAAGAATGAATACATAATTGTTAAATTTTTTTAAAATATAAAGTATATAGTTTATAAAACTATATACAAAGTTTACATTATAAAATATATATGATAAAACTATATACAAAGTTTACATTATAAAATATATATGATAAACATTTATATTTTAAAACAAAAGAAACTAAGGGTAGGCATCGGGCTTCGCGCTTACAGCTAAACACTGAATCATTACCCTGAATCTATAGTCCTCTTACGAGGTGTTTGTCTCCGTAGCAAAAATCCTGCGCGCATTAAGAATAATGCAATAGCACCCCGTTTTCGCATCCACGTCTTATAATTAGAGAAAAACTTTAAAAAAAAAAGTGTATTTGGAAAATAATAAAATTTTTAAATAAAATGGTTTTAGCGCAAAAATTTGTAAAGTGGAAGAAGGGACGTACATAACGAAGGTAACAGATAAATAAAAAAAATAAAATTAAAATAAATGGGTTAGTTATATTCATAGTCGTTTAGAAATAATTGAAAAATAAAATAATCATATTGCAACATGTGAAAAAATAATTATAAAAAGTAAAAATTTCAGGTGAAAAATTTTAGACATACGTCCGAGGAATGTCAAATTGTGGGGTCGAAATAGACAACGCCCTGCAGCACTGAGAAGACTACCTCTCGCGGGCCTCCCTCCACCTCGTCTCAGTACGTACCACGTTGGCTCTGCGCAGACCATGGAAGGTTGTGTTTGTTTTGGCTAAGATATATAAATTAAAATTTTTTAATTTAAAATTTTTTACTTTTTATATTTATTTTATTTTTCAATTATTTTTTCACATTTTTCTATTCAAATTATCCTACTTTT
>JAXCLR010000063.1:57145320-57158673 GCA_035584095.1 Annona squamosa | reverse complement strand
TTCAAATTATCCTACTTATCAATTATTTCTACACAATTATCTGTATAATTAATCTATTTTAACTTTATTTTTCTCGCTCTTTATTATTATTTTTATTATATTAATTATATAACTTTTATTCCGTGACTTTTTATCAAAAATTTTATCTTCAACAAGGCACCCAGAATCAACCTTCCAACCCGTTCAAACTTCAGAGCAAACAACTGCTTCGCCGATGGTGGATCGGATTCATCCTAGCTATAATCAATTCGATTCCCTGTTCCTTTGTCTATACACGATTCCCATCAAGAAAGAAAAAAAGGAACAAAAAGCCAAAGACAAAAAAGCAGCCAGCCTCCCCTCTTATGATCGGGCGCCAGCCAGCAAACCCATCTTACATATCTCCTTCGAGTCTGGCGCATCCCACGCGTTAGCCCTCCTCCTCATCTCCTCCCAACCCCTCACGCACTCCTCCAAACCCATCCTCCCCACCCTCTTCCTAACCGCAGCGCCACGCTCCCGCGCCACGCCGTCGAACACCTTCTCCCACCCCTTCTCCCACGCCCCGCTCGCGTCGCACAGCTCCACCCTCCCCCCTCCCCACTCTGTCCAGCTCCAACCCCTGTCCAGCGCCCCCATCACATCCGCCACACACGGTCCCACGCACACCGCCCTGCACGGCCTGCACTTTGCCCCGCTAAGCGGACCTTGGCTGGCCATCGACGCTACTGGCACGCCGTACCTGGATGGAGGGAAGCCGTAGGAACGATCGCTGACAATGCAGAAGGGGAAGGCGCTGGTTGAGTGGGCGACGCCTTGGCTGGTCAGCTGCGCCTTGAATGCCATCTCGGAATTGAGGTTTCTGTAGCCGGCGGCGTCGAGGGAGGGGATGAGGGAGAGTCGGGAGAGGGCGACGGCGGTGGTAGGGAAGTCGCCGATGCCGAGGCGGTCGTTGAGGCCGCCGTAGCTGGAGCCGGTGGGGACGAGGTATTTGCGGGGGATGAAGTTGAAGGGGGAGAGCGGAGCAGACCAGTAGCCGTCGACGCGGGTGCGTACTATCCAGTCGTAGGTGAAATTGTGGCGCGCTTGGTAGGCTCTGATCATGGGCAGGCACCCTTCCACCAGATTGAAGTACTGCAGCAATCCCTGCCTCAATCCAATACAATAATAACCTAGTCAGCTAATTAATTCGCAATTTCACATCTTAATTCCTATCCTATCTTGATCGATGGTCGCCCACAGTATCAATAGGACTGATTGCAAGTTTATTATATTCATTAATTTTTTAAAAATATAGATCAATTTGTAAACGCAGGATAAATGATACGACCAAATGATGCGACTATGTTTAAAGACAACTGTAAATAATAATAATAATAATAATGTTAATTCTAATTCAAAAAACTCCGAGCGACTATATATAAAATAATAATTTTAATGGGTTTATGATTCCCACGAGCGAATTGAAATATGATAATAATCACTCAAAAAGATTTTGTTAAACTATTCATGATGAATGGACAGCGTGGAAACATGTTAGTGACCCCACATGGACCGTGTCCACATTTCAATTTTGAAAACCAGTTCCAAGGGATCCCCATTTTTTTTCCAATTAAATTTGTAACATGAGTTAGATAAAAACAAATAAATTCATAGCTATCGAACAAAATAATAAAGGTAGAACTTTCCTCTTTTATTTTTGCGTGTCCAACTTGGCTCCCAAGTCGCAAAATAGGTTTAAATCAATCCCAACCAGTCCAAAACGCTAGCATTTTCTGACCACCCCTGGCGCCGCTTTGCACGCCGGCTAGTATTACGTAAACCTGATCAACGTGGCCTTCGCATGCGCTGGTCTAGCACGAGTCTGCCAGCTTTGGATAACCGCTGAGGGCCTCCACACCCCACCAAATTCGCTAGTCAAGGAATCTCACACAATCAAAACCAACCCATCCATTCCATAGTCCATACACTCTCCCGCAACCCCAAATCTCAAACATTCATATTCGCATAGCATAAATAGAATCAAGCAACATTATTAAAATCCGGCCCACATTCTCTTGCCTTCTGACTTTAGTTGAAAGCAAAGCATTCTGCTTTCGCCCGTAGGTTGGGGTGGTTACAACACCACACCCAGCTCCACCACCACCACCACCACCAACCCTTCCCAACTAATTCCGTTTCCTAATCTTGAACTACCATCCATTTTACCAACCTTGCGAAAAACACTAACAATTCATCATCATCTTTTTATAAAATAAAAAATAATAAATTATAAATTATAAATAATTTCTTCAAGCTCACCTGAATGCCGTTGGGAGAACCATGGGCGGTTAAGACCCGGACCTGCTCTTCCGTCTCGTTCAAGTGCTGCGGCGCAAATATTCGGAATGCAGCGATACGCGGCGCGTCCTCGAGGATGGAGAATTTATAGGCGCCGCCATCCAAGGGGCTGTGGAGGAAGAGATCCGAACCGTTGTACACCTTCAGCACGTTGTCCAGAATCGACGGGCCTGTGAGCTCGAACCGCCTTGCTCCGCCGACCAGGCAGACGGCGATCCGCGACCGATCCAGCTCCGCCTTCCTGCGCCTCCATCGCAGCGCGTCGAGATCGGGTTTCCGTTTCTGGGGAGCGGGAAGGAGGGAGAGGAACGGGGTTTTCTGGGGGAGAAGGGAGTATTGGAGGGCGGTGGGAGAAGAAGGGGAGAGAGAGAGAAGGAGGAGGATGGAGAGGGGGGTGAGGACTAGGAAGAGGAGAAGACGGCCGTCGAAGTCGGTCGTCCAGCGCAAGACCATGGTTTTAATTGGATGCCGGTGCGTACTCTGGCTCTCTCAGCTCAGATTCTTTTCCATTTCAGTCGGTGGAGGAGGGAAACGAATGAAATGCGAACCGAGTGTGAGAGAGAAGCTGATGATGGTATTCGGTTGGGTTGGAGCGACAGCACGAGGCTTGCGTGAAACGAACACGAAGACGAGGAGACGGAGGCGAGGAGAGGAGCGTCGGAATTTCGTATGCTCGCTCGTGTTTCTCGAGTTATCGCTGCCTAGACTTCAGCGCGCGTCCGAGATTTATTTTCTTTAGTAATGGGGCCCACTGTCTTCTAGACGGGCCATCATCTCATTTCCCGAATAGCGCCGTTGTAACAAATGCTACGTACTCTCAATTGGTTAAACGGGTAAACGGCCTCTCCAACGCATAATCATAAAGAATGCAAGTGCATCACCGTTAATAAAATAATACAAGTTCTGTGTGATTATCATATACCTGCATTAATCAATTTAGTTATATATAATAGAACGTGAGGTGGATTTCAACATGTTAAAATGATTATCTGAAATAGTGAAGACATTCCTAAATTCCACGCGAATTTATATATATATATATATATATATATTTTTTCTAGACTGACCTGCGAACGAAATAGCCACACATTAACTACAATTACCTTGGGGCATGTTCAGCTACTCGAGATTTAGAAGTTAGATATTTAGGTCTTTTTGGCATGGGTGAAAACTTTTTGACTTTGTTTTTTTCTTGCCAAAAAAACGTCAAACATAAAATGCCGGTGTATGCATTAAATTCATTCTTTATTTTTAAGGTACGTATGTTCAATAGGTCCTTTAGGCAATGCGTGTCCGAACTCCGAAGGCAGACCAACCATGCATTTTTAACATACGAATGGACAACCATGTGGGCAGCAGCAGCATCTGATGCCGGTACCGTGCTTGAATTGACGCGTTTTCACATTTACATTCCTTGCTTGAAAAATTTTATTAAAAAAGTTTGAGTTTTGCTCGTTGCCAAACATTTTGAATTTTCTCATCTTTTAATATATAATAACTCTATTGGTCTATCTTGTCATACATAATAATCTTATTTTTCTAATTAGTTCATATTTTTTTATATCACATAAATGTTCCTACCGCAACAATACTATTTTTTTAATCTCCCGTCCCATTCCAATCTAACCCAAGAGCCTGTAAGACAAGTATTATTTCATACTTAAAATAACATTTTTATGGCTTTACGAAATAAAACAGCGATATATATATATAAATAATTTTTTTTTTTTTTTAAAAAAAAAGCAGAAGCATCTGCCTATAATCATTCATCCAACAAACTCGTTTATTTAAAGCTTGTAGATCGGCATTTGGGAATTGGAGACGATGGAACAACTCACAGAAATAAAGGTCCATATCTAATTGGAAAAAGGAGTAAATTTTGGTGGGGATTTTTTTCCCGGAGATTTCCCATGTAGGATTCTGAATATAGCGGGAGGAAATTTGGAGCGGTGGCGTGGCTGGTGTTTATTACTGATTAGGAGTAGGAATCGGTCCATGTCATCATACTCTCTGTGAAGGTTTGTCTGATCCTACTATTTAGAAAACTTTTTTACCTTATATTTTTTTTATACTAGGTAGGGAAAATTTTCATTCGATCATCACATTTTTCATTAAGTTTTGGCATAAACTTTGGATTGATTTCAAGTCAGCGGGTCAAGCAAAAAATGCAAATTAAGTAAAATAATTTTTAAAAATTTATACATATATTAAATATAAAGACACATTTATGCAAAATTTAAATATCGTATAATTTATTATTTTACTAGTTAAAAAAGTAAACATTATTACTAAACAAAATATTCGTAGATATATTCTATTAAAAAATATGATTAAATATAGTGTATCTTTATTAAAATAGGTTAATAAAATACACTTCATTCATAATGAATTTTAGCTTTTATAAAACTATTTTTTAAAATAATTATATGTATATATGTAAATGTTTTTTATTGATTTTTATTGTATTAATACGATTAATAATGAGAATGTGAGAATTTTAAAAGAAAAATGGGAAAAAATTCAATAGTATGCTTATAATTTATAATAAATAAATATATAAAGGGTAGGTTCAGATTCTTTAGATGATGATCAAAATTTCTGACCCACCGAGCTCCGACTGTTAAGTTAATGCTTTCCATTTTCGACGCAGCTACTTATTAGTTATTATACCATTCTTCAACAGCTCGTATGCCCCTCCACTACTGCAAAAACTCCATTGTTACTTCCTCATGCCACGTCTTCATCTTTTCTTCATTGGACACGACTCGGAGATCAGCTAATCTGCGTGGTGAAGCTCATACTACTCTATTCACATCCATTTCAGCTGTTTAGGTATCCAAATGGTGAAGATTAATAATTTTATTAAAAAAATTAAAAAATTAAAAAATAGGTTAAAGGCACCCGGGTTTAACTGTACACCCAGGTGCATTTAGGTTCTTCCATTAAACAACATGCAATTTAATGAAGAATTAGATGTGGTGCACTTAAATGCAAAAACTCATTTTTTAATTTTTTTTGAAAATTTTTAATAATTAATTTAAATATATTTAAGATGTGTATTAAATTTTATCATTTACATTTATCTCCTTCCATTAAACGATATGCAATTTAGTGAAGATTTTGATACAAAAATGAAAATTTTTGATAAAATTATTAATTTAAATATATTTAACATATGTATTAATTTTTATCATTTGCATTTAGCTACTTCTGTTAAACGACATGCAATTTAATGAAGATTTTAATACAGTGCACCCGGATGCAAAGAGGGGAGCCCACGTACTTTTAGTTTTTTTTTTTTTTTTGCGTTTAACGAAAATCAGCACCGCTTGGATTGTTCGCCCTTGTGCCACATCTTAGAAAGTGGGGAGCCCACGTAACTTTAGTTTTTAGAGTACCCAAATAGATATTTGGTGGATGACTTCCCAAGAATGCAAATGATAACATGAATATTCAATTTGTTCCGCCGGACTCGTGCGCAAGACATCCAGTCTCGATCCTGCTTCTGTTCATTACATCTAAGCGTTCATCATTAAAACTGCTTGTGACATTGCTGCCATTGATGTATAGAATGATTCTGACTTATCCAAATTAATGTGAACTGATCGACTAATGTTAATGTCATCAGTAAAATATGAAGGAAATCCTTTAATGGCGCAAGGACTAATAAAGATTACAGTGCATCCTCACCATTTGAGACTCATCCTACTATAAAATTAAAATCCAATCCAATCCAATCCATCCACAATCATTTAATTAAGCGAGTTTTCATCCTGCTCACCCAGTTGGTGGCAAACGAGGGCAACTGCCCACCCTTGCTTGGTCGACTTTACTTGGTGAGAGTTTGTTGTTGTGTCCCATGTAGATTTTTTTTTTTTTTTTTTTTGATAACTGCCCATGTAGATTCTTGAGCTTCATTGTAATATGAAATCCAACATAATATTCTACCACCAATCAAAAAAGAGAGATTAAATGAATGGGTCAATTAGGGCATAATCCATTGGTATGATGTTCAGGATGCGTGAGTGTTGATTCAGACTTCAAATATTGGCGAGAATATAATCACCATTGTAATTTAAAGCAACAAATTATTAAAAGAATGAAAAAAAAATTTTGGTTAATTGTCAAGGTGATCCCAAAATGGGGTAGCACACGGAAGTTTTGAATGTTACTCAATATGAAAATCATCACTTAGTCCCAATGTAATAAAATATTATAATGTCTTGTGAAATTATAGTATTTAACCTTATATCCATTCCAGAATGAATCCAATTGTGTTATTATGACCCCGTGAGCGTGATTGGTGATAGACAACACAGACACTACACCAACCATTGCAATGACCACGCTTGTTTTTCTTTAGACGCATTTCGGATCTTTGTGTAACAGTTGAAAACTAATCATGAAATCACTTAATTAATTTGTTCAACTAATTAGAGTTGTTGTTCCAACCACCATGTTTTTGCCGTGAGCACTCAAAAAAGACATCCATGTATCGCTTTTTTTCCCCTCCAAAAGTCGTCTTCTGCACATGATGCGACGTGTGTGAGCCCATGTCGTCGCCCGAGCTTGTTTTCTTGAGTTCCTTTTTTATATATGTTTGTACACGTTGTGACATTCTGATATTATAATGGCTTATATTTCCGCTATCACACAGTGGAGGAAATTTTCTTTTAAACCCTCACCCCAAAAGAGAAATTGTAAAAGCCCCCACGTCCGCGGAAAAATTATAAAAATTTCGACTTTAGAAAGACAATTCTGTAGAACCCTTCCCGTAAAGGAGAAAGGAATCCAATCCTACTTGTGGCAAGAGCGTTCCCGCTGCGCCAGATGCATGTCATGTCGTCCAGCTTATGGAATTTTTGTTCCCCTATGAGCTTTTGCATTATATAACATTTTCCTCTATTCAATTTTAACCTTTATGTCTCCGGTCCTCGGTTGCGCGAAAGGAACCAGTTTAATTTATTCATTTAAAAATAATTTTAGAAATAATTTGATTAATATTATTTGTGACGGGGCAACATAGAATTCATTTACCTTGGAAGCCACGGAATTCCTGATGACTCTTTCCATCTCTTGTCTTTCTTATTCTTTTTTCTTTTTTCTTTTTCAGGGAGGTCTAAACGCGATGCCTTTTCTTCCAGTGCACATCAATCAAAGCTGTGTATTTGGAAAGACGCATGCTTTCCGGCCCCCATCAGATACTTTTACATTGTATGGAACTAAAACTAGGTAACAAAAATGTGAAGTCCAAGAATTCTTTTTAGTTCAGTTGAAAATGTGTGAGAAAGAGCAGTAAAGTAAAACATTCCGACGTGACTTAACTAGAGAACTCCAATCGCGCCTTCGTTCTCAAGCTTTATTTAATCCTTTTTGAAAATTCAGTGCATTTGACTAATTCGAAGCCTTTAATTGCTTCGAAAACAAAATTCTTCCTTAATCAAATTTTCATTTAATATACGAAAGTTAATTAGTTAGCATCACGAATCACTCCAATTTACTCATGGAACTATTGTATATTATAACATCCCAGACTTAAAAATAGCCTTTGCATATTTAATTTGTGTCTGAAAGTTATTTTTCAGATTTGTCACGTGTTTGAGCGAAGTTTAAATCGTGATATAAGCATAAAGGGGAGAACAATTCTAATAATTTGCATTAAAGTAATAAATCAAAACAATCCAATGTTGGTAAAAATATTATTCAAACTTATTACAATCCATGATATCGTTCAAAATTTAAATAAATAATAAAATGTATGCTCTATGAACTCTTAGATAAAGTCATCATGACTCACCTGCTATGTATCTGTGGAACAATTAAAACATTAAAAGTAAGTAAAGCTCTTACTCACTCCGTAAGTGAAAAGTAAAATATATAATAAGTATATCGTGCATTTTAAATTGTCTAATATGCAAGATACTCTTTTAGTTATCCCAAAATCTAACTTAGTTAACTCATCTACCAAGCCAACATATGAAACATGAAAACTTGATCTTGGGTGGGCCACAAAGAAGTGATTGATCACTTATTATAAGATTGTCCACCAAAACTTTATCATCTTGACCTCTAATGATGAATTTGATCCATCCAAAAGATCCATCATGTCCAAAAATATGGAAATTGACTATTGGATCATCCAAATAGGAGTTCAGGATAAAAAGATATAAGAAAAACAAGTTTGGCTGTTCAAACAGTGTCACATGGCACATCTGTTGGGTCCCGGTCATGGGCCAGCTCTGCTGCTAAGCTCAAGCTCTTATGGTTAGGTTCTTTAGACTGCTAACTTGGGCTTATTGGAATCTAGGCTTGCTTTGGTCCAGGCCCCTCTATTTAGATTTGCTCTATTGGGTTTAACACAATGGGCTCAATCCAACTACATCTAGCTCAGATTCACTGAATCAGTTCACACTGTAAAGGCACAACCTAAAATAGAAGGGAGGAGTAAGGGGTGAAAATCGAGGAGAGACGGGTAAGGGTGTGCTCAATCTGATCCTACATTTAAAAATCTTATTTGAGTTTACTTTTTATACAAGATTGGGACAAGGACGATTTAACCCTTACCTTTCTTTAAGAGATCTTGGGACAATTTCAGGTAATTTTCGAGTCAGTATCAGGACAACAAGTCAAGTTAAAAGAGCAGGTCAAAGTTTAGAAATTTATATACATATCAATAAAACACATATTTATGACAAATTTAAAGATTAAATGATTCAATATTTTACTATTTAATGAGTAAAACACAATTCTCGTAATAAAGCATTAGTAAAATTTTCAAAATAATTTCATTTACAACTTAACTTTGATAAATATGTGTATCAATCTTAAAATTACATTGATGTAAGTTTTGAATTACAATTAATATTGTTAAATTACAAAATAATTATATTCATTCTTGTAAGATATAAACAACATAAATCATATATTTTATTTCATTGATTAACATGCAAATGAGGTAACTTCAACCACGTATATGCAATTAAGAAATAAAAATTTATCAATATAAATAAATTATAAAGTTAAACATATTTATCAAACAAAACAACCTTCACATAAGTAAGATATATAACTTATACCTTACAGGTTGAGGCGGGTCGGATCAAGACATTGTTGTCTTGCCACACCCATCAGAATTAAAACACTGGTTTAAAATCCTAAACTGCCCCACCCCACTGGGTTGAAATCCTTGCCCTAACCCTTTGTAAAATCAAGACGGGTCACAGTTTGACCCGGTCCTATTTTCACCCCCTAGAGAGGAGGATTGTTTTGAAATTTGATTTGACCAGGTTTTCTACAATTTTAGACTTCCAAGTGGACTTTTCTATAATTTTAAGAAAAATATCAAAAAAAGAAAACTTTGACTGGCATTCCTTTCTTTTCTTTTTTTTCTCTGTTATGCACGGTCACCACGTCTACCTCCCAAACAACCTTATATTAATATTTAATATATATTAAAATATTACTTTAACTTTATTCAATAAATCTAATAAACCTAAATAATATAATTACTTAAAAAAATTTCTTGCTTAAATACATCTAGCAAATATGATCTTTACAACATAATCTATGCATAAAAATTTAAATAAATAAATAATCTATGCATTAAAAATTTGCTTACCTTGCTCAAGGAAAAAGATAATCCAAATTCTCTCTCAGTAAGCCTCATATTGTTGAATTTTTGAATTGAAAATGTACTTACCTTGGTTAAGGAAAAAGAAAATCCAAGTTCTCTCTCTCAGTAAGCCTCATGTTGTTGAAATTTTGAACTTGGAAGCCAAATACTCTCTCTCTCAGTGAGCCTCACGTTCCTTTGAAATTTTGAATTGGAAGCCAAATATTCACTCATTCCCTTTTCATAATTCTTATCGTTTTTACCGTTTTGCCACTCAGTTATGTCAAGCGTAACTCACATTAAGGTTTTAAAACGGATAAAAATGAAAACGTTTTACAGGAAAATCTTTGGAAAATCTTGTGGATAAAATCTTTTCTCTTCTACCACCATTTTCTAAAAATAAGAATTTACCCACAAATTCAAAGTGGTCAAAAATTCAACCATCAACTAGTTAACTTGTCACTTAAGATGCTAAGTTAAACACATTATTCTTTGGACTATGTATTACATATATCATCCATTCATGTCGATTAAACAGCACGGAATATATATACTATATTAGGCACAGCACAGATATTCGATTATATATTTTTGGTTCTCGTGAATAAGGGAACAATTTTTGGGCTTTCCTATTTATCCTTGGAGGTTGTAAATGTCCATCCCACGTCAAATTCAGTAATTAAAAGCATCATAATAAGTTATAAAAATAAAGCGATTTTTCGTTCCTGCACAAGGTAGGGTGGGGGTGGGGGTGGGGTAAAATGCAATCGAAGATATAATTTTATGGGGATTTACAAGAGTTCCAAGATAATTCCTCTTGGGAATAGTAAGTAGAAGCGAATCAAGTTCCGCGTTCGACGCTTCCATTCATCAGCAGTAGCTGTCCATGAGCTCGTTTTCAGTCTCGCAGCCAAGCAGTAAGCACAGAGCCTGAGGCCCAAGAATTCATTCGACTCCAGACGTATTCCAATTCTCTCAGAATTCTACCACTCGCTTTTTCTTATCAGAGAACCCGAAATCGGACTGTCCAACCAAATTTCTCTCAAGAACTTCAAGTCCATCATGCCAACCAAGTCGTCTCCCAGCAAAGCAGGGAAAACATCTAGCTAGGCTATCAGCAGCAGCCGCCCATATGAGATTAATTAATGCCCACTGATCAGGAGGGGCTCTCTCTTCATTGGATAGCGCGATCAGTTGCCTTTAGACGTCTAGGCAACTGAATTTTTAAATATATTTTATATTTTAAAAATGGAAAAATAAGGTCTGTTTCATGCTCGCCTAGGCGGACTTTCAACACCAAATTAAGGAAGACTCATAGAAAGCTGATAAGAGAGCTACACATACTTTTCTATTCCAAAAGACCAAACCCCACTAACAGAAATCTGGATGCGAGAGAAGAAGAAATTTTTTTTTGTCTCCTCTCTCCATGCAATGACCGGCAACGACGTTAATGGAGACTTGTCAGGAAGGGCAAGAAATCATATTGGCTGTTTTTCTTGAAGAAATTTGAAAGGAAGATTTGCTAGTCAGTTCAAAGAAGTTGATAGAGTGTATGAACGTTGAATGTCAACGAACGCGTATGCAAAGTTGCAAACACACCCACCGCACTGATATATATTAGGGTGCAGTTGGCTGCAAATGAAGCCAATTTTATGATAAAAATAAAATCTAGCTCATTCATTGGGTTTAAAATCAACTACTTAACTATAACACCAATTTCCATCAAAACGAAACACTGCAAAATTAAATGTAACGAAATTATTTCATTTATATATCGATTTCTAGACTATTAATTCAACATAGAAATAGTCTAAAACATCAATCCTACGTGGCCCGGAAGAGAAATACCCATGAGAAAGAAGAAGATTAAAGATTTAAGGCGGGAAAATAAAAGAAAAAGAAAAGGGTGTTATACGTTTGGTTATTGAATATAAGACCGATCAGTACCGTCAAGGTCACGGTCTCCAGTGGAGGCAGTGGTTGGTGTTTGGGCTCCCGTCCCGCACTCAGGCTCTTGCCGGCCTCATGCTTTGCAGCTTGTTGCGGCGGGGCATAATTTATGGGAAGCCCTTCATGGGCAAAAAAATGTATATTGTACTATTATATTTGTTGTAAAATATGAGTCTGTTTGATTTTTTGATAAAATTTATATAATATATACACAAAATCTCGATCTAATTTATTCATTGGGTAGATTAGCAACTAAAAAACATGTACACATAATTTTTCATTATGTGATGTTTTAAAAATATTTATATAGAACATGTTATTTTTTAATAAGATTTATTATAATCGGTAAAGTTGAAAAAATATTTTATATGATTTAAAATAATATAAATAAGGTACTCTCAAGAATAACAATTTATAGATTTATTTTGAAAATTTAAAAATTTATTATTATTTTTAATTATTTTTTAAATATAATGAAATCTAATAGTATATGATGACATCTAAAAAATCTAACTTTCATTATAAATATGCTAATTATCATTTAACACTCATGATATGCTTTTCTACTCTTTGCATTTTATACATATTTTAAAGTTTAGTTAATGGAATTTAATGCGTCTACTTAAATCTAATGATATTTAATGGCATCTAACTTTTATTATTAATAAGTTAATCATAATTTAATCATCATAATATGCTACTAGGGTCATTATAAGGTTATTTACAACTTAAATACATTAACTAAAAATTAGTTAATATGATTTAATGAAATCTACATAAATCTAATAGTATTTAATAACATCTAACAATATCAAACAAAATCTAATTTCATCTAATAACATCTAACCTAATCAAACATGGTCTAACTTTTGTTATTAGTATGTTAATTTTAATTTCACACTCGTAATATGTTCTTGGCTTCTTATAAGGTCATTGATACCTTAAATTAATTAATTAAAATTTATTTAATAGGATTTAATAAAATTCACATAAATCTAACAACATATAATGACGTCTCTTACAATCAAACTGCACCTAACTTTTGTTATTAATATGTTGATTATAATTTAACACTCATAATATGTTCTTATGTTCTATAAAAGGTTATTTATATCTTAAATATATTAATTAAAACTCAATCAATAAGATTTTCTAAAATTGACTCAAATCCAACAATATCTAATAGTATTTAATAGAATCTAATAATATCTAATCGAATCTAACGGTATCCAACTTTTATTATTAATATGTTAATTCTAATTTTACACCTATAATATGATCTTAGGCTCTTTATAAAGTAATTTATACCTTAAATAACTTAATTAATACATAATTAATATGTTTTAATAAAATTTACATAAATATAATATCATATAACAGCATGTTATATTTAATAGGATCTAACGACATCTAACGTTATTTAATATAATTCAATTTTTATTATTAATATGCTAATCATAATTTATCTTCAC
>JAXCLR010000063.1:57097511-57113766 GCA_035584095.1 Annona squamosa | reverse complement strand
CTGAAGAATATAAAGAAATATTATTTAAATAGTATGTATATATAATATCTTTTATAATAAATATAAAATAGAAAATTGGGCTCGTGTTCCTTGGGTTCGAGTTCACTTGAACCCTAACCCTGTCATATTTATAAATCGTATTCTTTGAGTTTGAGTTATAAAAAAGCAAGTTTTAGCACCGGTCAAAATTGGGTTCAGCGGGACGGGTTCGGGCTCAACTCGACCCAAGTTGCACCCCTAGTTTAGCCTCAAAAAACCTATTTACAAATTTTTTTTACTTTTTTTTTTCTATAAACTCATTTATTTAAGTATGTTTAATATATATGGTTTTATTATTTTTGGATATGAGTATATATTTTTAAAAATTTTAAATATAAAGATATCTTAAATGAGCATATACACTGATGTTTAAAAATCTTAAATATATATATTTATCTAAAAATAGTAAAATTTGGCTTATATACTAAAAATACTTAGATAAAAAAGTATACGAAGAAAAAAATTAAAAATTTATTGTAAATGAGTTTTTGTAGATGGGTTAAATATAACATTTATTTAACTTGGGCTAACAGAATGATTTTTTAATATAAGAAGTATTCGATCAAGATAATTTTTAGTTTCTTAACTAAATAAATAAAAACAAATTCAATGAGTGCCTTGCATCAACAAAAAAGTATCATGGTAGAAAAAACAAGAGGTTCCAATCCAAACTTGGAAAATTGGAACCGTTCCACTTAAGTCATTTAATTCTGAAGTTTTATTTGTAAGAAGATTAAAGAATGGAAAAGAAAAAAAAAAAAAAAAAAACTCCAGCAACCTTGTACTCGATGTTGTAGCTTCTCAAAAAAACATTAAAGCGCAGGAAGTTGTAGCTTAATTTCAGAGACATGGACTTCAAAGTTCGAACAAGGCAAAAATTGCTGGAGAATTGATTAATGCTAACAAGTTCATGCGACTATGAATTATCTACCATGAAGGAAAGCCGTCACAAAATAACAAAATACTTCAATTCTGTCCTAATTAATTTGTGTTTTTAAAGTGGTTTCAGAGAGGTCTACCTTCTCTGGATGTTTCGAGCAGGGCAGGCCTGCAAAACCCTCCTGCCTGACCAATTCAAAATTGGGGCTAGCAATTCCGAATGCGATCGTGAATTAGAGGACAAAGCCTACGGTTTCCATCAATCAAAAACAGGGATGCAGTAGTTAACTTGGAAAGATACGTCAAAATGGTTTGCTTGTATTTGATATTTTATATCACTGAGGGAATTCCAGCCCCATATTATATTGATAGATAAATTGTCTGACGCTGCTCCGCCAGGGACATGAAATTTCCTGATAGATCGGGAGTGTGGAATTTCCACGGTGAGGACTCGTTCTTGGTTTTTTAGTCAAGCAGGGGATTATTCAGTCGTCCAAACTGATTGAAGAATTAGAAAATCCAAAACGCAGACTTCTTTGGGGTTCGGGGAACCACTTGTTCTCCGAGACAAGATATTTATTTCCGTGCAACTGAAAGCCTGCTCGAGCATGAAGTAGTCTGCAGCCGAGTAAAGGTTGAGGTTCTCTCTCCGTTCTTTCCACCTCATGTCACGGACCCAACCGAAGAAAGAGCCAGCGGTTCAAAAAAAAAAAAAAAAACCAAATCCAATAGTGGGAAAGAATGCCTGGAACCACGCTAATTAAATAGCGCGTGGAACCCACATAGCTACATCTCGATGGAAGACTCTTGACCTGCTCTCGTTATATATGAGACATCCCAGCTTGCCAAATTCACTCACTTCGCCTTCACAAATCTCCAGCTCCCTCTTCAATTCCTGCCTGTACCCAGATGGACGGTTCAAATTCCCCTGAGCTTAATCTCCCAGGCTTCAGATTCCATCCCACTGAAGAAGAGCTCCTGGAGTTCTATCTCAAGGGAGCTCTGCATGGTGAAAAGCTCACCTTCGATATCATAGGGACAACAAACATATACCATCACCACCCCCGGGAATTGCCAGGTACTTTTAAAAAAAAAAAAAAAAAATTCAAAAGAAAAGATCGATATTCTGCTTTTTTTATGATAATTAGAGAAACCCATTTGTTATGAAAAATCTATTGCAGGATTAGCTAAGATTGGAGAAAGGGAGTGGTATTTCCTGGTTCCGAGGGACATGAGACATTCTCATGGCAGGAGGCCGAATCGAACTACTCAAAATGGGTTTTGGAAGGCGACTGGTTCCGATCGTTCGATAAGGAGTGCCAAGGACCCAAAAAGGATCATAGGGCTGAGGAAGACGCTAGTCTTCTACAACGGGAGAGCCCCAAGAGGGTCCAAGACGGATTGGATCATGAACGAGTACAGAATGCCTGATGCCTGCTCCCACCCGAAGGTATGCAGCCCTTGCAACATATTGATAGCTGCTTCTTCAAGGTTTCAAATTCCAAATTACTTGGACTTACCCATAATAACTTAAGTTTCAAATTTCAAATTACTTGGAATTAGCCATAGTAAATTAAGTATACAAGTTTCAGCAGAAATAACATTTAATATTATCTCATTGGGTTTCTTGTGGATTAATTTATTGTTGCAGGAAGACATGGTACTTTGCAAGGTTTACAGGAAAGCAACGCCGTTGAAGACGCTGGAGCAGAGAGCTGCAATGGAATTAGAAGACACACGGATGTTGAAAGTGAATGTCCATCCGCTAGTAGGCCCAGCTTCTTCCCCTGATCAGGACTTGGATGTGCATTCACCTGTAGATGAATTTTGGATGGAGAGCAAGCCAGACAAAAAAGCAGACAAAAAAGACGGAAATCATCAGTTTGTCTTGCATAATCAGCAACAAGAAGCACCAAAACAAGAGAGGGTCAAGAGGGACTGGGAGATCCCACCTGTTCTCGAATTGCCCAATCACAGCCTCGAATGGATGCTGGATCCTTTCTTGTTACGAAGCCCCTGGTTAGGGACATTCAGCCCCTGTGCTGATCTACTCAACTTTTAGATGAACGTGTTAATCCTGAGCAACTCAAAACAAATGTAGATAGTTCAATCAAATGCTATCTTTGACAGATTGGTGTAGTAATATATTTGCTAACCATACATATCAAGCATTAATAAGGATAAAAAAGGGCATTTTCAAATTCCTTTTAGAATCCCATGGAAGTGCATAATTTAAGATATATTACAGAGTATTCTCATATAAGCCGCAGCTTGAAGCGAATTACTAATACTACCACCAAGATTTATAGAATTTTGTCCACAAAACAATTGAGGCTGCTTATTAAAACCTGAAAATAAATTTCATTAACTCAATATAAAAAAATATGTACAATAACGACAGGTTTGGCTACTATAAAAACCTTTAAAACTAAAATTTTTCAATTTAAAACTTTTCACTTTTCATACTATATTATTTTTTAATTATTTCTTCATATATTTTTATATAATTACTCTATTTTTCAGTCATTTCTATACAACTAAGCTAACTATTTTAATTTATTCTCTTTATTCTTTATCATTATTCCTATCATATTATATTATTTTTTCTCATTTGAAATTTTTTTACACAAAAAAATTTTCATATAGAATTTTATCACTTTTCAAACACAATGTTAGAAATAGACTTTTGTTACATTTTTTTATTCTATGTGGCGTTTACGCAACAAATTTCACAATGAAAAAAATGTTATTAATAGAAATGTTTATAAGCTTTACACAATAAGAGAAAATATTGGCCATAAAAAAATGAATTTCTTGTGATGACTTAAGACAAATAACAACTCTAAGGCCTCCAATAATTATTGGAAACTTCAGCAAAACTCTTCATTTTTGCAACCTTTTTTATTTTCAATACCTTGATAGTTGATGAAAAGCCACTTAATTTATTCTATTTTACCATTATTTATATTATCATAAAAAAATTTGCACTTATTTGACATCACTATGTACGAGCCCCTTTATAAATGTGTAAAATCATTGTAATAAAATAACTTAATATTAAATATTAATTTTAAACAGTATTTTCAACATCTAAACCATCTAAAGTATCATTACTACATGTATCAATGATTCTATAAATTCTTATTATATTCCAAATATATATGAATGGATCTAAATATTTTTTCTAATTTACATATGAATATCTTATTTTTGAGCAAATGTGTCCTATACATATATTTGATTCGAATGAAACTTGATTTTCTAGCTAACCAAATGATAAATATAATGAATGGATTAAATTTTTTCATCAAGCATCAAAACCTTAAAATTGGAAGGAATTATATGAAACGACTTGTTATGCAGAAGCAAGCCTAATTTAATTAATAAGAAAAAAGTTAAATACATCCTATTAGTTGGATAGTTAATTGCCTTTTATTAACAATACACATCTCTCATCAAATTGAATTTAAATTCAATATGATGGGAAGAAAGTTAAATACATCCAAGCATATGGATAGTTGATTGCCACATCGATTTACGGGGCAATTATTTATATGTAGACTAGTATCTCTTATCATTTTAGTGCACTCAAGTGCACTAAACTTTGGTGCAACTAAGTGCAAAAATTCATTTTTTTATTTTTAAAATTTTTTTATACAATTGTTAAACTAGAATTACAAAACTATCATTGATTTTAAAAAATTCAAAAAATATTTACAAATATTCGAAAATGGTAAAAATTAATACACGTGTTAAATACTTTTAAATTAACACTTCTATAAAAAAATTTTAAAAATAAAAAATGGGTTAAGTACATCAAATTGTGCTAAAGCTAAGTACTCGTGCATTTGAAAATGTCCCCATTATTGTAAGGTTAAAAAATATACATTGCAAATTGAGGATGAAGAAAATGCAAAAATAAAGTTTGTAAGCAATGGAGTGTTAATAAGTATGTACATTGCTCAAAAGGATTAAAATCTAATAAATTTCATTTACATTAAAAAGGAAGCCATGTGGGGGTGTTTTTATAGATTCTGCCTAATGTGTAGGTATTTATAAAAAAATCCCTCCGTAGAGTGAGAGTTGAATATACTTAATTATAATATAAATATCATAATATATAAATATAAAAAAAAAGATATGTAATTCATCATGCGTGGACTCACCGCGAAAGAAACATGAAAAGGAAGCACGAAAGACATATGAAAAAGGAAAGAATGCTTTTACGAGTAATGCGCGGTCAATTCAGATTTTACTACTTTTATGGTCACATATAACCAAATGATATAAATTGTAGTCAAATATGAAATACTTCATTAAATTATACTTTTGACTACATGTAAAGTTAAGAATGGACGTGTTTGGCCACCAAGTAGTTGTTTTGGTGGTAACTTTCTAGGGTTCAAAACTCCCCTCTTTAGTGAGAGGTTTTATATGTGTCCTCCTTGGAAAGTGAAGGTTTTTACAAGTTTTCTCTTGGATAAGAATTTTCACAGATTTACCCTTAGTACAGGGATATTGAAATAAAAAATTCTGTACAAATGTGAGGGTTGTGAATGTACTAGATTGTAATATGAAAGTTGTTATTTATATAAATACGAGAAAAAAAGAATAGTTGCATTTGAGTAAGTGCTACCATCCTAAAGTAACCAAGTATTTACTTCTATGTAAATACATGTAGCTAAATCACTTGTTAATAATTCTAGGGCCAAAATCTAACTTTTGCTACATTTACTATAATGGTATTTATGTTGACATCATTCTCTGTGTAATTTAAGTTACTAAGGGTTCATTTGATAAATGAGAAAAAATTTCCATTATTTTTTACTTCTTTCATTGTGATTTGACATATTAACATTTAGTTATCCTACTTTACTAATTATTATGTATATATTTTATTGGAGCATGATTATGAATATCATGATGTATTTTAGCATAAAATACAACATTCGTTTAGTTTTATTTAATTTTTCTTATAAATATGTTTTCTTAATTGTGTTGAATCTTACACCAAGTTTTGCTATTTTGCAATATTTTTACATATTTATTTTAATTTTTTTAAAAACCAAGTTCCTTAAGGGGTGGAAAATGACTTAAATGCCCCTAAAATGCATGGAGTTTTAAAAATAAAAAAATAAATATGTAAAATATCGTAAAATGGAAAAACTTAATATATATATATATATTAAATGAAATTAGGAAAACTTATTTATCAAGAAAAATCAAATAAAAGAAAATTTAAAATAAAATCAATGAATGTTGTATTCTAGGCTAAAATACATCATGATTTATATAATCATGTATTCTGCATCATTTTGATCTCTTATTTTTAATTTTTAATAAAATTTTTAATTTTTAATAAAATTTTTAATTTTTAATAAAATTTTTAATTTTCCCCTTCATTTCTAAACCGACCTAAATATATTTTTATTAGATAAATTAATGATAAGATTTTTTTATTTCTTCAAAAAATGATAAGATTCTTTTTTGAATGGAAAGTCAATTTTAATTTATATTAATTTTATTTCATACGGCTTAGTTGATCATCTAATTTAATTAACAAGCAATGTATCAGATAACAGAGATAAGCAACCCGCATTTTGTTTCTATTGTCGCGCATGCGCGCCTCTGCACCGTAACGTGTTTTACGCGATGCAATCATGCAACCCGCACTGGCCATGTCGCACCCCCGCCTTTTGGCTGGGCTGGTTTGGGCTTGAGGAGAACCTCCTGCCTCTTGGTGGGTGGTGGGCTTGAATATATTCTAGTGCCTTTGGCTGGGCCAGTTTGGACTGGAATCTATGCACGAGCGGGAAGTGTCGTGGAAAATCCATCAAGCTAAAGTATTTTTTCTGATGGTAGCGGCAAGGCATGCGAAAATGGGCCCTAGAGAAGTGTTTATATGTTTTACAGAGTCCAGAGATTACAGATTTAAAACTCATCTTCCTTTTTTTAAAAAAAAGGGTTTATTATGGATCTCTTATCACCTGATTCTAATTCTAATTGTCCGATGACGCTTATTGATCAATTCATGGATGCTTTCGCCTGGTTGGTCTTGGCTTGGGATTTTGCTTTAGTAGTAAGAGGATTCAGAGGATTATGGAAAAAAGATATAAGCATGTCTTCAATAATAATTTTGTAGATGTATTGTCAGCCGAAATGCAAAATTTATTAGTGGAGAGCTAAATGTGATAATTTAAAATTTCTCAAAATGTTTGTTGCCCACCAATTCTAAACGGCATGCCCCGGGTTGTTTACCTAAGAAACTTAATTCTTTCATTGGAAGATATGCATGCCCTGGGCCCTACATTAATTTATACAATAATACTAAACAAATGATGGGATTTCCATAACAATATAAATTATGTTAAATACAATAATGTTAATGATCAATTATGAAAACGTGAATGGGGTTATATGCAAATCGGATTTTATAGGAGCTAAACTCCTAAATAAATAAATAAGGTTAAATACGGTATATAAATGAGTTACATTTTAAGCATGCTTGGGCTAACTTGGATTTGGATTTAATTTACAAAAAAAATTAAAATTTCTCCATGGTTTATATAAGCTTCCATTTTCAGCGTCTAGTAACAAGGATGGAGAGGAAAGCAAACTTTTCACCAGTATTTGTAAATTTTTTAAGAAATAATTTAACATTTTAACTATTTAACTACTTTACTTTTTTTCATTTTTATTCCTATATTTATATTTTATCATATAACTATCCTATTTATTCTCGGTTTACCCATATAATATCATATAACTCTCACACTTTTCAAAAACCTCACTTCTTATCTCCTCATTTCCCATGTTATCAAATAATCCCATAATATTTATTTATTTGAGAACTTGTCTGGTATTATATTCACAAAAACCTACCACTTCCATCCATCCCCGGAAGGAGCCGATGCACTGTGAGGTGAAATACAATTTTCCTTACAAAATATTTTAATCATCATATTTTTCCTCATTATTAGCTGGAAACAAAAAGGTAACAGAAAAAATAATCAGATTGAATGAAATGGTTAATTATGTTAGCTTATATTATTCCCGTGTTTGGGAGAATCACTTGCACCTTCTAAATGGTGCAAAACCCACGCCCTAATTACACGGTAAATGATCGAGTTTCGGCCATACACGAACGTGCGGTCCATGATGTACTGCACTTCTAATTTCAATAAAATCCATATCAAAATTCAATAAGTGCAGTTAAAAGATGTATGCCTTCTTCTCTGTCAGCAAGAGCCACACCAGGCCACTTGTTTTATAAACTATTTGATTGCTGGAAATCCCATTTTGGAAGTTCACACGCATTGGCTTATATTAGAAATTTCCACCGTCTAACCCCATAAATGGTACCGTCAGGCAATGTGAATTTTGATAAGATTTCGAGATGAGGCGGAAAATGAGAAAGAAAATATGTTAAAAATTGTATAAATGATGAAAAAACAGTAAGAGTAAAGTTATAATAAATAGAGTAATTGTAAGAAAAATGACTAAGTATAGGGATAAAGTAAGAAAAAAAAATAGAGTTGTTGAATGTTAAATCAAATTTAATTGGACATGTATTATTATTTCGATGATTTTCTAATTTATTTCCCAGGAAGTTTTAATTTTGTATTTTAAAATTAAACAAAAACTTGTTAATCCAAATTTCAATCTAAACTTAATTTAATTAATAGGATCAGAATTTAACTTTTAAAATAGTATTCAATTAAGATTTTATATTTTATAAATAAATTTTAGTTAGGCTTAAGGTAAACACGAGTTTCACCTGGTCCATGATGCACTGGACTAACATGTTTGGTCAATCCACATAAAAATTAATCATCAATAATAAAGATAAGTGTCAAACTACTTTCCCATTATCTTCTTAGCACATGCTTTTATTTTTACCTTTATACTTAAATTATTCTCACGTCTATTTTTACTTTATTTCTATCATATCATATCACTATCATAATTTTATCAAATGTACCTTGTATCATTAGAGTTAAAAGGCAAAAGACTTTTTTCACTATCATCAGACCAGCTAGGGCATCTGCGGAGCCATAGCAGGGGCAACACGGGTAAATACTGGTTCATGGGCGGAATATATGAGTGAATTAATTAGATTTCTAATTTTAAGTAATATGCACATATACAATGGTAGCTTTAAAAGAACATTAATCTTTAGACTCTGTGAGAAATAAGAAATATGTGTATATATATTTTTTACATTTTGATCGAATAAATAAACTGGGAGTTCTCCAGTGCTTGTGCTGTTCCTTATTTAATGCCTCGTTCTAGCCCATGAAAAGGAACAATGAAATTATAGACAAAACTAATCAACAAATGATAACAAACTCTATCATAAAATATTTAAGCTCCCATACTATTTAACCATAATGAAATAAATTTAACCAATAAGTTTTTGATCCTCCATCAGATATCCTGACGTTGATTGCTAATGTTCTGCATCATATGCATTGATGTTTATTCAGGGCATCCAAAAACAATTTAGCTGGAATGGAGAAGGCAGCAAATGAAGCTGAAGAATCGTCAAAGCAATCTGACACCAACCATAATAGTGGTGATCTTTGGAACTCTGAATTACCTTTTCTGTCACTGCAACAACTACAACTACAACTACTACTACTACTACTACTACTACTACTGGGGGTGCTCAATCCTCACCTCATCTTTTTCAGCACACAGGAAGGCTCATCTTTTTCAGCACACAGGAAGGAGGTGACGAAAGAGTACTACTACTACTACTACTACTACTATTATTGGGGGTGCTCAATCCTCATCTTTTTCAGCACACAGGAAGGAGGTGATGGAAGAGGCAGGACTGGGTCTATCTATAAGAAAGATGAGGATTTTGGCAAGTGGTACTCTTGAGGTATCTATTATGTTTTCAAGCAACTGGTGGAAGCTTTCCTTTGATTACAATGGTAGAAAGAATGTATTTCTGCACTGTACATTTCTCTATAGTAGAAGAGCATGTTGCCTACTAAGCTTTTCTAAGGTGTGTATATTGGTATTTTCATGAAATTTTGTAGGTTGTTGTTAGTGCTGAAATGATTGATTATTATGATGTTTCTGGTTGTTACCCCCTTTTGCGATGCTCAATGTCAATGTGGAGAAGTATGAAGGCAAGTACTGATTTGTTTCTCTTTCATGCATATTTATTATATTTCAATTTTTTTCATGCAGACATTGTTGTTGACACATTTCCCCTTTTGGATGAAAATTACCAATCAAGATAGAATGCAATTGAAAACTTTTATACTGGAAGGCTCATTTGTGTTTCTTAAGGGCCTGGCTGGAACTTGGAATTTTTTCCAATTCGTGTTCTAATCATTGCAATATACAGACATTTTTTATTCTGAGATAGAGAAGATGGGAGTGGATACTTCCATGAATTTGTAACTCCTAGGGCTTTACAAAAGGAGAGGACGACATCGAGGGCTTTGCTCCGGAGTTGAGTTCTTAGATGCTGCTTCTTTTATGGTTTTCTTGACTGTCAGAACCTACACTATTTTTCACTCGCGGAAAGAGTACGCGCATGGATTCCTGCAGACTTGAAAGGGGGATGAGACTGGCTATTTGAAGCAACAATCACGACTATACTGTTGCAGAACGTTTACTAATGATATTTGATCAAGAATTCATATGGAAAATCTGTCCAATATTTCCTCGTAGAAAAAATCGATTTTTTATTTGAGTTTTTTGTTGGGGCACGTCTGCTTGGTCAATGATGGCATTATATTTTGGATTGCAATCTTGTATATTGGTATTCTCGTGGATGATGAACTAATGTCTATGCAGGAAATCTGTGTTGCTTCTGGAAAGCTTGCGAAGAGCTAATGACCTTTGTGGGGTTTAAGCCAAAGGGAAATCTTTGTCGAAACAGCCCACTCATTTCACTTGGGCAACAAATTGACAGTCCGTGATTTTATATTGGGCTGTTGATTTAGTAGCAGTCGTATTGACATGTAATTATCAATTTTGCTGATAACGCCTGTCCATTTGTCACGGTGTTTGCACAACGATTTTCATATATAGAGACAATGCCCGAAATTTATTTAGTTTTGACAGATACAAAACCCAAGACAGCTAACAGGCAAAGTTTATTTCATATAGCTGTAGGACAGCATCGAGTTTCCAAAGGATCTCTGATTATAGCAGTCAAGGTTGTCCCCGTAGCCGACTCCCAGTATGTCACAGTAGCGCTTGTAGAAACCGATGCGGTCGGCCACACGAGCGTCGTACCCATGCCCGCATTCAAGGCCCCCGTTGATGATGTTGGTGACGACGCCGAAGCCAGGGAGTCGACCGGCAGCCCTGTCCGAACCTGAAGGCGTCCATCTCCCCGTGATCACGTCGTGGCAGGACGGTTTGGGCGACTGGGGAGTCATCCAAAACCAGAAAGCGGTCTTGAAGGAAATCACTGGGTCTCTTGCGACCGCGTCTGGGTCATTGAGGAGGTCGTAGCCGATGGCTCTTCCAGCTGCTCCGTAGTTATAGTTGCTGCAGTTAATTAAACAACCAAGTAATAAATCTCCAAACATAAAACTCAACTTGGTAGATAGCTAGCTAGGATGATTAGAAAGAGAAAAGAGATGGACTCACTATGAAATTTGGATGGGTCCCCGGCCGTAGTATTTCTTACCAGGAGCGCAGGGATACTGGGCGTTTGGCGTGCAGTAAGAGCCAGGGTTGCCCTGTTCCTGCTTGAAGCAATATCCCCAAGCGTATGGTCCATCAGGTGCAGTGGCCCATCCACCTGCAGATCACGATTCCATCAACCAGTCGAAAACAAAAAATTCCCAATTTTCCGAATTTTTCTTGCTACATGAATAGTCATCAAACACGGACATATCATTCATTACCAGTAGTCTCGTGGGAGGTTTGTGCTAAGAAAGCTGCAATCTCCCTTTTACGGATGGCGGTGTCACCAACAGCAGCGAAGTTGGGGAATGCTTTGGCAGCGTTGATGAAGGCGTCGTAGGTGTAGAAGCCCTTGGCAGGGCATGCGGCGTCATTGCGGTGCTTGAGGATCTGATCGAAGAGAGAGCGAGGAACGAGGGAGGCGAGGCTGCCGCCTGGAGATGGAGGGACTGGGGATGGGCCGCTACCGCATTGACTTTGGCATCCTTCACCACAGTAGGCGACCGTGTTTCCGCACCACCCAAACTGGCTGCAGCAGAGGCCTCCTGGGCACAGGGCCCCGCCGGCCTGCCTCCCGCATTGCTCTGCCCGGGCTTCTCCCGTGATGGAGATGAGCAGGGCAAGCAGGAAAATCAGTGCAGAATAAGTCTTCATTCTCATGAGAACTGCATTAGACTTGCTGTGCTGCTGATGACAAGGGCGACTATAAATGGCAAATGGCAAAATGCTTTACGTCATTGTCCGATGAGATGCAATTTCTTTGGTAAATCATGAAATGGCACAACAACACCGTCATTCGATTCACGATGCTGCCACGCACGTGGCGTCGTGCCCGTCCCGCGGGTGACCACAGGTTCGAATAATGGCAAATGCGAAAATCGAGTGGTGGCAGTGTCTTGCTACAATGCATGGGAGTGTTCACAAACAAATTTTGTAAGAAAATAGAAAGAGTAAAAAATAGGTATATTGTTAGATAGCTAATATAATAGAATGATGTAGAAATATTATAAGAATGTCTTTAAGGGATTTGATTGTAATACAAATTAAGATTGATTGTAAAATTATTATAAAAAAAATTGAGGATGCTGGGACTACCAAGGCTTGTTGCCCACAGTGAAAAATTGGTATATTTACATCACATAAAGTTCCCAAATAGCAAAGAGATCTCTACTAATAAAGGCATTGCCTCTGCGGTTTTCACTGCGAGTTTATTAATATTTGTCTATTTAGCTGTTTAGTAATTCGTCTAGTTTCATTACTCTTATAATGATGATTGATGACTAATTTTATATCCCAACCCAACACTTCTTGCACACTTCTTGTAATAACTCCCGAGGATGGAATTATGGCCCACGTGCATAAAACTTGCATCCTCTCCGTCAGTCTTAAATTAAATAAAAAACAAAATAATAAAATTAAGTTGAATTAAAATTGTTATTGATCTTTTTAGTATCACATTGGAAAAAAAAAACACTAATCTGCTTGTTAGTTAGTACACCATCCTCCTAATAAAAGGTTAACTGGGCACTCACACCATCCTCCCAATAAAAGGTTAACTGGGCACTCACACCATCCTCCCAATAAAAGGTTAACTGGGCACTCAGTAGTGGTTGTATGAGATGGTGGTCGATTGCAGCTACTCTTTTTCAGCCATCAGATTAGGTTGGAAACCACCATCTACATGTCCTATTAAAAAAAGAAAAAGAAAAAGAAAAAAGTATGCATGGCGTGTCAAGCTCGAATTACACGAGTCCCACCACAAAAGCGAACCCCAGCAGGTGGCAAAATACTACAAAGGGGCTGTGAAATAATACCTAATCATCATGAACGATACCCAGTTCCACATGTGGGGCAAAAAGAAGATAAACGTCGGGGGTCAAGTCAATCCATTGTGTTTGATTGGGGTCGAATCCTGATATTTTTTTTTATTAGTACATCTACATATATCTTAATACATATTATACTTGAATAGCTGAGACATTCTTACAAACATAAAGAACACATATTCCCAAAGAAATCTGAAAACACAGCTCCACGAAAGAATAAGAAAGACACAGCTTCCAACAACCACATGGGAGACCACCCACTCCCACACCCCATCGATCCGAGAGACTACTTTTTTGCTCTAACATATATTTTTTCCGCCCGAAGTCTGAGCGCGATTCGAAGCTCCACCCGCTGCCCGCGTACATTTGCACCACCGACAGCGACCTCGGTTGGTGAATCCTGATATTTTAAAATCTTGATTGAATTCAATTTAATTTCAACAATGCTAACCGACATTTAACTAATTACTAATTTTAAATTCTACCAAGCCAAGAAAAAAATAACTCATTCAACCGTGAAGAGGAGATACTAGACAACAAAAAACAGAAGTGACTATGCATTCAGGTGCATTGAAACTTTTGCATACTGTGCAAAATTTATTTTTTTAACTTTTGTATGAAATTATTAATTAGTGTTTATTTAATGTACAAGCTAAATTTTAACATTTTTTAGATGTAGATATATTTTTAAAATTTAAAAATGATGGGAATTTTAGTTATTTTAAAAGTAGAAGTATTTTAGTTATTTAAAAATGAATAAAATCCCCGATCAAAAAATAATTAAAATTTTCTTTTTTTAAAATTCAAAAAAATATATACACATCTCAAAAAAAGTAAAATGTCATATATATGGATTAACAATTAAATTTTAAAATTTTAAAAATAAGTGTTGCACCTAAGTGTACTAAAACTTTAATACTCCCCTTAGCCTTTTTACCGGCATTTTATATATTATATCGTTTTAATTAGTATTACAATGAAAGGTATTCTTATAATTTTCTAATTAATAATTTAATTTTTCTAACAATATTTTTTAAATATTACAATTGATTAACACTCCCGTAAAAATTTTAGACAGAATAATACCACGTACTATTTCACCTAGAAAGGCGGTGAAGACGCAGTGCCTTAAACCGAAGTCACCCGCGTAATGGGGGCAAAGACTTCGTACCGTAGCCTCACCGGCACGCCATGGCTTGTTAGCTTTACGGGGTCATTTACGTCGGCTTTAAAAGCTGTGAGAGAGCTATGACGGCAAACAAGCTCTTTTTTTTTTTTTTTTTTTTGTCCGCGCATGAATAAAATTTTTGGTGAAAAATTTTGAAAAATAAAAGTTGTCAAATGATGTAATATAATAGGAGTAATGATGAAGAGTAAAGAGGATAAAATTAAAATAGATAGGTTAGTTGTATAGTTAATTGTGTAGAAATAATTGAAAAGTATGATGGTTTGTGTTGGAAGATGTAAAAAAATAATTAAAAAATAGAAAAGTTATAAAGATTAAAAAATTTTAGATTGAAAAATTGTATGCGAAAAATTTTTTGAATTGCCAAACACCGCCCTTTGTTTGTTTGTTTGTTTGGAGGGCTGCACCGATAAATACAGAGGATTAGCATACCATGATGCTTTCTGGCATGGCATTGGCGGCTGCCATTTTCTTGCCCCATTCGCAGATGGCCCACCTCCAAATGCAATCAGATTGTGAAGATTACTGTTCATCCAGAGGCTGCTACGAGTCCTGCAACTCATGGACGCAGAGCAGCAAGCATTGACGGAAACCATCAGTTCGCCGCAATTGACTCCGACCGGGTCAAGAAAATGCCAAAGGTGAGATGACATGACAGTGACACTACCGTATATGTATGGATATGTATGTGGACGTTTCAATTTAATTAAATAAACAAATGACAATTTTTTAAATTCTTCGATTTACAACTCAACCTAACTCAAGTATATATTTCAATCCTGGCTCCACGGTATAAATCTAACGATGATGATTAGTAGCTATATGACCATTGTTATGAAAATTGAAAAATAAACCCCTCGAGTCAGGATTTGAAGCTCAAACTTATAGCAGACTCCTGCCAACGACGCTAGCCTGTTAGCTAAATGACAATCTTTTTTTTTGTGAGGACTAAATGATAATCTCTAAAGTTAATGAAAACGTCGTCCTTAATAAATTGGTAAAGGACAAGAGACTTCAAGAATTGCATTTTCCGCTTCTCGAGCTGTTTGTCACTGGGGACCGTTCATGTCAAACTCGGGTGTGTTTTGGGTATGTTCGGAACTTTCAATCCAAGAACTTTTCATCCCCTGCAATTATACTATTTGTTAATATTTCTTCGTATCTTCACGTATGTAACTATTTTGTTCTTTAATTATTTCTACCTAACTATCTGTATAATTAATTTATCTATTTTAACTTTATTCTCCCTACTTCTTATTATTATCTTTATAATATTATGTTATTTTTTCTATTTAAAAAATTTTACCCAAAAAATTCTTTTTCTAGAAATTTTATCACTTTCTAAACACATTCTCAATATATAGTTACCAAATAAAATTTTCAAAATTTCATAGGATGAAAAGGCAAATGAGAAAGTTCTGATAAACAAAAATAAATGTTCCTACAAATTTACCACATAGATGCATTTTTTAAGTAAAAAAATAATTTTCATATTTGTCCAATTACATAACATATCTTAAATAACGACGAATGTTTCAATACATACGTATAGAACAAGCATCGTCCGATCCATGTGTTTTGAGCATTTTTAGGGTGTGTTTGTTTAGGATTAAAAAGTGTCAACTAAAACTTTTCAATCTAAAACTTTTCACTCTCCATAATTACT
>JAXCLR010000063.1:57045416-57093625 GCA_035584095.1 Annona squamosa | reverse complement strand
TTAAGTTTAAAGTGGTATTTTCAACATCTAAACCGTCTAAAGTATGATTTTTATATGGATAAATGATTATATAAAGTCTCATTATAATTTAATATGTGCGGGATCTATTTTACAGTGGACTACATTGTATCATATCCCTATATCCCTGTATATATATATCTCTCTCTCTTTGAAACACGTTTAACCAAATAACACTACTAAGAAGCAACCAATTATACGTAGCTAAAAATTAATTTTAGCCTGCAGCCGCAAGTAAGCTACATGCAGCCAGAATAAAAAAAAGAAAAATCATCCGCATTCGTTGTAATGTGATTAATTAGCTCTGAGAAGGTCGCTAAGTTAATTATAAAGTATCAAACTTCTCAATTTTTAAAAGAAAGAAAAACGTTTGCAAGGTCCTTTGAATCACTCGAAGTTCCGCATTGCTTTTACAGAAATGTTCATCCGGTCACCCCAGCATTTGGCCCACACGTCTAAGCAAATTAATTACCAGATAAGCTTTCTATAAAGTCCAAATTGAAATCCAAAAAAATTTCAACTCAAAGATTTCGTTAGTTTTTTAATAAGACTTGGGAAAAATTCTAAATATACCACAGGTACTGTTGACACCCCTTCCTCAAGCACAAAATGTACAACACGTTGAAAAGGTCTAAACCCAAGCAAATTCAAGGTAAAATGAGGTTCAAGCAAGCTAAGCATGTCCTTTCAAACTCAGCCCACAAGAGCGAAGCTCCACCAAGCCTTAAAGCAAGCTTTTCAATAAATCAGATCCGGCCCACAAGAGCGAAGCTCCTACAGGCTACCTCAACGGAAAGCAGCCCATCAGACGCAGTAAACAAGCTTAGCCAAGCTTTAGCCCACCAGATCTAGCCCACCAAGTCTCAGAAGCAGGCTTCTCTACAACTTTAAATCTCTACAACGACCCACCTAAAACAACGGGCTTAGCCAAGCTCTAGTCCACCAAACTAAAGCCCATGGACCAAGTCCAACACCTCAAGTGGCCCAAGGCCCATGCTCTCACTCCAAGCTCAAGCTCATTGACCAAGTCCAATCCTTCAAGTGGCCCAAGGCCCATGATTCCACCTCAAGCTCAAGCCCATGGACCAAGTCCATGATCCCAAGTGGCCCAAAGCCCACTCCTACATCTATAAAAGGAGGTACCCCCTCCTCCTCAAGACACACTTGGAGAGGCATCCCAAAGGGGGAAGGACGAGAGTCTGCAGCAACATCCCGGCGTCCCGGTTTTCCCGCTGTACGAGCTCCATCCTCTCTTCCACGGCCCCTTTTCCATCTCTCTTATTCTCTCAAATATTTCATTTTTCCTCTTTCATACAGTGTAAACGGCCTCGGGTTGGCAGATTTTGCTATATTTGCTTCAAACCGAAAGCTGGAACCCGGACTCTGTATGATTAGTGCCTTATTTCATTAAATAGGGGTTGATCTCCCTTTAAAAATCAATGGCGACTCCGTTTTTTCTTTTATTTTTGCATGCGTGTTTGAGCTAACGTGCAAAGCGGGTGCACGCGGGTCCACGGATTCCAACATAATACGCTGCTGTTATGCTGCCGAATTTGTGACTTGACCCATGTACGGAAAGCTCCGTTTTAGCCATTATGCCGCCAAACCCACGAGAAGACGCCCATTTGCCAATCTTTCTAAAAAATGTGAAGCCTAACGCATTTTACCCATTGCGGATGCAGGAGAACTAAGCCCATGCTGCTGCCTCGGAGATGTTGAAAACCCATCTGGCACAGCCCAGATTTTCGAGGCGCGAAAAATCATTCCGAGCCCATTATAGCATTCGCGGCGAGTGCTACAAGTATTTTTAGCTTTAATTTCAAATTTAACCACCATATTTTAAAAATTCTAAATATACATTGTCCAATGTGTTGTTACTCTTTAGCCCTAAAATTCTAAATGTATGGTTATATGAATATGTTCAAGCCTTAATATGATTCCATAACTAAAACTTGACATTGTAATAAATTTTTAGTATTTTCACTACTATAAAATTATATATTATTTAATTGTAAATTTTTTAGCTTTGAGAGAATAAATCTCAAGTGATATTAGAGCTCGGGCATATCATCATTTCATTGAGTGGTTAATAACTCCTTTTAATAAGTCTTTATCAGCGTGAATATGAATGAAAATTTAAGTAAAACACATGATTATTTTGAAAATTTTAAAGCATTATTAGTATAGTCGGAATTAGGGACAAAATTATGAGTATGCTTAGAATGATCCTGAAGACTTAATTTGAATTTTGAACCAACAAATGAACAAAAGTCTTAAATTTTGGCATTTCAGGTAGCAAATAAAAAACGACGATGCTTTACCAAAATTGGGCTGTTTGTGTAGCCCACCAAATTCCACTCAGTTATCATGTGCCCATGGATTCCATCTGTCACCCTTGCAGACAATCAGATGGGCCGTCATGTCTTTATCCATATGTCATATATCAGACGAAGTCAGCAAATGTAAGATGTTTTGCACTTTCGCGGTATAGACCCAGCTGCGTTACGATTTTCCTTTCATAACCACCTTAATGAACACATGACAGGTTTGAGCTATTTGGAATTTGGCCTTCCATTCAAAATTTTGAAGTGTTTTTGAACAGGACAGAACAGCTTTTAAAAATTGAAAAGCGGGAGATCTGATTTAAGTCCCTGAGCTTTTCAATCCATGAACAGAAATATCTCATCATGAGTGCTCTGCAGCAGGACTTCAATTCCCTAAATGTGTCCAATTTGGATGATCAGATGGATCATGAAGAGTTTTGATATTCTCAGACCCAAAAACATTTAATTTTTAAAATTTTTTTAAAAACATGTTAGTTTAGTTATATTTAATCTATAAATTAAATTTTATAATTTTTGGATATAAGTACATATTTATTTTGAATTTTTAAATATAAGGTTATTTAAGATGACTTGAATATCCTGAATTTAAAAATTCAAAATAAATATATATTTATATCTAAAAATAGTAAAATATAGTTTATAAATTAAATATAACTAGATGAAAATATTTATAAAAAAATTTCAAAAAAAAACAAAATTATATATTTTTAGACCAATCTAAAATGATTACCCGATGATCATGAATATATGTCCTGCCGACAAATCCAATGTATGATCATACATGGCCAAATCAAACAATATTCTTGAGAGGCTGAAATGTACGTATATTCATTAGACATTTGTAGAACACTCTACAGGTATTTCTCTTTCCTGAATTTACAGCAATTTTTACATTCAAAATTTGATATCTCATATATAGAAATATCTGCTATATAGCTAGTGATTGAGGATGTTGAGAAGGGAGACTCTTGTCTTGATCAGCCGTCTAAACACATGATCCAATCCATCCTCGAGGCTCTGGAGGCTTTCATCCATCGCCATCAAACTCTTCTGCATCTCATCATCGAATTTGCAAGATCTCCTGTTGTGAAACCTGCGGAGATAGGCATCAACCTTTTCCACCTCACCCATGTTTTCTATCTCCTCCACACACGCCACTTTCCCAGCAGAGCCCAACAACCATTTCGGGACCAAGGACTGCCTGGCAGCTGTCGCCGGCCTTGATAACGATATGAAGGATGAGAGGGCTCCCAACACCGAGATGGTTACTCTTCTCACTTCTTGCAGCACAACCACTACCCCAACGAGGCTTTGATCATCCTTGTCTATCTTCTTCAATGCTTTGAGCCACTTGTTCATGTTTTTCTTCATATTTTTTCTTGAAGAAATCCATTCCCCAACTTGGCTTTGGAGGCTTGATGAGTCCCTTCTCCGAAGAGCCGACAGAAGGTCTTCTGCGCTTCCCTTCATCAGCTTCAAGGCATCTGTAGCAGTCTCGCACAAGTCCAATATTCTGAGAGATCCATCCAGCATTTCTTCCACGCCTAAGGCATTGCTGGCCAGCGCTTGTTGCGTGAGAGGAGATTGAAGTAGGTCCTCGACGCAATCATAGAGATCTGCAAGGCCACCCAAAGCATCACTCAAGGCAGATGATGATGGTGGAACCTTGAAATCACGTAATTTCTGTAGTTGGTCCTCGATTCTGAGGGCTACAGGATGTGATCGGGTGGGCAAGCTGGTGGAGCGAACATGGCTAGGATTTTTGGAAAACAGAAGTGAGCCAGCCATCTAAATTTTCTTTGAAAGAAGGAATTGAAGAAGATAGCTAGCTAGGAATATGGCATATGGGAAGCCGGTCATGAGCTGCTTTTATATGGGAAGATCTCAGGCAACACATACAGATGAGGAGACAAAAGGAATCGTAAGATGGGGTTGGAAATGGGACATGATCATGTGGCCCAACCACATTATACGGCCGTCTCATTAATTGCAGCTGGTGCAATGCTGCAATCGACGAATTAATTGTATATATATGAACATGCACGAGTGGGTTGCTGCAGCCTGGTCTCCTACCCATGCCACAATCATATGTACGAACTGTATTTAAATGAGGCAACACATTCATGTCAACTTTTGATTACGCATGACGGTTACTATATATTTGGATGCTTGCAGGTGGGGAGATTCCTCTCTGAGATCACAATATATGGAGTAAAAACAAGAGGTTTACTTTGCTACTACCCATGATTAAAAGAGTTGCATTAAAAGGTTTTTAGATAAGCTTAAGCTTTTGATAGTAAAGATGTTATAGCCTGACAATGAACTTAGAGACTATGGGCTCAACTCCATGAAGGGGCAATTTAGAGGTAGTGGAGCCATCCTAAGAGAGTAGGGTTTTCATTGGACAAGTGCTACTAGAGTGAGGTACTAAAGTAAGTCATCATGGATATCAGCTCTCAAAAGGGTATATTGATATAATGAACAAATAATAATTAATTATTTCTCACCACTGGGGCTAAACCCTATTAATTTCATGGCTGTTTAGGATAGTGAAATAGGATAGGAAAAGATGAGGAGATTGAATGAAAAATTTTTATTGCCTATTAGAATGCGGGAAATAATAATTAATTATTTCTCACCACTGGGGCTAAACCCCATTAATTTCATGGCCGTTTAGGATAGTGAAATAGGATAGGAAAAGATGAGGAGATTGAATGAAAAAATTTTATTGCCTATTAGAATGCGGGAAATTATATTCAAAATAAAAAAAAGTAATATTGAAAATTGAAAAAAATTAATATTTTTATATTGAAAATGAGAGTTTTTTTTAAATAATGGAAAATCTCTCATCCCATCGTTTTTCCATCTGCTCATCTGGAAACTGGCACAAGTTTTAACTAGGGTCTTCACCATTTGGGCTAGCTAGTTCCTCTGCATTGCCATTCATTCAGATGTGGGTGGTTGGCTGACATTTTGTTGCAGCTACAAGCGGTGAGATGGATCTATTGGATCCACTTGGAATCTCTGATTGGAAACTCAAGTGGAAACTCATTAACAAGACCATCTTAGACGACTATTTATGCCAGTTTGGTATCTAATTTCTATCTAATCTGGTTCATTAATTTTACTCCCCGGCACAATCATAATTAAAGAAAAAGCCAGATCGAATCATCTCGAAGCCAAGGGACAAGCATAGCTGGCTGTCCCTTATCAATTTTGCAATTATATATGTCAGGTACTAGAATCGTCGGTCCCATTGGCTTTTGTCATTGAGCAGCATGAAAGCATTGAATAATTATGGATACATGCACACTTCACGCCTTTTAAGTTATCAGCGGATGATCTAGATAAACCTAGAGTCCAGCTTACCCATTTTTCCCTAGATCCAAAACTACTCATGAATCACCAATCAAAAAGGTAAACAAATTAAAAATAAAAATACTCGTGAATCTGTTGAAGGTCTCATGAGTGTAACTTATTAGGCCTGAAAACTAAGGAGGGCCCAGCCCAACCTTATATTTTAACTCCATATGTAGATAACTGGTTTGCCAACCAAATTAATTTCGTCAAAGAATCAAAATAAAAGCCTCAAAATCATGTCTGTATTTTATCCACCGAATAGTTACTCAGGTACAAAACGAATAAATAAATGAGAATTTAGAGCAAGGGGAGGTAATTTATAAGCTGTTACTTTCGTTTGTGTATATGTTTGCAATGATAGGAAATAAACTTCATTTATCATATTTAACATAATTTATTTATCCAGAACAACTTTTTCATCATTTATTTACATCATTGCCTATCTACAAATTTAAGGAGTAGTAAACATATGATGTTTAGTAATTTCTTGAAACATAATGGAATAGATTAATATAATTAAAAAATTTTGATCTTCTGATTAAATGTATGATGTTAATTATAGTAAATAGAGTAGATTTTCCATTAACCATAAAGATGTGAAAAATTAAGGAAATTTCTTGAAATCGTTTCTATATGACCTGGTGTGAAAAATGAATGTGATTAATTAGTTAAGTTATTGTGCCAACAATCGAAACAGAAGGAAGCGCTGGCTGGGCCACATCATGAGAATTCTCAGTAATAGAGTCTGCTGCAATATTAATAGATTATCCTGTGGTCAGAAAAATGCATGGGTGTCTGAGAAAATGTGATTACGCCATATATGCACATAGATCGAGGAGAAAATGGATCAGGGTATCGCATGCACCCGTGATTCTATGTATACAAAGACGTCCATGACACAGTGATTCCCTCCACTCCACAAAAGTTAAAAGGGTATGAATTTTAAAACTATGCTTTGGAAAAATCAGAAAGAGGCTCTAGTTAAGTTATATAACCATTGCGCACCCAATTTGCAAGACTCAATATCTTTGTAAACTTTCGAGAGATTATTTGAGCTACCTCGTCCCAATTGATAAATCACTAAGCCTAATAGGAGCCCATAGGTGATAGGCTGCGCTAATCATACCATCGTGGTAAATATTATGTTGTTTCGTTATTATTTAGATGACTGAGTGCCTAACACGAATAAACTAATTAGCAGAGTATAAAGTTGGAGGTCCAGGGCTCGGATCGGGCAGAGAAACTTGCCTTATTACTCTCCTTTCGAAGATTATATATATTATCTTGTTTTATATCAATCCCTTTTTCCTTTCAATTATACGAAAATTTTCTTAAATTCAAATATATGTGGTCAGCAGTCAGTACTTTCAACCAATATTTATTTTTAATTCATAGAATTTGTCCCATCTACAGATGAAACAAATTTAAAAGGTTTTATATATGCTTAAGATAAACATCGTGATTTCTTTGTTCAGGCAGATTAAGCTCACATTTGATTTATATATGTTGGGGACCTGAGACGAGTGACGACGCTTAGTTTATTAAGCTGGTAGTGGTGAGCAACCCAGAGGAAATCTCCTCCAGATAACGACGTCTAACTTTCCATTCCTGATCATAATCATCTACCACTGCATATATCAGGATGGATATATATACACCCCTAAGAACCACCATTGTGCAAGGACAAATTAATACCAGATAGACAGCTGGACCTATCAATTTGGATCTCGGAAATATTATTAATCAAAACAAGGTAATGATCAACAACCAGGCAACGAAATCCAAGTTTTAATTGATTAGTTACTCCATCTACCATTGATCAGATGTCAATATCATCCAGCTGATATTGCAAGGAACGGAACCAACCCAGCAATTAATCCTCCACCGAACTAAGCCTGCTCCCTTGAGGATGTAGCGTCCCTGTACCCACGCAGCGGATTCAAAAGTTTGGAGTTTTCTTCTTGCATCATATATCTTAGGCTACTTCCGTGGAAAATGAAAATTTTTAATATATATATACATATAATAGTAGATTTACAATATCATAGACTGCGGGCAGTCTCTCGATGGTGTCGCCGATAACAACAAAAATGAAATATTTTGGTCTTGCCGTCCCACACATTTTGGCCCATTATGATGGTTAAATCATCATCCAATCCATTTATAGCATTTTAATTTATTTGTTACTTGTGAAACCAAATTTCATGAAAATCAAATAGATATGTTAGCATCGGCTAAAAAATAAATGTAAAATCAATGGAATAAATATTTTTGGTTTATTTATCAATTTTAAAGTTGTTAAGTCAACATCTAAACCATCAAAATATCATTATGACATAAATATAAATAAATGATTTGATGGTGTATTATAACATTCTAATGACATAGATTAAGTGTTTATCATAGTTTACGTATAATTATATATTTATTTTCGAGCAGGTGTGATGCACCCAAACTTTGATTTAATTGAAATGGTTGCTTGAACCATGACAAATAAATAACCTTTAATAAAATAAGTGGATTGCATGTTAATTTAACTTTTATACTAAATGAAGGATTTTAAGAAGTTCAGTGACGGGTTCTTAAGTGTGTGTGTGTATATATATATATATATATATCTTCGTAATCAAGCAACTAAAGGATAGAGGAGGCAATTGCTTCTATCTACTCAAATTGGAACCATACACCATTCATCTTTCACACCCTCATATACATTAAAATTAACGGCTTGGCCATCAAGTGATAACCGCTTTAAGTACTTTTAACTAGTTAGAAATCAATTCCTAGAGAAATTCTTTTTTCGTTAAAAGGGATAATTTCCTTTCAAACCAATCTCTTGAAAATAATCACAAATTAAATAATAGCCCCATGCCTGTCTAATCGTGATCATAGATGCGGCCAAGCACGTGGGAGGCATGGCATCATGCATGCCCGTGAATATGTGACAGGCAAAGGGGTCGTAGTGAAAATAAGACAATACAAAATATTTTCAGCACTAGACAGTGACCTAATTTTAAAAGGCTGGTAGAGAAGAAAGATCCAAATGATGGTAGACAAGGCTACAAATCCACTCGTGCAGCAATATACCTTAATCAAATTGCATCCGTATATTTCATGTGGCCCACATGCGATATCACATGCCAACCTCGATCATCCAGCTGCCATCCCATCCAACTAATTAATTAGAAACCATGGTTTCGAGGCTCTCTATATAAATGTCTTCCATTTGCATTTTTCAGGTCATGCGATTATTCCTTCTCTCCATCTTTGAACAGACTAATTCATTAAAAATGGCTGGAGCCTCACTTCTCCTACCCAAACACCGCTACCATGTTCGCTCAACTAGCATGCCTTCCAGATCTCATCCCCTCGCCATTCGACTCCACGAACACCTCCACAGACTACAGGCAGCTGCAGCCGCTTGCAACCGGAATCAAGCCCCATTCGCATCCTCCCAAGCAACCACGCAAATGCTGCTGAATGCCTTGGCTGGCCTTAGAGACGTTTACGACTGCGTCGAGGATCTTCTTCGCTGCCGGCTCATCCAACAAGCCCTCGTCGCCAACCGGCACCAGCTGTTCGTGGATGAAATGCTTGATGGGACCCTCAGATTGTTAGATTTGTGCGAGACTGCTAGGGACGTGTTCAAGTCGCTCAAGGAGCACACCCACGAGCTCATGTCCGCACTTCGCCGACAAAGAAGAAGATCGACGGCTGCGGTAGCTAACTTGAAGCTGCAAGAACAGGCCCAAGGTTACACGTCCTTGAGAAAGAAGATGCACAAGGACATGAGCAGGTGCCTCAGCAAGGCACTGAAGAGGGAAGAAAGCAAATTCGCCTTCTCAGCTCTCGCCGCAGTTGGCAAGCTGGACCAACACAGTAATATTCTAGTGCTGATATCGGCTTTAAGAGAAGTCAGATCAACCACCATCTCAATATTCGAGGCTTTTGCTTTGTTTGTCTCGTCGCCAAGAGCAAAAGGCAAGAAGGTTGGCCGGTCATTGATCTCAAAATGGATGGGACAAGTAGCAGATCATCATGGCGAAATGGACCTGTTTGCTCGCTTTGGGAACGCAAACAAACCATGTGAAAATGTTGAGACGCATGTGTCAGAAAATGTGCAGAATGGATTGAAAGCAATGGATGATAATCTCCAAAGCCTGGAGCGTGGATTGGACTGTGTTTTTAGACGGCTGATAAAAACAAGAGTCTCCCTGCTCAACATCCTCAATCACTAGCTGGCTATTTAGCAACCTCGACACAATTTTCCATATTTCGAGATTAAGTAAATTACTGTAAAGGAAATAAGAACAAACACCTGTATCTCTTTGCACAGACACCAAATATAATGTTTAAATTTTCATCTCAAATAGTATGAATATATTGGTTTTAATTCTGCTATTTGTGCTTGTGGGTGTGCCTCTTGACACATGATAATTTTGTTATGGTTAACTTCGTCTAAATTGATCTGCAGTCACCTAATTAAGAAGACTTAATTAGATTAAGCGTAAATAATAGCCAAGACATTTGATATGTGTATATCTTAATTTTTGATATTAATAGGTGAAACATAACAAGTTCATAGCAATTTGATAACTGTGAAATTGCAGACAAATAACTACGAAAACTTCCAAGGGTATGAAAACATGAATAAATCTAAATGTTTTTCTTAATTTACACGTGAATGTATCTATTTTTAAGCAAATGCGGCTCATGCACATATTTAATTTGGATGAAATTTGATCTTTTAGCTAAACAAGTGATATTAATATAATGAATGGGTTGAATTTTGCATCAATCATTAACATCTTAAAAATAAAAAAGTTACATGACGCATATACATATGTAAGATGATGTACTCCCACAATATATATTATATAAGATAATTTGTTATGCTTCTGTGAAACCCAACTTCTATGTAACAACATCTATTTTTACACCCTTAATGATTGATGAAAATTTTACCTTATTCATTATATTTTGTATTGTTTATATTATCATAAAGATACTTTCATTTAATTAGTATCATTGTGTATGAGTCTCATCTATAAATATGTAAAGTCAATATAATAAAATAGTTTAATGCTAAATATCAACTTTTAAATTGTATTTTCAATATATAAACCATTTTGAACATAATCCTCATGTAGATAAATGATTTTATAAAATATTATTACATTCTAATATATATGTGAATAAATATAAACATTTTCATAATATGTACATAAATATTAATACTTCTAAAAACTGTGGCTTATGTACATCTTTGATTTTGATGAAATATGATCTTTTAGTGGAACTATTTTTTTACTTTTTATTTTTTATAACATGTAGAGTTAGATATATTTAACCTGTAAACCAAGTTTTACCAATTTTGGACACTTTTAAGTATTTTTTATTTTTAAACGCAGTGGCATTTTTTGTAATCTCTGAGTCATTAAATATACCTGACTCTATATGTTTAAAAAATCAAAAAAAATATATTTTTGAGGAGTCCCATGCACCCGGATGCATCGGATAGCCCCTCGAAAAATAAATAATGTTAAATAAAATAAACGAAATAAATTTTCTATCAATAATCAAGATATTCAAAATAAAGAGGGTTAGAAGTGGAGGCCTAAGATAAAATACACAGTGTTGTCAACCAGTAACAATGTCAAATATTTTATTTTTAAATTTTTTCATGCTTATGCTGGCTTACTGTATTTAGCTTATGTATTAAAATTTACCCTATTTGGATTCTTATATTTTTTTTAAAAAAAATTCGCCATCTCGTGCTCTCCCGCACATGACAAATGAAAAAAAAAAATTATTTTTTATTTAAATATATAAGAGAAATCAAAATTAATAAATTTTGATATATAAACTAAATACATGAAAGCCCATGCAAATATAAAAAATGTATAATACAAAAGGTGAGGTGCACAAGATCATTATCCTTATATATAAATTAAAAATTTTGAACTATCGGTCTTCGCTGGCTTTATGTACGACATTAATTTTGGTTTCATAACATTAAAATCTTAAATTTATTAATTACCGCCATGGTATCACAGCACAGGTGTCATTTTCACATTCAGTCATCAATCCTGGGGTGGGGTAGTATTGGACTGCGCATGAACTATGAAGTAGTCGCTCCCACCCAAAAGTTTGGATTGCGTGATTCGTAATGTTCAAGAGGATTTGGGCGGCTGTTGTTTATTGTCCCGAAAAGGTGAACTTGGGCTTGGGCGGCTGGTTATCTGTCCCTGTAAAGGCAAACGTTGTAGAAATCTAGTAATAAATAAGCAGTAGCACGTAGTTAACGATTAGTATTTTGGCAGATATAACGAAGGCTTTTCCCTTCACATGCCCATCTAACTTTGGAGAAAACCAAAGAACACTAATCTAATCTAATCTAATCTACTAACTTAAAGAAGGGCCAAGAAAAAGCATTTCAATTCCCAAGGATTCTCGGGCTTTGTTGGCTTTTTTCTTAAGCCACCGCGATAAGTTTAAATGCTTAATTAAAACGGTGGAGGACATTGAAGCTGCATCCTTACCTTGATTTTTTAGTTTTAATATACTGAAATTTTATATATTGAATCTCGAAAGATGCTCGTGACAGACAAAGCACTCTGGTAAACCATGGCACCCAAAGCATAACCAAGCTACGATGCTTGGTACCGGAAGACCAAAATACAGTACACGGTGATAAGGCACCCAAATGCTATTGGCAAACATAACACCAAGGCAATGTGCACTTGCCTATGTCCTTGAGGTGAAAATTACTTAACTTGCACATGAACACATTAAATGCCCAACAAACCACTTTTATGACAAAAACCAACAAATGTCCATAGATGACTATTATGACTCCTAAGATGCAAACTGAAAATCACTCCACTGCATGCATCACCACTTCAAATAGACTCTGGTAACTCATGAAATCGCTTGAAACCATTTTAGAAAGTTTACTATGTTAGTCGGTCTACCGACAGAGCTGCATGGAAAGCAACTCATAATCATGAGACAAAAAGCTCAAAGCATGCACAAGCAAAGCACAGAACAACTACAAAATACAACTAAATAAACTCGGCAACTTCATGCCCAATTACCTTCTCTTGAACACTTTAAAGAAAGACGAGATATTTTCATACATCTGCTTCCCTTCTCCGAACCCTCTTTAAAAGACTTCTAATACTCCATAGAGAGTGCACAAAATCATTGGTTGTAATCCTCTCTTTGTATTATAGTAGAGGCTAACCCTCATTTCTTGTGTTTTTTCGGAAAGCATGGTAAACTTACGATGACTTCTTTTTCCCACCTAAAAATTCGTCATGTGTTCTTTGCTTTTATACTTTGCATCATCCTGCATACTCGTGAATAGTTGACACTACAATGACTGACGTTTTCAGCCATGTTAATTTTTTTACTTGATATAAATTTTCAATAAAATTTATTTTTTGATAGTATGATGAAACAAATGTGTTAGACGTGGCAAATGACTTAGATTTAAAATATTTTTTTTAAATAAGAATAAAAATGTGTTTTTTTTTTAAATAAGAATAAAAATATATTTTTAAAATTAAAAAATCAGAAATAAGCATAGAACCCTAGTGCTCACTGGAAGCATTTAATTATCACCCTATAAGATATGCTCGTGTACAGCCAACTACACTATAGCTGTGGTGCGACGGGGACAATTTGATGATACAATTTAAGTTCAGCTTATTCATCGTAGTTAAAATTATTTATTTAACTAGAATGTAAGTTTTATTAAAATCAAATACCGTCTAAAAAATACAAAATTAATATGGTAAAATTATTTAATTTATATATCAATTTTAAAACTTTTAATTTAGCATCTGAATTATCTAAAATATCAATCCTGTATATAAAGAAATGTAAGTGTCTTTTATAAGTATATAAAAATTATTATTTTTAAGCCGGTACTGCTCGCTTAAAACTTGAATTAACATAATTTTATTTTGATATCATAAGATAACAAATAATTTTAAAATATGCGACGGGTTTTATTTTGACTTCTTCATGATGTACGGCCCATTTTTAGACAATGTTTTTTTTTTTCGGACAAAAGCCAATGTATATATTTCTAATATTACAATCAACGCACCCACTTTGTACAGTAACCAAGTAGACTGTGCAGTGACTATTGGCCGGGAAAGGATAAACTCACGTAAAAAAGTTATCATAATTGCATCCATCTAAATTTTTATATTGTCAGCATAAAAAAAAATCGAATAAAGACGACCTGCGTATATAAGAGAGAGAATTGTTACCTGCAGCCTCGTAACAGGATACATTATCCTAAATACAATAGCCTGATAATATGATACATTATTTTAAATATAATAATTTGAGTAAATTATAATTTTATCATCATATGAAGTTTATTTCAGTTCCACTGCACTCTAATTACCGTGCAGTGGTGTTGCACCTGAATATTTTTTATATATATGCGTGCGCATGCGCACACGCATGCATGTGTCAATGTGTATTAATGTATTTATGTGTTTTGTGTGGGACGCAAAGGAGAGAAGGTGGCACGCCACTCGTGCGTGTGATTAATATAGATAGAATGAGATGATATGAGATGGCCGTATACTGCGCGTGGACCACATGGGATATCCTCAGTGCCCAACTCACTGTCATGTATATATCTAGCCTTTGGACTTTGTAGTGCCTCAAGATTCCTTTTGTCTCATCTCTTTGCACCCCATATTTTAACAGGAGTTCCGCGTGCAGTAGAAGTCTGCTGCCGTCTTCTCTTACACATCTCATCCGGTCTGGTTGTAACGACCTAAGCCCACCGGGTTTATATGGACACAAATTCTAATTCTAATATTAGAATTTAGGTTCGAATTGGGTTTGGACCAGACTAGTGTTGGTTTCAGTCTTGATTTTGGGTTGTTGTCAAAACAATAGAATTTAAAATTAGTAACAGAGATAACAAATTTTTTAAACATTATTGCATTAACACATAAATAATTTACATGTAAATATATTTATATGACATATGATATCTTTGGTTTTGATGAAGTTGGTCTTTTAATTACAGATAATTCTAAATACAATTAACTAATAAATTTATACATAACAATCACGATAATGTTATAACAAATTAACATAAAAAAGATAAATGAGATTATATGAAATCATAATCTAAAGTTTAATAAAAGTAAGACTTATATTATTATAGTTCATTAGTATATATGGAATAAATTCAAAAAGTTAGTATATTTATAATTATTTGCAAATAAAGTTGATGTAGATATAATATATTCAACTTTTATGGACAAATATATATATAATGTAGGTTCTAGAATAAATGTTTTACAGTTTAATTAAGTTATGATTATATGAAATAACTTGTCTCACAATTATAGTTGAAATACTTAATGTGTAAATAAATATAATTCTTTTAATAAATTAGAAAAAATATCAGGTTTGAACCAAGCCAGGTTTTATGGTATTGGGTTAGTGCAAACCCAATATTAATTTTGGATTTTCTCATGTTGGGTTGAAACTGGCTTTAATTTGAAAAAAAATTCAAAAATAAAAATCAAACTTGGTTTCGAACTGAGTTGAGTCGGGCAGATTTGGACCGACTCAGTACCAAGTTGCACCCCTACTCATCCTTACCTATGAGCCTAGCCGAGCTTTCAAATTGACCTTTGGGCGTAAACAAAGCCCCCCTTCTAGTCCTGCTTCTATGTAATACTATTTTTTTTTACCTTCAATAATTCATGAAAAATCCACTTCATTCACTATATTTAGTATTATTTATATTATTATAAAAATTCTATCTTTTGCCTAATATTATGATATAAGCTTCATTTACAAATGTATAAAATTAATAAATTAATTTGATACTAAATGTAAAATTTTATGACCTCAAAAAATATCTTTATAAAATTATGTTTCAAACATTTAAACCATCTAAAATATTATTACTATTTGAATACATAATTCTAGAAAATATTATTACATTCTAATACATATATAAATAGATATAAGCACACATGAATATATATATATATATAAAGAAAATTTTGCCATACACATCTTTTATTTGAATAATACTCAATCCTCTTAATCATTAAAAGGGAAGAAAATAGAGGAAGTTACAGGAATCGCTTCCCAAACTCGTGACATTTTTAAGATGGAATATTAATTTCCACTTTGCATAAAATCCTTCGGTTGACTTTTTTTTTATGGTAATTTCTTGGATGACCAAGTACCTAACAGAAATATACTTTACGAGAGGAATGACGAGACCACTGCCTAACCCAACTTGGAACTCTGGATCTTCCTATCCTAACACCCTGTGCACTTCATGTCAGTCAATTCGTCATCTAAGTGGTAGCAGAACCTTAAATCGGCAATTAATTCAAGCTTTTAAATCGAACTGATCAAAATCTGGCCATAAAAATCATTATTTAATATTCCATAAGAAAATCGTCAGCATCATCGCCAACAATTACATCCCCGAAAACAAGAATCGAAAAAACCATTCGTTGGTAGGCATATGCATTGAGAGGTGGCTTGAGAAAGCCTAAGTCGTGAAGTCTGAATTGATTGACGCACTGGCCTAGAATTTCACAATAATATCGACTGCATCCAATCCACCTGAAAACATGTGAAACACAATTCCCCTCGTCTCTCTGCCATTGTTATTCTCATATACACCGTGAAACAAGAATTCAACTTTCGGAAAGGGGTTGAGAGAAAAACCCTGAGAAAAAAACCCATGCGTTAAAGAAAAAAGCATGCTCTCTATATTACACTTGGTTGAGGAAAGGCCAAACCCCATCCCGGGGCCTACACTTAAAATCCGACATGTGCTTCATTCAAAGACAGTAAGGGGCCAAGGGTGGTGACAGAGATGAATCATTTATATAAGTGACAGATTCAGGAGCTTCTTCCGCCTCGTTGCCGTTTCTCTTCAAGCCCAGCCGCTTCATTCAACATGTCAGCGGCATCCTTGTTCATGTCCAGTTTGGCAAGGGCAGCTGCTTGCATGTAGAAAGCAGTGGGCCAGTCTGGGTAAACACACTGTGCTTGCATCGCATCACGTAAAGCGGCATCAGGTTGGTCACAAAGAAGATGGCATAGGCTTCTCCTTGCATAAACAGTGGGAGAAACCATCGTACCAACATCAATGAACTGAATGACAGACATGAGAAACAAGAAGGCAGTGAGAATCAGGAGCTACGTAAATGGAACAGTAGGTTTAATTTTTCTCTGAACACTTGCATTCTATTGGTGTTAGATGGAGCATTTTAATTCTGATTAGCCTTTCTAATAACAATTGAATCTTTCTAGTGATTTCATCTTTCCTGATGCATTTGTTTGATGGATCCAATGACCAAATCCTGATTGAGACATTCTGCAAAGCCTCAAATAGGGAAGAGATGCATGAAATCTATCCAACAACCAAATCCTAATTGTGGCATTGTGCACATCCTCAAATAGGGAAAGCATGAGAGGTGTCCAGCAGCAGAATCCTGATTGTGCTCAGCAATGAAAAGGAAGCAGCATCAAACATTTGTGTACACATTTTTTCCCCTCAGACAAGTAGTAGTTTTCTTTCCTTTCTTGAAATCATAGAAAATGAATCCATTAATGCGATCATGTTCATGGGTCCATCAAAAGAGGAACTAGGGCCCTCTAAAGTCCGAAAAAGGGTGGCTAATGGTAAAGCTGCCACTAACAGCTGCGTTGATGAGCCCCCAGTGGACATACTTGCAGCATGTCATCAATGGTGCTGCTCCATAATCACAATAAAAATAACCACCCATTTGCTTCATAATCACATTAAAACAACCATCCCCTACCCCTCGTAAAGTAATTGGGTAGGGCCAGTAGGCAACACGCATTGTGTTTGATTGACATTGACATATCAGAACAATAAGGATCCAGTAGTAATAACAGCATTAGGATGATGTTCATCCATGTTCAGTGCAAAAAAGGAAAGAGTAAAGAAACCCATGACAGGAGAGCAATCTGAGCAGTTCAAGGCTCACCTGAGTATAACAGTCAATAGCAGTTTTGAAATCTTTATCACGGAATGCAAAGTCACCACGCTTCCTGGCCTCCAGCATATCTCTCATTTGTTGTGTCCATTCCTGGAAAGAAAGCTGTATCCAGAAACAAAGTAAATGATCTCGGAATGAGATTCACAAGTGCCTCTCCCTGAATGTTTCTAGTTTGCAGCACTATTTGGCGAATGAAGTCAGAATTCACCATACCTCATTTGTTCCTTCATCATCTTTGTAGTGCTGCATCACCAATATTTGATGGATTGCTGTGAGGTCCATACGGGCACAGGCCTCACCCATTGGGGATAGGGGGTGCTGAGGAGTGGGTGGAGTTTCCTCAAGCTTTGGAATACCCAGCATGACATAAGATGGCACCTTTTCAGAAGTAACCATCAAAAATCAAAAATGACAAGAAATCCCAATATTTGTACTCATATGCAGACAACAAATGAAAGTTGTTCAGAGTCTGATAAGATTACTTCACTTATAGATGTGGGTCTAAGTACTTGGCTTCCAGGACACCAATCCAGAAGAGTAGGGTCTCCCACTGTTGGAAAAAATCAGATGACCCAAGGCTAAAAGGCTAATAATGGGCATATCACATCGTATAGGTTGTAGGGCTTTCAGCTTTTGAGCGCTAGGTCAATCTCTAGCAATTGGTATTCGAACTAGCAGCATACCAGGGGTTCAAGTTGTGGAAGGACGAACCTATGAAAAGTATGAGAGAGAGAGAGAGAGAGAGAGAGAGAGATCAATAGACAACGAAGCCCAAAGGAAGCCCCAAAAAGATCATCTGCCTTCCAAAACCCTTCATGGCGAGCAGATTAGGTCCATGGGTTGAACCAGATCATAAGCCACTCGAACAAGATTTCTGATACATACTTTCAAGCCTTGATATCCAATATTACGCAACTTTCTCGCAGGACTTCTCTCTACTGGCACACTATTTGGATTGAGAGCTAAGTAACATCAATATTTCTACAAAGTGCAAGTTAAAAAAGGGAGCTTGTGGGATGGTGAAGAAAAGCTTGACTCCATCATAAGCACAAAAAAGCCAATCGAACAGGATTGGCCCATCAAGGACTGAAAGACTATTTACCATATCAAGAAAAAAGCTAAAAGAAAGATAAGCCAATTTCAATGTATATATATCTGAAGAAAGATACTAAGTACTAACATCAGCCTTGGTTTGCAAAGGTGCAAGCGTTGCAACAAGGTTCTTTGTATTGGGGCGCTCCCTAGGCTCATACTGCAAACATCGAGAAGCTAGATCAACAAGTGTAGTGGCCTCTTCCGTCGAGAAGTTTCCTTCCAAATGTGAATCCATTAATAGTAATACATTTTTGCCCCTTATCATATCGAGTGCCTGTCGACATTTTATTAAAGAAACGAGTTGGACCTTTCCTCCAAATATATAAATACATAAAAAAAACCTTCTGCAATCACACATACACCAAAGCAAATGAAAAAGAAGAGGAAAGAAAAGAAAATCAAAACTGTTGAACAACATGTTATCCGCCCAATGTTTAAAAAGATTTAATTTAGCATCTTCTATTAGCTCTAGAACATTTGGGACAATGTTTAAGTCTCCTTAAACTGTTATCAAAGCAGAATTAAATTCTTGTTTCAAATTCCAAGAGTAGCAACTAAGAAAAGAGAAGTCTAAACGAAGTAAACAACATGATTTTAGCAAGCCAAAGCGTAAATTAATAGTTGGATTCAAAAGGCTAATTTTCCAAATGATTGTCATGGGAGTAACTAAGTGTGCAGTCCACTATGACCTTTTAGTTGTTTATAATAGTACTTTACAATGTTAATTGAGTGCTAGGCATATAGATAGGTGCTCCAACTAAAGGGAGAACTGAAGGATGAGCCACTGGTTTAATGTTTATTCCAACCATCTACAGTTTGTCTCAGTTAATTTGTGAAGAGCTCCATCTCACATATCTTCCCCAGACCTATTATACAGATGGAACTAATTAAGAATTTACCATTCATTCTTCATAGCTATTACTGTCATATCTGCTGCTACATATTCGTTCTTATTTAGATGCTCTGAATTCATGAATAATTACTAATATAATATATGTTCCAAGTTTTTATACTGAGCGCAAAAAATTTTGTAATCAAGAAAACATGCAAACATTATCATGCTATGACAATGACACCAAACAAAGTGTTTAAACCTTAAGAAAATCCAAACGATTCAAATGTTATCAATATCCCACATCGGTCAAACTTTTCATGAGTGAATTCACGGTTGCCATAGGTTGGCACAATATAATGGGAAGTATCTGCCACATTGTGGCCATTATCACTTCAGCCTATCAGTTCATTGCTAACACAAGCACTTAAAGTATTTTGAACTTCTATTTTCCATTAAGAAAACATTAGATAAGCCTCAGGGTGCCAAAGAGGACAAACCAAAAGTAGAGTAAGATACTTCCAGCAACCTTGAGAAATGAGGTAGCCTATGAACTTCGCTCGTTTTCCTTATTCTTTTTTATTGAATGTAGTAATAGGCCTTTTTATCTACACATCACACCCGTTGTTTATTATACAGATTACATTTTTCAATTTTGAAAATTGAAAAATCAAGGAATTTAAGAAATTAGAGGAACCTGGAGAGAGTGATGAAATGGTGAAAAGTCCAGATTTGATGTCCAGAGACCATGTAAGCAAACTTTCTTCAGAAATTAACAAAGCCATAGGTTATTCAATCACATTCCCCTTGTATGAGGTAGAACCATTTGCATACTAATAGAGATCACACGAGCATTCAATAATGAACTTTTGCATATAATAATTGTGGTGGAGGGAGCATGCAATAATGCATGTTTTTGAAAAAATGAAGGTATAAAACAAGGGATGCATGTGCAGAATAAAGGTCCAAGAGGACTTGTGCCTCATTGTGCTATATTTATAGTAAGTATGCATTTGGCTCCATGAGAGAACTTACATGGGTAGGAGGTATGTGTTTCCCACTAAGAAGATCCAAAAGAACTGTGCCAAAGCTGAAAATTACACTTTCAGGGGTAACCCGTCCTGCAATAAAGATGCTACAATTAAAAACCAGTAAGATATGACTCATTTTTCAGCAGACTTTGAAAGCCCCCAACCAAAAAGAATTTAGAAAAATGGGCTGACTGAAAAAATACAGTACAAGATCACCTAAAAACACTTGTTAATGACTTAATTTTATGCTTGTATTCTGGCAACTGGATTCTACCCATTTCCTAAAAGGAATTGAAAGAGCTTTGTGACAGAAAAATTCCACCAATTTCCTTGGGATAAAAAAAGCCAAGGGCTTTATGATAGAAAAATGCTACAACTTCAAAAGAACAAGAAAGTGAGTTCAGACAAAAATTTCTTGAGTACAAAACTGACTTTCAGGTACACATAAAATCTTCAGTTAATTGATTGATATTTCCAGGATCAAACTATGGCATGCTGATCAAGCGTCCTAGAACCAGATTCACCAGTTCCATGTGAAAAGAAGCAGAATAGCTGACAAGCTCCTCAACTATTAAATTCAAGTTAGACCATTTTACCATAATTAACAGATACAAGCTGCAGCATGGGCAATTACTCCACTCCAGGAGATATGTCAGGGGAGCAGATCTCTATCTACAGACGACTAGTTTGTGTTACATTGAATAATCACAAGCATTTTCAGGCTTGGGCTAGCCACACACAAAACCATATAACTTTAACTTGGAATTCAAAGTTCAGACTTCAAGCTAGGCCCAAAAGCAATTACTTCTCTGGATTTTAAAAATTATATACAGAAAACTGAAAGTTAAGCCAGGTTGTTCAGCTTTTTCAAGACTTACCCAAAGCCTAGTTCAGAGTTTTAGTATGGGGCATGGATCTTTCAAGCATACCCACGTTAACCCAGGTTAATCACATGTGCTACATGCTCTGATTACAGCCTTGATCATACAGAAGATCAACCCCAAACAAGCATAACATGCCCCATATCATCAATTATCCATCTAATAGAAGATACATTCATAAGTTAATGGAATCAAATCTAATGATATAGGTCTATAGGTCCATCTATAAGTATCAATAACTTCACAAGAGACTTGGTCATTAAAAAACATGAAATAAAATTGAGAGATGTGCAAATGATTCGAGTTCTTTAACATAATGTATTTGTACATAGCTTCCAGATATTGTTTGATTTTGAGTTGGTTGTATTGGCACGATTGAATAACAACTAGAGAGTTATTGAAACAAAATGTTGAATTTAGTGTAGTACAATGCTACAAAGTTGGAGTGCACATCAAAAAAAATTTATTTGCAATCATAAAAGTATGTTTATGCCTTTATGGATATCGTCGCAAGGAGAAATGAAACTTCTGTTACATCTAAGAGGTCATGTTATCAATCCATACATGACACAGAAGTAGGCATTCATGTTAGTCAATCAGCCTCTTCTCTCTTAAATTCTGATGTGACAATTTACAATTGGCATGTATCCTTCTAATTCAACAAATTACAATATTTTCCTCTGGCTACAGCTAGTATGTTGTCATTGAATACAAAAAGAACACATGTGAATGGGTTGAACACAGTTAAGAACTTAAGTTGTCATGGAGAACAAGATGGACGCGTCCGACATGCAATGCATTTTAAGGCTAACTTATTGAGTCCTTAAAAAGAACTTTACAAGTGAAAATAGCTTGGTCCATCGACAGAAAATTTATATGATATTCCAAACCACAAAGCTTTCAGGAAAACCATCAATAAAGCTTCCAGTGCATGTAAAATAATTTTCTAGTTAAAAAATAAGCCTTATTGAGTTTAAAAAATTCAGAAGCTTCTTAGGGTCCATTTGGTAAGATGTTATAATAAATTAAAAAAATTCCCAAAAAAAAAATTAAAAAAAAAAAAAAAAATTCCCACTCCTTTCTGCCCACCTTTTGATATCATTTAACATCTTAATTACTTAACTACACTACTTTCTTATGCCATCACCTCTGCATCCTAATCATTTTTGCACATCTTTTTTTAATGGATTTTCTCTTTATTCTCTTATTCCTAATAATTTTTCCTAGTCTTTCAAATTCTTCCCTATTTTTTTTGCCTCTTACCAAAAGAATTTTTTTTTATTATTTTTTCATTTTTTTTGGATGGTATCTTTTTTTAATTTTTAAGTCAAGAGGGTTTTATTAAGATATGAAAAAATGTTATACTGCTCCAGAATGCTACAAAACCTGTTTGACAGGAGAAATTGATGTCAATCACTAACAAGAGATGAAATGGGCTATAAACAATTATCGTCATATTTAAAAGGATGCAAACATGGGAAGTTCAATTAGTTAAGATAAGTTAGTCAACAAGTAAAACGAAACAGCAAATAAGAATTAGAAAAAAACAATATTCAGATAAAAAGAGGAGCATCTACCATTTCTTAGGTATTCCGGAGGTGTATAAGCAAGATTCGTGCTATAACTTTTCCCATCCCTGCTGTTTTTCATAAGCCCAAAACAAGAAAGCCGTGGATCACCATCCTGCAAAATTGTAAATATTAATTATTATGAAGACTACACAAAAGCACATGACTGGGTAGTTAAATACAATAAAGTAAAAATCAGATCAGGTAGAGAGTCTAAGAGTCAGCTCCGTGCATAAATCCAGCCCATGACAATACGTGAGTTATCAAAGATGCATAGATCATGTTTGCAGCACAAATTTTCACAGAAGGTTGCCAAGCAGAATCTTGTCATTATTGGGTCTAAAACGATTCGTCTTTCCTTTCGTAAACACGAAGCTTTAAAGAAATATATGTGAAAAAATCCACCCACAGTCACATCCATTTTATGTAAAGCTACATGAAGGACATTAAGCCAGAACACTATGTTCTGTTGTGGTGGAGCACTGAAGCCTAACCTCTGAGACCTAGTGAACTGCTACATAGAATTTCAGAAGGTATACCCGCCATTAGTCTGTAGACTTAATGAATAGAAATAAAGAGGAGGAAAATCAAGGGCAATAGTTGATATAAATTCCATTAATTATTAAGGAAACGTGTGTATCTTCCAGGAGAAGCCACATAGACCGTTTGTGAAGCAATCAGGCAGTCAAGGATTGAAAACTGATTGGGACCAAAACAAGAAACTATTAAAGCCATTCAGTCAATATCTTGATGCCTCTAAAGTCTAAACTTCAATGAAGATAAAATGATTCACCAGAAACAAACGAGACTTTGGATGAATACATAACAGGTTTTGCAAGTGCAACCAGCTTTCTGTGTGGAAGCACCACTCGAAAGGCTTAAAATCTGGAAAGAAAAAACTTAGTCAAAACTTGAAATTTTATAATACCAATCATAATTGATTCAATTACTTCTAAATTTCCTGATATGTTATCATCCTGTTTGACACTGCAGCACTTTCACGGAATGTTTGTCAAGTCAATCTGAATTAACGTCTATCAATGTTTGTCAAGTCGATCTGAATTAACATCTATCACATCTCTACAGGACAGTTGGACCTATACATGAAACCACTATCCACCTATCTATCCAATTATGAAAACACGATGTTTCCATAAATTTAGATCACCAATTTGAACCAAAGCAAATATCAAAGAGATATAAACAGTTTAAGAAGAATGAACTATTACCTCGTCAAAGAGAACCCTATAAGCATTGAGATCATGATACAGTGGCCGGCCTTCAGAACTACAGTAATCTAAGGCTTCGGCAATATAAAAAGCAACCCTCAACCGCATTGCCCATTCAATGGTCTGATTCTCCCCTGTTAGAAGAGAGAGCAAAATGAACTAGACATTCAGTGCATGGCTGCAGAATTATGACAAATTTATTCCATAAACGCTTCTGCAGCACAACAAGAGAATTAGCAGCAATTTAGCTATGATATCATGGAAAAAGATTTAAATCACCCAAATAAACCAACAATGAAGCGTGGGAAAAAAAGGCTACCTATAAGAATCACAAGCAACCGATTCAACGACACTGATCTGATTCATATGACAAGAAAAGGAAGGAATGACCCTAGATTCGGCAAAATCAGCTCTTATTTGGAAATCTAGGACAAGCAGTGAAAAGACTCTTAAACGAGTTTCAAGCGTATATTATGAGGGAAGGACTTCGTCTTCTCATTTCATCATGGGAGGAGTATTGGCATCATCCAAAGACTGCCAACAGCAACAGAAATTACCATCTCAAGAGCAATAAAGGAAAACGATTTTCCGTGATAAAAAAAAAAAAAGAAGATTTTCGGAGAAACCAATACATAAATCAAACACTACATGCTAAAATGGAAAAAAAAAAAAAATCAACCAATGTCAAAAAGATAAACACATCAAACAGAGTGTAGAACCACGAAATGCCCCCAAAAAGTCCCTTGTTTTATCGCATAAATAAAAAGAAGAAACTGAAGGCAATAGACAAAAACTAAGAAAGAATCTCACATACAGTGAAACAGATGCTTCGCAAGAGTGTCATTCGGCATGTACTCAGCAACCAGCAATCTCTCATCTCCATCGCAGCAATAGCCGATCAAATTAGCAAGTCGCCGATGCCGCAGCTTCCCAACACCCCAAGCCTCCTCCTGCACAGTCCGCAACCAAAAACAAATCAATGGATAATCAACAAACAAAACCCAAGGGATAAAAAACAATAATCTTTTAATCTCTTTTCTTCTCGGGACCCGCGGGGGGTGTGGGGGAGGGAGTACAGCGAATTGCTTAGGATCAGGCCACGCCGTCTTGGTGAACTTCTTCACGGCAATCCAGCGGCGATTCTGGAGGCGGCCCTTGTAGACGTGGTTTGGGGCTTTCTCGCCGCTCTCGGAGACAATGAAGTCGGAGCTGAAGTTGTTGGTGGCGGAGCGGAGGTCGGCCAGAGAGAACTCGGAGAAGGGCGGGACGCCGTCGGCGGTGGGCCCCGCGTCGCTGGAGTCGTCAGCAGAGGGCTGGGAGAGGGTGGGGTGCGGCTGCTGGGTCTGCTGGTGCTTGCGGTGGTCTTGCACCGGATGGGTTTCCGTCAGAAACATGGATCCGCAGCAGCCCATTCTCCTCCTCTTCCGCCTCCTCCTATCCTCCTCCTCCTCCTGCTGCTGCTGACGCTGCTACAGATGAGATTCTTCTGTTTCTTCTCTCTTTCCTCCTGCTTCTTGTTCGTTTACTGCTGTCGCAGCTGGCTACGGAAGAGTTTTCTTCTTTTTTTTTTTTTTTTTTTTTTTTTATAATTTCCCTCTTCTCCTCTGGTTTTGCGTCGGTATGTTTTTCCGTAGAAAAGAGATCCAATTCCAAACAAGAATTGAGAAAGATGTCACCCGTCTCCGTCTGCCTTCTCTCCTTTTTTACGCTATCCAATTACTGCACTGGCCACTGGGCCTTAGCAGCTGCTGTGCTGTGCTGTGCAGGGCCGCCGCCTGCTTCCCTCCTGCCGCAGTTTCTACTTACGGTCGACAGCTTTTTGATGCTCCGCGGGAATACGCTCAAATGCTCTTCCTCTTACCCTTTCAAGGCCGTGGGTCCCACGTCGGATTGCCTCATGGCCGCTGTCGAAACTCTAGCCGTTAACCGCTATAGCATAGGTAGGGGTGAGTAGGGTGAAAATCAGCCCAGCGATTGGGAGGGCCGCGAAGGGGGTTCAAACAATTTAAAATTCTTGGATGAAATGTAAACATTCCTTTTCAATATGGTTTTTTAATTTTCAATGCAATTTTTTTATTTGCATTAAATAGACGCCTGAAATGTATAGTTTTTGGCTCGGATTGATAATTTTCTTTTATCTTTTGATATCTATTTTAGATAATCAGGCATGTGATAAAGGTGTGAGATTACTGTCTGGATCTAATATTTGAATTCTAAATTTTCTACTCAAACTATTCTGTATAAATCCATGGCAGCCACTTGGACATCTTAACCACTTGGCACATGAGTAACTACTCGGCTATGAAAGATCGAGACTCCAGAATTCGACTTTCGTTTCGCAGCGTTGGAATATTGTGAGACGGTGGTATAGTTAGGAGTAGAATCTACGCAGTTACAAAAATGATAAACAGAATAATCTAATGATAAGTAGATAATTAGTGATGAGGGAGATGGGATCGATAATTATAAATACAATTTCTAATCAACTATAAATTACAAAAATAGATACTACATTAATTTAATGATAAGTAGATAAAATTAGTGCGAGGGAGATGGGATCGATAATTATAAATACAATTTCTAAAGTCTAAAGAACTACAAATGGCATCAAGAGATACCACATTTTAAAGATGATTTTCGCATTCGCTGGACGTACAGAAAAGATGAGGCCGATCACTGGCATAGTTGCATTTGCCCCGTATGATGAATCAACTGTTTCGATCTCGGAAAAAATCAGTAGCAACACAAGTTTAATAATAATAGTCAGTAAAGGAACATGAATTGCTCGTCTCTCCTCGCTGGCGAGATGGAGACAACATCACGAGCGGCTGCCCCACGCAATACTACCCATCAGATTCCCGTATTCACTACAATTCAATCTCAGTCGATGCTCGTTTGACTAATATTTGTTGTTCTGTTTTTATTCTAATTGTAAAATTATTTACAAATTTTGTATTTTTATTTCGAAATTTTATTTTAACTCAAATATTGGTCAAATTTTATCATATAAAATATTATTATTTATATAATTATTATTTTTAACGTTGTGGATTTCTTCATTTTCTGTTTCAGATGTCTTATTGAGAAGAGAGGGGAAAAAAAAAAAAAAAAAGAGGAGGAAGAAGAAAAAGGAGAGTTGCGAAATCTGAGAACGCGGCCTGTGTGCGCCGATGGATGCGAACGTTAGTCAGACTGTCAGAGAACGCGGAGGATGACGGAGGGATGGCGCTGGCCCCCCGCGTCGCTTTTCGAATTTGGACGTTAACAATTTCTATTTCCAAATTTGCCCTCGCATTGATCTCAATTGAGCCGAATCACCTGCCCTAGTCAAAACTCCTCCATCGTCATTTACTTATCCTGGATGAAAATGCATGGCCCTGCTGACCTTCACCTAGTCCGGCGCTATCAGCCGTTGGATTTGTGCCGGGCAATAGTCTATGGGATGAACTATTTTCTGTGGTACGTTCGTAGAATCTAGGTACTTTACATTTTTCCAGAAAGATTGACCGTGAGGATCGCAATATAAATGGCTTGGATTATTAAAGGATATCCCGAGGACCAATGGCCGAAGCCACAAGGCCCGGAACCTTATAAAAATTTAAAATCATATAAATAAATAAATAAAGAAATAGGGTGAGATGGTATGGTGTGGCTGCGGGTCATCGAGCTTCCGTCACGCCTCCCCGCGCCGTCTCACGCGTCAACGACTCCCCATGTAGTAGTATAACAAATCGTACATGCGCGGTGTAGGTATGCACCGGTGGGCCACATGTGATGAAATAGACGGCAGGGATTAAGCGTAGTGGTTCTTGGTCCACGGTCGATGATCGGCGGATAAAGTGACTTACAAGTATTGATGTACGGCCAGGATGAATGCCCAAGTGCATCTCTGAGTGTGGCAGGCTTAGAGATCGGATCAAATCGTACTGAGTTTTATTTTATTTTTTTTTTTTGATAAAAAAATCGTACTGAGTTTTAAAAACGATAAAAGTTAATGAGATAGATAAGGGTAACCCCGAAGAGAATAAAATTTCAGTGCATTTGAGGAGTGATAAAACTTAGGATGTGATTGTTACGTGATAAAATTTTTATTGAAAAGTATTTTTATTTAATAGTTTTTTAAATGAAAGAAAATAATATAATATAATAATAATAATGATAAGAAATAAAGAGAATAAAGTTCAAATAGAAAAGTTATTTGTATAGATAAATTGTGTTAAAATAATTTAAAAGTATAGTATTTTATATAGGAATACGTAATAAAATAATTAAAAAATATGATAGTCGTAAAGAACAAAAAATTTTAAAAGAAAAACTTCATCTTTTAGCAAACACGCTATTGATGTAAAAGTTTTTAAAATAAAAAAATAATATAATATGATAAGGATAATAATAAGAAATAAAATAATAGATTTAAAATAGATATGTTATATTAGAGGAAGTTATATGAAATTGATTGAAAAATAAGTCAATTATACGAGAAAAAATGAAAAATAGTTTAAAATTATGTTAATTGAGAAAATTGAACAGTTTTTAGTATAAATAAGGAACCCCTTAGTAAAACAATTTTCAAAATGAAAATAAATAATGTGATATGATAAAAATAATGATGAGGAGTAATAAAGTTGAAATAGATATGTTAGTCAGGTAAAGTTAATTGAAAAGTAAGATTATTGCACATGAAGAAGTAAAGATAATAGTTTAAAAAATGGCAATTACGGAAAACGAAATGTTTTGGTTTGAAAAGTTTTACGTGCTAATAAATGTTCCTTAAAATAGATATGTTAGTTATATTAGTAGTTGTGTATAAATAATTAAAAAGTATGTTAATTATATAGAAAAATGTAAAGAATTAGTTAAAAATAAGATCATTGTAAAGAAGAAAAAATAGTATACTGAAAAAATTTTGTTTGAAAAGTTTTTTTTTTTTATTGTTAGGCTTATATTATCTCTCAACTTACTTTACAATTCAGCTATGATACAATTCTTACAACTTTCAAATATGAGATTATAAGTTCCTAAATATCAAAAAAGAGATCATAAGCTTTTAAATTTTTTTTTAATTTATATATATACATATCAAGTCATTGGATATTTCAAATCAGTACGTACATAATCTTCACAACAGAGAGAAAATAAAATAATACCTTCACCGCTAGATGAACTTAAAATTACTACTAAAAACACTTAGGGTGTGTTTGGCAATTTAGAAAAGTTGTCAAGTTAAAACTTTTCAATCTAAAACCTGTCACTTTTCATATCTATTATTTTTTAAATTATTTTTTACACATTTTTCTATACAACAACCCTATTTTTAAATCATTTCTACACAACTACCAATACAACTAACCTATTTATTTTAAATTTATTCTCTTTACTCCTCATCATTACCTCTATACTATCACATTATTTTCTACTGATTTGACAACTTTTACATATAAAACTTTTCATCAAAAGTTTTACAACTTCCCAAACACACCCCTAATCTCACGCCCGCTGCCGCCGGAATCGATGCAGAGCAGCGTGAAGCGAGAGAGCAAGTAGGAACGCGGAATGCGGAACGCTAACCTGGGTTTATTAGCCTTTTAGGTCGGAGGACTTTCTTCTCTCCCCTTCGCTGTTCTTGAAATGGAGCAGACCCAGATGGGACAACAGAAAAGTGGCGCACTTCCGTCATCTGCTCTCGCTTACCTCGATCCTCATTACTGGTAAGTGGTAATATCCCAATAGCTGCTGCTGCTGCTGCTTCTTCTTCTTCTTCTTTTAATTTTAATTTCTTGTCTGAACTGAATGGGGTTTTCTTGACTGAAATGTTCAGGGATGAGCGTTTTTCCTCTGAAGAACACTATGAATGGTTTAAGGAGTATTCTCATTTTCGACACCTAATTCAGCAGCATATAAAATCTTCAGATTCTGTATGTATCGGATGTTGATTCCACTCGTCTCCTGTGTTTTTCTTTCCTTGATTTTCTCATCGCCTCTGCCTGTGTGATGGTTTGATGATCCCTGCTGCATTGCTGGTAGATACTGATTGATTTCCAGTTACAAACTGTTGAGCTAATACGCATTCAATGAGTCTTTTCATCTTTCTTTATTTCTACTGTGTGTGACCGTATTTTTGCACCGGTTGCTTTGGCGGTGTAGCAAATTTTGAAATATAAGGGGCAAATTTCAGTTGGGGACATTGGATCATATGCCCTGGAAATCATTCCAAATTGCCAATTGGATCAGAAGAGATGCCAATGGGGTAGCAGACTCTGGCAGAAAGCATGAGTTATATGTCTGTAATATCTGTCGGTGACTTCATTCTATGTGTTTCGTTGTTGTTTGTCCTCACGCATTGTTGCAGCTTCAGTCACTTTCTAGGTTTAGATGAGGAGAATTCATAAGCTGGACAATGTTATGACTTGATTTTTGCAGCTGGAGGACCCTATTTATCAATCTCACATGTATGACTGTTCATTCCCTGCTCTTTTCTTTTGCTGTTTTGCCTGGGCGTTACCCATAAGTTTCCTCAGCATTTAGATAAAATCTATAGTGGATAGTGATGCTATGGGGATGATTTTTTGGATCTGTTGGAACTTGGATTAGCTCTCCAAGAAATATGTAGAAAAGTTTCCTACTGAAGGCTTTTGGCAAAGCTTTTCGTATTCATATAATTAAAAACTTGTATCTGACAATGTTGCCCTCAAGTTTTTACCCTTTCACTAAAAAAAAAAAAACTACCTTTAATTTCGTTGGACGTATGATATGTGGCTGTAATTTAGGTCTTGGAGCTTGGCTGCGGAAACTCGCAACTCTCTGAGGAGTTGCATAAAGATGGAATTCCTGAGATAACGTGCATTGATCTTTCAGCTGTTGCTGTGGAAAAGATGCAGAAGCGGTTATTAAGCAAGGGTTACAGAGGTCTGAGGTTCTACATCAAATCTTGTATCAAGTATTTATGCTTGTTTTTATGTTCCATGCAGAAGTTTAGAAAACAGAAAAAAAAAAAAAAAAAAACCTACTTGACAGATATCTGGGATTTGCTTGACAATCTGGTTCTTGAAGGTGGCAAACTGAGTACATGTTTCTGAAATTTGGCATTCATCATGGCTTTCTTGGTTGAATTCTTTCAGATATCAAGGTGATGGAAGCTGATATGTTAAACTTGCCCTTTGAAAGCGATTGCTTTGATGTTGTTATTGAGAAAGGAACAATGGTGAGGCTATGCATTTCTTTTGTGATTCTAATCCTTAGTTTATTGATTAGTTCAAGATTTTTATGTATCTGTTTGATATCGTTTTCAGTTTGTTGTTTTTATACTGTGGTGGATTAAACTTGTATTGCTTTTTGAATATGAAGGATGTGTTGTTCGTGGACAGTCGTGATCCATGGAATCCTAACTCTGCTACTGTGAACAAGGTGATGGCAATGCTTAAAAATGTTCATAGGGTTCTCAAACCAGAAGGTACTTTCATCTCAATTTCTTTTGGACAGGTATGCAAACCAAAATTTATAAGCTATGCCAATTTCTTTGTTCCAAACCTCTAATATTTCTCATTACAGCCACACTTCAGGCGCTCTTTTTTTGAGGCTCCAGATTTCTGTTGGTCCTTTGATTGGAGCACTTTTGGAGATGGATTTCATTATTTCTTCTATACCTTGAAGAAGGTTTGCTCATTGACCATCTTTTGTATTTCACCTTTTCTCTGGATGGAGGATTGACTCTTTCTCATATAGCATTAAAAAAAAAGGGAAGGGGGGGAATACCGATCTCTAAATGGTAAGAAAGCTGCTCATTTGCACAAACTAGGGATTGGCTCTCAGTCACCACTGATCTCAGTTTTAGCTTGCACGATAAGCTAGAGATGTCTTCAAAAAGTTTCTCCTCTCGATGTAAGCATTGTGCTACTGATGAAGGATTAATACCCCTGAAAGGCCTAAATGGAGGATCAGCTCTGTTTTAAAATTCCCATCCTAATTTTCATCTGCAATATCAGGGACAAAAAACTTTGCTGTGGATATCCTTGCAATAACAGTATCCTATCACCTTGCTTTTAGCAGCATAATAAACAAACTATCATCTTAACATTTACCACCATGCTTCTGTTGCTCGAATCTCAGGGGAAGAGATTGCCAGATGGGCAGGGGCGTAATGACCATCTTGACATGCTATCCATCAACTTGTTGCATGAGGAATTGGATGACGAGGATTATATCTTCCGAACCCAAATTGAATGAATCCGTACTGGTATGACATTTCTCTTTTAGTTGTCCTCACAGGCACGACTTGTGCTCGACTCCCTGATTTACCTGAACCCATTCTCCGGCAACCCAGAAAAGTTTCTGCACATAGTGTTTTAATGTGGCTGGAGTGTAACTTTACTTCCATAACACTGTTTGACTTCAATGGAATTTTATAAGCGTGCAATTTTTGGGCTCCTTATGATTTCATAGATTTCCTGCTTAATGGTTGAGTCTGATTCCTGTTGGGAATGATGATGGCGTTGGTTGAAATGCAAATCTGGTTTTGAATTCAGGTGCCCATCTTCTTCGTCTTCTTTTTAATGGTCAGGCGTCTCTGGGATGATATGTTCGACACTGTCGATTGAGAAAAATCCTGATGGCTGCATGGTCATGACATCTAGTTAAAACTGGCGTCGCACGGTCATAACCATTATAAGCCATCCAATTCCAACCACAGAGGTGGCAATTTCATTTTTTTCGATTCTGTCTATTGTCTATTGGCAATTCTAACAACAGAGATAGCTCTAATCCTCTGTCCGTAAAAATGCTCAGGAATTAAAACGCAATGGAGTATTGCCGTTTATTACGCATTCTTGCACGGGCTAGTAGTAAGCCGATTAGGACAGGAGCGTGGTAATGGGCCCTATTGGTGGTATGGCAGGTCCACAAAGATGATTCTTCCTCAATGGGCTGCCTTGGTTCACATATTTCCGCCCATGCCTTTTCACATCCTGTTCTTCCAAGAAAGAAGAGTTATGATACAGCGTACCTCGGTGCAAAAATTCGTTTTTTTAATATTTTTTTAATATATATTTGTTTTATAAAACTGTTAATCTAAGTGTATTGAATATATATATATATATATATCAATTTTTATTATTTTGAAAGCTTTTAGATATTTATTTTTGATTTTTTAAAAATAGTAACATTTTTCATAATTAATTATGAAAATGCCACTGATTTAAAAAATTAAAAATAAATACCTAAAAGTTTCCAAAAATGATAAAAATTGATACACGTTAAATACACATAGATTAACAATTTATAAAAGAAAATTCAAAAAATATAAAAAATAAGTGAAATACACCCATTGCACCAAAGCTCAATGCACTCGGGTTATTTCGTTGTGTCCAAAGAAAGAAAGGGAAAGAAAAAAATTATGAATCAATGCAATCATGTGCATTTAGTCTTAATGCGTATGCTTGCATGAATCAACTTTTTATTTTTTATTTTGAAAATTCAAAACATATGTGGCCTAAGCATATAACTTTTATAGATGATAATTTTCATTTTTGTTTGAACTTTTGAAGTATTTTTTTTTTTAATTTTCATAATCCAAAAAGAAAATGTCTTTTTTTCTTGCACATTAATGAAAAAGAGAATTTTTTAAACTACTTTTGATGACCAAGGGTTTGACATGAGTGAATTAAGAGTGTGTAACATGGGAGGTTTAAGTTAAAAGTTAGGTAGAGAAATTCATTTAATTCTCTCTCGCATGGAGTTGTACTTCCTTAATTGCTGAGTAGGTTACTGGATAAAGGGTATTTTTTCTAAATTTTAAAATTTTAAAAAAGAAAAAGGTTCGACGGTTAAAAAACGAAAATAGTCATTGAAAACTACATGTTTGGCCTCACATGTTTATTCTAATTTTTTTTTTAAAAAAAATCTTTGAAATTGATTGTAATATGAGTTAAGATATCATTGTAAAATTCATACTATCAAAACAAAGGGTGTATTATGCAAAAAATGCTGCAATTAATAATGCATGCAGGGGTAGAGTTATAGCGGGTGTTTAAAACAAAATAAGAATGATGAGTTTGAATAGGTTTTTATCCTAAATGTAAATATGAAAAATTGATTTAAAAAAAAAAATCACAAACTCTAACACGTGGTCTTTTTCCCAGGCGGAATGGCACGCTCCAAAATGTCTCCCGCTGCATTATCCATTCGATACCAGCTTCCCAATCCGGCCCTGCCAGCCATACTGAAACACCACCGAGTGGGGGAAGCGGTTTTGTGGGGGGAGAAAATGTCACTTTCTATCCCAGCTCTCTCTTCTTCTTTCGCTGCTCTTTCCTTTTCTTCTCAACTCTCGTCGAAACCCAGCTTCCCTCTTTCCTTCGTCAGCTTTGGCAATAAATCTTCTCAAAGTGCCCTTGCCCGCAAAATCCCCCGCCTCGTCGTCAATGCCTCCACCGCTGTTGCAGGGGCGGACGAATTGGAGACGACGAGCCTGGAGAAGTACGTGAAATCGAGACTTCCCGGCGGAATAGCGGCGCAGAGGATCATCGGAACAGGCCGGAGGAAGTGCGCAATTGCTCGCGTCGTTCTTCAGGAAGGGACGGGGAAGGTCTTCATTAACTACAAGAACGCTGAGGTATGGGATTTTACAATCTCCAAGCCTTTTCCTTGACTAGAAGTGAATTTGAAGGAGACGCGCTCATATCCACGTGGTTTGTACTTGTGATCAATGGAATTGGAGATGTTGATGATGAGAAGATAGAATCGATGGGTTAATAATTGCAAATAAGAGTAATAATGAGGACGAATAGTGTCTTTATGGTGTGTGAAGTTGGCATACAGTCCATGCAGCTATTCATTTGGGAACTGCCTTTCGATTGTCTTTTGCACTATGCATACCAAGACAATGCAGTGAACCCTAGTGGCTGGAGTTTTTGTTCCCCTTCTTTTTTCAATCATTCCAAATCTCCAACACGGCCAGATTTTCCTGTCCATGTGATGAACCGCTGTAAACTGTTGGGCTACGAATTGCATAAAATGAGCTGTAAGCCATCGTGTTGTGCAATGGACTATCAAAATTGACAAGCGGAATTTGAGGTTTGGCCCTGTCAAACTGTTCATCTCGACGATTTATAATCCAGAATCCCTTAGATAGAATGACTAGTCTGGGGTCTGGTTCTCCTTCGCTGATTCTGTAACTACGTTGGCTGTGGTTTGGTTGCTGTTGTTGTAGTTTTTTTTAAAAAAAAATTATTGAAATTTGGGTTGACGAAACTGGCTTGATCATAGCTTGTAGTGGGGTTGAGTACGGTGCGATTTGAGGTCCCTGGCAATACTAAAGTTTCAATAGTAGAGATAAATACCAGTGTGCTTCTCTATTCGATTTACTTGCATCAAATTCGTCTCAGTTGCTAAATGTCAAAAATAACTTGTTGAAAGCCTTCAAAAAGCCTTATTAGAAATTTACGAACATTACCATAAAAAAATAAAATAAAATTTACGAACGTGGTGGAAAAGCAATGATTAAATCAATTTTATGTTATACATGCTACTTTATATATGCATTCATGTATTAAAGCTAATGGTGGGGCTATTATTACATTGACTCATTTTTTTAATTATTATTTCTTTTTGGGTTAGGGTTGGGCTAGAGGTTTAAAAGCAGGGTTGAGTTGACCATAATCATCCAATCCAATCCAACCTCAATTGTGCTCCTAAGTTACATATGGGCTTCACAGTGATCTTTAGAAATACAGACACCTTTTGCTGTATGACTCTTGATTCTAAAGAATAGTGCCAGGAAGATCACATAGGGTTGGTTCGTCAAATTCGGATGCCTGCATCTATGTCAGCTTGCTTTCATCTCACTAATTTATACTATTGTGACAGATTTTATGCTTCTCCAGAGACGTGCCCTATGTAAAAGGTTGACCGAAGGAATGCCCTGTGTTTCTCAGGGGTGTTTGGAAGCATTCAAAAGCATGTTTAATTGGCCAATCTGAAGCTGCTGAGTCTCTATCCCTATCTCATAAAGGCCAAAGAACTAGGGGTGTAAGTTGGGCTCATGGAACTTTGGTTCGCCTTAACCCTAATCTAAACCAAACCATGCTTGTAAAATCTAAACCCCAACCCTATTTGTATTTATTTGGTTAGGTTGCAATTTAGGTTCCAGATCAGGTTTGCAAGTTTTCATTTGAGTTAATAGTGACAATTTAAAATTTTCTGTGAATATAGACTGATAGAAGATTGAGAAATTGTGTAAGAATTTCTTCAAGTATAGATGATAAACTTAAATGATTATAGTTTTGAATTAGCTAAGACTGGTAAACGACACAACACTTGTTAACACTTGTTTTCAAATATGAACATAAATAATCCAAGATACATTAATATGTAGGAATATTGTTTTGGTTATTGTGTAACATATTTTATTTAACTATGGGTAGGGGAAATAGGATTAGGGTTCACCTCATTTACAAATCAGGTTCGAGTTATTTGTGTTGGGTTTTCGGAAAAGCCAACCCTAGCACTGATTTTTCACGGGTTCCTTGAGTTTGGGCTTAAGTTACACTCCTACATAGAACTCAATTTTTACTTACAGTCATGATTATAATCAAGCAAATGTGTCTGCTTAATGCTGTGTTTGCTTCTATCATGTTGAAAACATTTGATTCAACGACCTTAGTTTTGCCTTATGTCTTTTCACTTTCATTGTGGACTTGAAGTTGGACCTAGATGAAGCATTACTTTTCAGCCTATATTTGCATGGTCGTTCATCTGGAGCACTAGCTAGGGCAATTCATTAATTTTATTTTCATCTTTTACTTTTGGGGACGAGTCGATGAAATGCTATTCAAGTTAGCCTTTGCAAAACCTGTATCTAATATGGTGAGCTTGGTGTTAGCTTACTTATAAAGCAAATCTGGAACAGCCTTTAGCTTACTTATAAACCATGCATATAAGGTTTGTCCCACTACGAAGAGGCAACATGTGAAGTGTATGGTGTGTAGCCAGCTACTAACTGGCCACTAGTCTATATAGAAGTCTGGTTTCCACTGGTCAAAGATGGTCCACACAACAAAAAGACTTTTTGGTTTGAATTACCCTGCTATCTACAATGATCGACTCCTCCTTGTCATCTGTTTATATATACTAATTTCTAATGGGTGTGATTTTGGTTGCTAAGGAATACCTGCAAGGAAATCCACTGTGGCTACAATATGTGAAAACGCCCTTGCGAACTCTGGGATTCGAAAACAACTTCGACCTCTTTGTTAAAGCTCATGGTGGTGGTCTTTCTGGTCAAGCTCAGGCCATCTCTCTTGGTGTGGCACGTGCATTGCTGAAGGTGAGTGCCGACTACAGGACTCCTTTGAAGAGGGCTGGCCTTCTAACCAGAGATGCCCGTGTCGTTGAAAGGAAGAAAGTGGGTCTGAAGAAGGCTCGCAAGGCTCCTCAGTACTCCAAGCGTTGAGGCCACAACAGAAGTGCCCCCTCCTCTGCTTTATGTTTTCCATTAGAAATTTTTGCAGTCTGGATACATTTACGTTCAAAAAGCTATTTTATCTTCTTTGGAGCTATGATTAGCCCAAGCCGAGATGATTTTATCTCAATTGGCAGATGGTGTTCATATACAGAGATTAACTGGTTGCATCGAATCATTACCCATTAAATAACTACCTTAGTAAATAAATACAGAGAAGGGAAAATACTGTGTTTTTCTCGGCATTTGAGCGAGACAGATGAAAGACCGATTTCATGGCATGTATAATGTTCATAAAGATTTTGGTAAAAGGATCAAGGCTATTTTTTATTTGAAGAGGAAAGAGGTAGAGAATTGTTCTTCCTTTGATTTATACTTGTTTATATGACTTGACTTCTTGATTATCTAATACTTTTATGTTCTCATTATTAGTTATATTTTCAATTATTATATCTTATTTTTATATAAAAATGGTTGTCTATTTTAGTTTTATTTACTTCTAAATTTTATCTTGCATGAAATTGTATTATTTTCTTATTTTCCGTCACTTTCATATTTTCTCCAACTTCTTTGCGCTTAAACTGACAGACTTAGAATTCATGGCTTTCCGTGAAGGTCCGATAAAGCATCAGAAGGGCGGGTTCTAAGAGACAGGAACCGAAGCAAGCGATACCAACTAGTTTTGGGACATCAAAGTCATGATTAGGATATGTAAGATAACTACAAAATTCATTTGTTTGAAATTTTTGTTTTTATTAAAAAAACTAGGACCTTGATTGGACGAGTTAGTAGTATAAAAATCTTATTGACGTCAATCATTATTTATCTTTTCGACTGGGATATACTTCAGTTGCGGATGCACCACTGCAGATTTCACTGTGCCACAATGAGGGCTCACCTTTGATGATTAAATTAAAATTTCTTTCATTCATTTTATTTAGCATCCCTCGTTTTAACATTGTATTAAAAATTATTTCAATTCAATTTTTAGGTGAGATGTTGCTATTAAAAGTGCGCATAACTACGTAAAATGCTTAGGCTTAGGATGAGAATGCAGTGATGTGCATTGGATATAAGTAAAATTGTATTAGAATGGGTAAGTATTGAAAATTGAAAAAGTTATTTTTGAAATTGGAAAATTGTCTTAGGAACGGTGATATAGATTTAATTAGATTCAATTCAAAAATCTTGTATGGTCTCAACCGGACACCAAAATGTAATAATAATTTATAAAATTATTTGTCTGCATAGAATGATGTTCTAAATTTCATATATGTATCAAACTATTTGATTATGTTTGTTTTTGTATATTTTTTATAAGGGCCCATGCATATCTTTGTGGTCAACAATGTATTGGTGACTTGGATGAGATGTGAATGGAATGAATTTCTTATTTAAAATTTTCTTCTTAATTTCAATAAAATCTCTAATTTTTGGTACATAATAATTTTATTTTTATTTTCCAAACTATTTTTCTTATTCCCAACATAATTTATTATTTCTTAATGTATAACCATCCCTAGTCATTCAATTTTCTATTTTCATTTACATCTCATTCCATCTCTTTGTATATATATACTCTGAATAGTCCGATGGATGAATTTTGATTTCTGATCGTGGTCAATGTTGTTAGAACTGAACCGGTGATTGAACCGGTAAAGGAACTGGTCTGGTTCTAATCGGTGATGTTAACATGACATATTTATAATGTCATAAATATTAAATTATTTTCAAATTTTAAGTAAATATATTGATAAGTTAATCCTAATTTAACACTTGTAATATGATTCTGAGCCATTTATAAGGTCATTTATACCTTAATCACAGAATTTGAAACTTAAATAATAGGATTTAATGAAATCTACCTTATATAACAGTGTCTAACAGCATCTAACGATATCTAACGACATCTAACTTTTGATATTAATAAGTTAATCCTAATTTAACGCCTGTAATGTGATCCTCAGCTTCTTATAAGGTCATTTATACCTTATTATAGAACTTGAAACCCAGATAATATGATTTAATGAAAACCATCTTAATCTAAGTATCTAACAGCATCTAACAGCATCTAATGACATTTAATAGTATCGAACGATATTTAAGGAGCACTCAAATTTTATGAAATAAATAAAATATTAAAAATAAATGTTCAGATTACACAGAAATAATTACCGAGGCAGGGAAGAGATGGCGAGCTGCGAGCAACGATCGGCGATGGAGAGACGACGACTAGCACGCGCAGCGAGGACGACTCAGATGGCGAAGACAACACTCGCGGTGAGGACAGCACAGAAGGCAATAACGATGCGGACGACGATGATGGCGCGAGGACTCAGCGAGGAGGACGGTGTGGTGGGTGTTGCACTTGAGGGCACCGCGTGCGGGGACGCGACGATATGGCGCAGGGATTAGGTGAGGACGACACGGCGGGTGCTGCGGTGGCGGCAAGGAAGATGAGGCTCATAGGCAGGGGTGGCGGGCGTGGCAGGTGATGCTGCGAACGCTGACGGCGACGAGGACAAAGACGAGGCCGGTAGGCACACGGGCGAGGCTGCCCGCTGCTTTCATGATGAGGCAGTGGCCGAGCGGCTAGGGTTTCCAAATCACCAGCAGTGAGATGAAAAAGAGGAAGGCGACTACGCTAGCGATTGCCATTTTTTCGAATTTTCTTTCATTTGTTTTTTTTTAAATATATATATATATATATTATTACTTTATTAGGACCCACCGTCAGACCGGACGAACCCGGTTGGACTGGTTCTTCCGGTTTGACTGTCGGTTCGACGGTTCGGGCAGTTTTTCTTAATTGAACTAAACCGCTATGATTCGAACTGGATACGGGATCAATTCCTGGTCGGACCGGCTGGTCCGGTCCGGTTTTAACAACATTGATTGTGGTGAGCCTAAATTGAGGTGCAACAATTTACAACAGATCATTTGCTCTTATGCTACAAATATTATTTTTTTGAAATTTAAAATTATCTTCTTTGCCTTCACGACAATCACGAAAATGCACGCGGCGTAGGGCAGCATTTTGACCGTCGGTACATTGTAAGAGTAACGTAGATAAAAGATCTTCAATATTTGTTTTTTAACTCATGAGTTTTGCATATTTGTTTTTTAAATTCTGCAAATTTGACCGATAAAAAAGTTCAGTAAGTTTGTATTCTTTCTATTTTAAACTTTGTCATTCATGCACGTCACTCAATGAACGAAAAATTTGTTAATAGTTACAGTATAAAATTTTAATTGACAATATGGCTCCTAGATGAAGTTGACTATATAAAATGGTCTTCTTCCCACTCATGAGCCTGAGTTAGCTCAGCTAAGCCATAAGAGTATTTTAAATTTTTTATTTACAAAATTTAATTTAAAATGTAAAAAGGAAGAACTTATATAATTCAAAAATTCGCAAGGAAGAATCCATGCTGCTGTTGGTCATGTTATTAATGAGATAAAACGTATTGGTAGACAGCTAGGGGAATGTAATTTCTCTTATGTACATAGATCAGGTAATTGTGTAGCTCATATGCTAGCGGATTATACGATTTGTCAGGCCATCTTCATGGGTTCATGATTGGATATGTCCCCTACTTGCATATCCAAAACAATGCGTAAAGATATTTTTGATTTTAATCTTAATGCCGAGCTTCTTGCACGCCCTTCCCAGACTTCTTCATCAGGAAGGAAGTGCTAGAAACTCACGTCTTTTGCCATTAGAAAACAAAGCAAATACACAAAATTTGTATATTAAAAAACAAATACGCATATTTAGAATAACCAAACTGCAAAAGACCTTCGAAACGTATGAGCATATCTCTTCCCCACACATAACACAAAAGCATCGAAAACTATTATCTGCAACCGCAACCATCTTTTAGATTATTACATCCAAGAGAGAATTTGGGTGAGAAGAGATTTTCTAAAAATTCCTTTCCTCGCAAAGACATTAGACACCAGACACCAAACACCAAAATTAACGGTAATTTATTGAAGTACTATCGACGTGGACACCCCATGTAGAAGTTGTTTCCACTTGAATGGAACCGGTTACTAGTGTGAAATCTTTTAGTCCATACACTCCAGACTACGTTTCTATAAAATCCAACACCACGTTATATACGATGTCAAAAAGTACCCCATTACACTAACTAATATTCCGTTTATATCCTATTTTTAACTCTATACTGGGATTAATTAATAAAGAAACGGGTGAGATTGGAACGTAGAAGTAGCAGTCGCCCGGGCGCAGCTGCTGCCGACGTACGCAATTCGTGCGGCAGTGAGGCGAAGGCAAGCTGCAGGCTGCAGAGAGAGGAGGAGGAGGGTTGGATGTTGGACTCCAACTACAAGTGCGATAGCTGCGGAACCCTTTTCCCGTTTCCCATCTGCAATTTCTTATTTTTTTTCTTATTATTATTATTTTTTAAATTTCCCCCTTTTTTTTGCCTTCTCCCGTTCGGTTTCGTGCCTTTCCTTTCCCGTCTTTCCTTTTAAAGTCGTCTCTTTCCATCTTCGTCTTTGAAACCATCTTTTTCCATCTTCGTCTTGGTAAAGATGAGCGACGGAGAAGACTACTATGACGAGGAGGATGGCGACGATGTCCAAGGGATCGAGGGTGATGTGCAAATCGACGAGAGATCCACCTCTCACTCTACGCAGGTGGGAATTCCGAAAACCCTCGATTTCCAACTCTATTCTCCACTTCTTCTTCTCTGCTTTCTCTCCTTTTGCTACGTTCTTTCCTGGACTTCTACGTCGTTTCTTTATTTTTCTGTAAAAAATAGAATTCCCCTTCCCCCTTTCTCCTCTTTTAAGGTATCAATTCACCATAACTGGATTGCTAGCTGTTAAACTCCATGGTTGGTCGGGCCATGTCGCGTTGCTGTTGTTGTGGGGCCCACTTGTTATTTATTTTCTGGAATTTTGGGAGTTTGCCGATGCGTTACGTTGGTAGAATGGAGTCTAGTAGTAGCAATTTCAGAGAGCAGCAAAAGCAAGGGAAGCTGATGAAATGGGCACGAGTCTTCTAGACAGGGTAATACCATGTTTCTTCTCCCGACTGCACCCTTTCCGGTGCCCACCGACTGCCATACTCGATCTTGATTGCTGAGAATGGGAGGCGAGATCCCAAAAAAAAAGGAAAAAAAAAAGAACCATGGATGGTCAAATGATGAAACTGAATTCTAACAGTAAAGTAGTCGAAGCTCATCCCGGGATGTGGTCGGCCCTACACTTAATCAATTTTATTCATCTCCAGCCTTTCCTTGCATTTGCAATGGAGCCTCCACCACGTTCCACTTTGTCTTAAACTTCGTCGTTTGCCAATCCAAACGTCTGAAAATACCCTCTTTATGAAAGCAGTCTCCCAACTAATTGTTAATACTGAATACTCAGACCTGCCCGAAGCATGTGATCCAGTCCCAGGCTGCCATGGACCATCTTCTTTGTTCAATTTCAGGTCTTTGAATCCTGTCTTGAAATCTCATCAATCATGGCCCTGCATTTGACTTCAAATAACTGGATGAACCTTCCATACTCTGGTATTTACTAGCACTCTACATTTCTTTTTCTATACTCAAAATTGACCTTGCTCTGATATCTTTTTGGAGTTTCAGGTTATCACAAAGGAATCACTTCTTGAAGCTCAGGTAACGTGATCATTTGCATACTTTGACCTCATCTGTAGGCGCTGAGGCAAGACAATGTTCTCACTTGTGTACTCATTCTGCACAGAGCGAAGATTTATGCAGGGTAATGGACTTGTTAGGGCTTATTGAACGGCATGCACGTGCTCTGCTGATTCATCACCGCTGGGATGTTGAGCGGTTGTTTGCAATGTTTGTAGAGAAGGGAAAGGATAGATTATTTGCTGAAGCTGGAATAGCTATTGTGGAGACAAAAAAACGTTCTCTAACGCCAATGTTGCCCAGGTTGCACTCTTCATTAACATGCAACATTTGCTTTGATAGTGTTTCTGGTGATGCAGTTACTACAATGGACTGCGGCCATTGCTTTTGTAACAGCTGTAAGTGATTCATTTCATTGCACTACTCTGTCCATTTTGGGCAATAGGTCCCTTCTTTTGCTGCATGTATCGAATTGCCTGAGATCTTAAGGTGTTATCAGCATCAGGTTCGATGTAACAAAATTCAACTCCTTTTGGCATCCCAAGTTCCTAATCATTTGACTGGAGGAATTTTCTTGCATGAGATAAGAAAATATTTAGAAAAGTAAAGAGTTGTTGTAATTTTTATTATGTCCTCCAGTCTCGGTGATTATCATCCAATGTTTGGCATCACTGAGATGATGATTTTACAGATCAAGTCTTTGCCTGTTCTGCTGAAGTTAAGTGCAAAAATCTTTTTAGGTTACCCCTGAATAATCTTTTGTTTTTCATCTGTGCTTAGGCTGGAGGGAGCATTTTATTGTTAAGATCAGTGATGGAGAAAGTAGACACATAAGATGCATGGAGCACAAATGCAATGCTATTTGTGATGAAGCTGTTGTAAGGAACCTTGTTAGTATGAAGCGCCCTGACATGGCCAAGCGTTTTGACCGCAATCTCCTTGAATCGTACATTGAAGACAACACGAAAGTTAAATGGTGCCCCAGTGTACCACATTGTGGCAATGCCATACGCATAGAGAAGGGTGATTGCTATTGTGAAGTTGAATGTAGATGTGGCCTGCAGTTCTGTTTCAATTGCTTAGCAGAAGCACACTCCCCTTGTTCATGTAAGATGTGGACACTTTGGAGCAAGAAATGCAAAGATGAGTCAGAAACAGTGAACTGGATCACAGTCCACACAAAGCCCTGTCCAACCTGTTTCAAGCATGTGGAAAAGAATGGTGGATGCAACTATGTTAAATGTCGATGTGGGGGAGCATTTTGGTAATTTGATTCTTCTCTTCTTGCAGTTTTACCATGTGGTGATCATAAATATTATGAGATTGATCATAAAAATTTAGGAGATTAGGCAATCTGTGATTATCTTTGTCATTTTAGTGCAAATTATTTTAAACATTGGCAATGTCCTCATATGCTGTTTTCTGGGACATGAAAATTAAGGAGGTCATCAGCATGGATCTGAAACCATGGTTTACCAAATAGATCAAGTGTGGTTTTTGTGCAAGTCTTATTCTAGGTCCATTAAAAAAAAAAAATCTTGTTGGTCATGGATCTCAGGTCCATTTCAGTTTCAAATATGTTTTCAGACGTACTATCAATCTTGTATATGGCCATTCAAGTCTCAGCTCAGCTGCAAGAAGGAATTACATTTCTACAGTTTTCTCGCTTAGGTCTTTGTTTTCTATTGTCTCATGTGCATCAGATAAACATGCTTTGTTGTTAGTTTCAGTGAATCAATGACTTTTTTCATTGAAGTTGTAGCATGTGTGTAAAGAAGTAAAAATGCCATTCATATTGTCTAGCATCACTGTCATTGGTTGTCCCAATCATCCTACTGGCTGCACACAAGCATTCTCTCTAGAATTTCTTCATTTTTTTTGCAATTGGATTCATTGTAGTAGTTAAGTATGACTTTGTGTCTTATTTGCATGGATTTTTTTTTTAATGGTTATTTGCATGAGATTTAAAGAACTATAGAAACTGTCAGTTTGTCAGCAGTGCATCACAAAGTGCCCAACTCCTTGATGCAGTTGGGTATGCGGTCAATCCTATGGGAACAATGGTCATCATGGATCTGGCCATGGTTGTGGGCGTTACAAACCTGACACTGAGAAAGCAATGCGTGCAAAGAAGGACCTTCATCGATACATACACTACCACAACCGCTATCAAGCTCATAGAGATTCTCTCAAGCTTGAAACTAAGCTCAAGGAAACTATAATGAGGAGGATAGCTATCTCGGAAAGTAACCAGTGTGCTATGAAGGATTATAGCTGGTTGATGAATGGACTCTTCAGACTATTCAGATCAAGGCGTGTTCTTTCATTTTCATATCCCTTTGCATTTTACATGTTTGGGGATGATCTTTTTGAGAATGTTATGAAGAAGGAGGTCAGGGAAATGAAACAGAATCTATTTGAGCACCAGCAGCAGCTGCTGGAAGGGAATGTAGAGAAGCTTTCACTGGTCTTAGAGGAGCCCTTTGAAGAATTCGTTCTTGATAAATTATCTGATTTGAGGATGCAAATTATCAATCTGACTGCAGTCACAGACAAACTGTGCAGGCAAATGTGAGTTGTCTGACAGAATCTCATTTGTTTTTAGACTGTTGGCTATAGATGTTAACTGGATTTGCCTTGCAGGTACGAGTGCATTGACAATGAGTTACTGGGCGACCTACCATTCCTGCAGAACATTGCTCCATATCATTCCATGGGTGTCGAGAGGGCACTGGAATTTAAGATTTAGGTATGAAATGATAGGATAATGAAGATATGGTTGTATGCACCATGTTTTCCTCTGTAAATAAGGTATCAACATTTCTCTGCAACTTTGCCCTACTTACCTGGTCTCTTTAAATGGCGCAGATTATGGCGTGTCATGTCCCCTCAATCAGGGTCACGTTTTGCTTAGTTTGTGGGTGCCACGGAACCACCTCGTAGAGTATGTAAACTGAATGTTGCTTCTGGCTATATTTCATGTATATGCACATATTTTATGCGTAGCAGTTTCTGGAAAGAAGTCACGGCATTATTCAGAAACTAAGAAAGCTCTAAAACAATTATCTGCCAAAACCATACAAATTCCTTCTGCTAAAAAACTGTCTTATTGTAGGTCTCAGGAAAAAAAAAAAAAAAAAGCTGTATCATTGGATTGCATGCAATGCGTTTACACAGTAATAGGGTGCGTGAGTTAGGGATCTTGAATTTACTTTCAAGTTTGGTTACATTGTATTTAGCAATCAAAATAAATAAATAAACCCAACTTTTCTGCAGTTGGGTTTTCAAAAGAGGTTCTTATAAGAACTCTTCTGAACAAGGCTTGTTGATTCCAGATTTCCAGCGCTCGAATGACAAACGATTTTAGGTTGCTGAATCGTGAAGGACAGTTCGTCTGGCGTCAGGTGTTCTAATACAAGCTGTTATAAGTAGTTAACGTCTGTAAAATCAATCATGGGCCTCTTTTCAGCTGGGTGGGTTATTGTCTCTCAGTGCCTGCTTAATGTCTATAAAAAGCGCTGCAGCCTGCTCTTTTTCGAGATGCCCGGCTAAAAGTCTGCACTTTCAAATGGTTTAAAAATTTTCAAATATATTCATTTCAATAAAAATAACTTTTAAAAAATAAATCACTATAATAATATGTATTATATATTTGGCTATTTTTGATCAAATGCAACCAAATTTTGTATTATTTGGCGCAAAATTTTATTACTATTTGCAAATAAAATTTAACATCTGCATTGAATGTTATTTTCCGTTAAGGGGTGAAACTTGGTCCAAATGTTCACAGTTTAACCCGACAGGTACTCTATCCAAATAGGGTAGATTGGTTTTAGGAAAAATAACCATGGTGTTGATTCGGTTCCAGTTAAAAATTACTCACCTAAATTCAGATAGAATCGGTTCTTAAGGACGGGTACTAGGAACCAACTTGGATTGCATATCAGTATATAATATATATCTTCTCTTTGCAAAATTAGTGATTTTGCTTTTCCTCTTGCTCACTGTTGCAATTTCTTCTCCCCTCCTTAGTCCTTACTGCTGCGGCTCATCTTCTTCACCAGCCACGCCTGCCATCATTTGCTATCACATCGTTCATCATTTCTCATGTATTCCCTTTCCTTTTTTTCTTCTTTGGTTCCGTGTTCTCTACTCATACCATCATCATCGCATAAAGCTTTCGTATATCATCATGTTGATAGCATGCCATTGCCATTACATGTAACTTTCGATTTCAATTCTCTTTAGTTATTCGTGCCAACTGTGACTTGAATGATGGAGTTGGTAAATTTATAGTTTATTTTTTTCTCTCGTAATTTTTTATTTCTCCTACAGCAATGTCAAAATCATAGATAATCTATCTATATGTGTTTTTTGTTTGTGAATCGTGATTTATTTGGTTTTGCGAAGTTCCTACTACAACTAATTTGTTGAATATTTAGTTTTGCGATATGTTGAATATTCACTACGAATCACTGTTTGTACAAATTGAACTTATTCAGTCCAGTCTGTTTGGTGTTATTTTATATGACTTTGTTATTTATTTGGGTACTACATTTGAACAATTTTTTTTAATAACCAATTTAGAACTGGAATTGAAACTAAGACATCCTTGAAAATGTAGGATAGGTTGGTACCGAACCAACGGAGCGTAATTCAGTGCACCCGGGTGCACTCAGCCTCAACGCACCCGGGTGCACTGTACCTATTTTTTTTTATTTTT
>JAXCLR010000063.1:57026834-57045316 GCA_035584095.1 Annona squamosa | reverse complement strand
ATTATTTTCTACTGATTTGACAACTTTTACATATAAAACTTTTCATCAAAAGTTTTACAACTTCCCAAACACACCCTTAAACTTGTGTGCACGTCAAATGGCACTAGCGTAGTTACTACTGAGATATAGCCTTAAGTAGCAGCAAGCTCTCAAATAGTGAGGGAAGACGAAGCTTTTGCAACACCTATTAAGAAAGGGAGACAGCCGATATTAAATTTCATTTTCGTTAGTTGGCAGGACTGATTTCCATACATAATAATTATTATGATTTGGCTGGCTGTTGTTTCGCGCTTGTGCCCATGGATGGCCATGGAATTAAAGAGGGAATAGTGTCCCTCCGAATCCAATCATTTGCAAGAAACTCGGGAGATTGCGCCCAATAATATTCTGACAGCAAGTAATAATGTGGTTTCTCATAGCTGCTTTTTTGTACCCATGCGTTGATCGTCCACGTTACGTGAAAAGAGATGATCTGCAGACCATGCTGCATCAAGCTTGATTGTGACCCGGATCATAACGATAATAGCAGTAGTATAATAATAATAATATAATAATAATAATTATTATTATTATTATCTGCATTATTATTATCGCTAGTGATGTAACATATTAACTACCAATCAAAACGACGCTAAATCTTCCATCTCGACCTTTTATCCTGTTTTGAAATCTCTTCTTGCCCCTCTTCGTGGCAGCGAAGATCTCAGATGTCCGGGGTTACTACTACGTTTGTAAGATTTATTTGATATGGTTACTCGAGATGTCGTGTGGATTAATACCTATCTTAACCATAAGGCCAAATGGTGTAGCCCCACGTACGCTAGCTGTCTAAGATGCCATGATTGGGCACGCTAGCACTACAGAGAATCAGTTCATGCTTGCAAAATCATTTTTCGGTATATTTGGTATTTGATAAAATTTTTAAAAATAATTTTTAATGTAAAACTTTGTCAAATAAAAGAAACGATGAGGATAATAATGAGGAGTAAAGAGAATTAAGTTAAAATAAATAAGTTGTTTGCTATATAATTGTTGAAAAATAATTAAAAAATCAGATAATTACAATGTTTTATATCAAAAAGTTTAGAAAGCTTTCAATTGGCAAAATTTTATGATTGTAAACTAAATTCTATTATTTTGGATAAAACCTACGTTCCTCGGTCATTTCACTCTATTCGCTAATGAAATCTTTCTTCAATGTCATGTTAGGAAGATTTAAATCCACTTTACAATTAATTCTTACATGATGAATACTTGAAAAAAAGGATTCTACTTCTTAATATAGTCAAATTTCACATCATATTTCTTTCCCATGAATTTTTTTTCATTTATAAGAATATACCCATTTTTCTTTTCTCTCATGTCTCAATTGAATACACTTATTACATTCTTAGATTTTCAAAGTCTATTTGGCATTGTGCAAAACTTTTTGACAGTTTTGTATTGCTTAAAAACCCGTCATCTATCAATAGTTTTTGCCGAACCATGCATTTTTACAACGTCCGGGAATTTGTGCCCTTACAACGGATTTTGTACCCGTTGCTTGCGTTCCATCACATGCACTGCATTTCTCCCCCATCGCCAACTCAAGGAACGTCCGGGCCTCTGCAACTGTACGGGGTGTCAACAACTGTCGCTGAAAGTGAAGGCTTGACATGACTGCTGTTTACATTACATCCCTCTCCGTGAAAACTTTTATAAAAACACGGGAGTTTTGCGCAATGCCAAACAGACCCTCGATATGGTGAAAATTTTAATTTCTATGGTTTTTTTAAGAAAGGCATTCGACCTAGTTTGGAAAAAATAAAAACATTTAAAATAATTTTTTAATTTAAAAATTTTCACTTTTCATTATTTCTCTATTTTTTTTGAAATGCTTAATTCTCTATTTTTTAATTAATTATTTACATTTTTCTATATAACTATTCCACTTTTCAATCATTTCTACATATATAATTTCTATTTCTATTTTATTCTTTTTACTCCTTATTATTATCTTTATCATATCACGTTACTTTAAATAATTTTAAAAACGTTTACATTAAAAAATTTTTACTTTCTAAACACACCTTTGACTTAAAAAGTCTTTTATCCCTCGTCTTACGTTGCCCTAACCACGTCTCACATAGATGCCAAAACTACTTATGCTTAATCAGCATTATGATAGTATTATAACCATTATCATATAAGAGAGTGTTTGACAATCATGAAAGTTGTCAATCTAAAATTTTTTATTTCTTTACAATTACTTTATTTTTAATCATTTATTACATATTTCTAAATAACTACGTTACTTTTTTATCATTTCTATTTTATCTATTTTGACTTCTTTTTATTTTTTATTATTACTCATGTCATATCATAATACTTCTTCAATATAAAAAAAAATTCTTTCAAAAGTTTTATTAAACGCAAACACACTCTTAACTAATTGATCCAAACTTCACATCCCTAAGTTGTGTTTTCAGTCATCCCATTGCACAGGAAAAATGAAATTTAACATAAAACAGTTTTTTTCTATTTTTAATATTAATTTATTATTTTCAGTATAATCTTTTATTATTTGACACATAATAAGTCTATTTTTCATTTTAATTGTGTTTTTATTATTCTCAGTCTAATTCGTCATTTCTTAGTAGACAAATCTACTCATGCAAATTCCGAGCGTATCCTTAGACAATTCGCGTGCTCAAATATTTGCAATGGCTTTTGCTTGATGAGAGACCCAGAAATGTAACAAATGAATGGCAACAAAAACCATAAACGGGGGGGGCTTGATACTTGGCACTTGGAAGGCGAAAGTGACCTCTACTACCTAACATTAGTCCCCCTCAGTCTCTCATATTCATTCATTCATCTCTGAAATTTGAGCACCAAAATGAGAAAATTGAAGGCCGGACAATAATCGAGTTCCCATTTTTCAGAGCACATGCTTCTAATGGCCGTCGTACGTACGTATTATTAATTAATTTGCATAAGTTTGTCCAAAAAAAAATTAAATATTCATGCATATATAGCGCCTTTGTATCAAAACATGCCCAAAATGTTCGTGAAATCATTCATTTTCAAATTGCGTAGCTTTTGTAGCTTTTTATTGAATGATAGATTCCTTGTGAAGAAAAGGGAAAGAAAAGAAAGTTTTCGTTACAAAACCACCATCTGCCTATGCACGATTAGCCCATGTAATCGTATATTTAAACTTTTATCTTAATAATTATGGGCAGAAATTCTAGTCTTTCGGAAACGCCCAAATACTTCAATGTTTTTTTTTTAATATCATTTGTTTTATCATGATATAAATATTAATTTCAATCAAAATCTTAAGTAGACTATACCTACTTTAAAAAATATATGATATTTATGAAAATATTTAGATTCATTCATACATATATACTAAAATATTATAATATTTTATAGAATCACTTATTTATATAGGAATAATATTTTCGATAGTGTATATATTAAATTAATTACTTTATAATCAATCTATAAATCAAACAATTTTATTATATTGATTTTCACCTTTATTGGGTAAATGCTCATATTTGATCGGCATGAAAGTAATCTTCTAGTTAAACGAATAATTTTATATACGATAAGTGAATTGAATTTCAATTTAATTGTAAAAATGGGCCAAAGGGGAGAATGGCCAAACGAAATATTTCACTGTTGTTGGCACCGCAAAGTGTTGCCCAAAGGAAAGAAAATTCTAATTCATGAACTTTAATGATTACAATTGTGGGTTTTTTCTTGATAAAAAATTGCTTTTCTTCAAACAAAGTTTATAATTAATAAATGTTTGTGCAAAATAAAAAGTGAGATGATAATCATAAATTATGAAAAGATGGTGTGGAAAATGCAAATAATATGCAACACCCAAAACTACATGCACAATATAAATTCAAGGGGAATGTTTATATGAAGCCCTCTTTCATATAATCCTCTTTAATTTTTGATATTTTGATAATTAATGAAAAATTCATTCCATATACTACATTTAGCATCATTTATTTATCACGAAATTTTTTTATTTCTCTAGCATTACTGTGTATAAAATAAACAAAATAAAATAATTAAATATTAAATATTATTTTTAAATTTAAAATAGTATTTTCAACATCTAAATTATCTAAAATAACATTATTGTGTGGATAAGTAATTCTATAAAATAGAATTTTATTCTAATACGTACATAAATGGATTTAAGCATTTTCTTAATTTACTTATGAATATATCTTTTTTTTTAAGAAAATGTAGCTCATGCAGATATTTAAACCTGTTTAATTTGGATAAAATTGAGCCTCTAATTATACAAATGATGTTAAATATAATGAATAAATTGAATTTATATCAATCCTCAGCATATTAATAACGGAGGAAATTACGTAAAACCGCTTCCATGCAGAGCCCGAAATTCAATGTATAGAATGGGACCCAACACATTGATGAATCATATACGTCAATTCCGAGCTGGTGGGGTGCACATATAGTTGCAGGTGGATTGTATGTGTTGACATTTGGGTCAGTTGTCCACAAAAATTCCAACTGGAAAGTGAATGCCACCCGCATGAAAGCTGAATTTGGAATTTTATGTCTTCTCATTCTCTCTCTAGCAAGGTGGGTGTGGGCGTGGATGCATGAAAGGACCCAATGGATTTAAAACGAATAGCTGTAGCCAAGGACTTGCAGGGTCTCCTTCACATTGTTTTTTCAAAAGAGAAGCTAGGTAGTATTGGGGATGTCTAAATCATTTGTCTTAGAAAGGCCACCAACTTAGTGGCTTGTTTTTGTTATGCTTTTGGAGGGTGTGCTGTCATTTCCTGCCAACGATCAACTTACTCATGTTTATGTCAATTAATCACATCAGTTGAGAGGAATGTGTGCCTAACTATAAAATATTCCGCATAAAAGCATCTATTGTTTCCACAGACATTTCATACGCATTATGGGCTGCACGCATCAGTCATCCTTTTGGAAATCAAAAACTGATTACATATGTTTAAGGTGCATTTTGCAGTAATATCTCTCGCCAGGCAGCTGGCTAGCTAGAAACTCAAGACAAAGCACTGGTCTGGCTATTGAAAATTATATACTTTCTATTGACTAAAATAAATGAAGTGCTGCCCAATCTGCAAACAGGTTTTACTTAAGAGGTTGGCTCCGGTGGAAGTGTAGGGGTCCGTTGGCAGTGGGACATGCCAGAAGAAAAATATTACAGTAATCTGTAGTTCGACACAGAGAGATGGACCAGACTTTGCAGTACAAACTGAAACGAGGGGATTCAATTATTGTACTTTCCTATTGCACCGCTGTACGTCTTTTAACCCGTGACCATTGAAACATATATAGTAATGATTGTATACATGTTTGTTGTTCCCTTAACTTGCAACAACCATTATTTACTTTTAACTATGTACAATCTTCTCCATCACACACACACATATATATATATAATATATATACACACTTGTGATGCTAAAATTCAGTTTGGTGGGAAATGTTCATGTATTATAGGTTCATAAAATTGCAAAAATATATATATTAAGGGGGTATTTGTTAAAATATAAAACTTTTTAATATAAAATTTTTTACTCTTTATAATTATTCTACTTTTTAATTATTTATTCACTTCTTCATATATAATTATTCTACCTTTCAATCGTTTCTACACAACTATCTGTACATCTAACTTATCTATTTTAACTTTTTTCTTTTTATCCATCATTATTATATATACCATGTTACATTATTTTCTCACATTTTAAAAATTTTTACATCAAAATTTTTTAATTAAAAGTTTTATCACTTCTCATATATACTCTAAGGCTAAAACAAAAATTTACTTTTCGCTCTTTATGATTATTCTATTCTTTACTTATTTATTTTCATCTTCGTGTATGATATTCTACTTTTCAATTATTTCTACACAACTATATATACTACTAATATATCTATTTTAACTTTATTCTCTTCACTCATCATTATTACCCTTATGATATCATGTCATCTTACACTAATTCAAAACTTTTATACTAAAAATATTTCGTTCAAAAGTTATATGACTTCCTAAACACACTATAAATAAATCAAAAAAATGTAAAAGCTATATATGTATATATATTTCATGCTTGTACCCACATAGAAATTCTAAAAGTTTAAAAGAACTAAAAATGGGTAATGCGCATAGGTGCCCTGGACGAATTCGCAGTAAGGTGGTTTCTCTTTTTTACCCTATTTTAGTTGACATCACATTAAATCAACTTAATAATATTTATAAAATAAACATTTATTCTTATTACTATTTATTAACTTATTTCTTAGTTAAACTTATCTTTATTTAGTTGTTTTTTTTGGGATCATTATGTCATGTCCAACCTAGTTTATCGTTTACACTATTTTCATTCATTTCTGAAAAAATTTATGCATCCGAATCAAACTCATCCTATTAAACTCTGCTGATGAGATTCAACCATTAAGTGGGCCTATTGGGGTTTAGAGGACAATTACAAACGGATACGAAAAAAGTATACGTAACTATACGTAAGCTGGTGTGCAGTAGTACGTACGTACACTTGTATCGCCATCAGCTAAGATTCTCCTATAAACACCTCCACACTGTCGAAGTATAAACAACTTGGACGCAGCAACTGCAGGCCGAAAGAATCGAACAGCCAACCCTGCGATGCAAGACAAGGTCGCTGTATTGATACTTAAAAGTTAAAACTGGCCGGATTCAATATAAAAATGTAGGGCGTTGGAAAGCTTGATACATCTATGCTGGCAAAACGAATACTACAGCGTCTGGGAAAACGGTTCGCTGCACTGGATATGGGCAAAAGAAGGTAGATGTGGAGGATTGGGATTTTTTTACAGTATCTACTATCTACCATCTGTTTGGGCGTCGACCATTTTTTTTTTTGAAAAAAAAAAAAGGGATCTGGGAAGCTGTGGAGGATTGGATTTGTATTCAATTGCTTTTCTTTTGGGTCTGCTCCTTCCATCTCATTGGTGTACTGTGGTCATCATTAAAGTGATGATAATAGTGATCATAGCTATGATGATTAGAATCTTTTAATGACTCGGGACCAAGGAATTATGCGACAGAGGTGGTCCACATATCTTTGCAAGAGCCTCTTAGGATTTGGATTTTGGAATTAAAATGTCAATTGAATACCTGAACTTGGGTGGAGAATTTTCCAGGTTGTAAACCAATACTAAGAGCCTCAGCAGGATTAGAATGGGATGTTCGCCACGTCTCTGTTTGTTTGTTTTGTTGGTTTTTTTTTTAATCAACTTAGAAGTATTTCCTCTTACAAACCAGACACTAATAAATGGTAAGATATTTCTCAAGAAGACAACCTCATGCATAGCGTTAGCCTTAATTCCTCCAAAGCAATCAGCATTCTAAGCCACCAAATAATCAGTAATTATTGCCTGATTGAATACATGGGCTGCAAAAATAGTTGTGTTTGAACCCTAATAACGTTGCTTTTATTGGGGGGGAAATCCGCAGACAATTCCACGTAAACCACAGGGGGATGAGAAAAGAACAGAAGACGTGGTTTCAGAGTGCTTATGAGTTATAATCATTACTACCTAAGGCTTCTCCAAAGAATGCTGAAAGTGCACCAAGGCAAAATCTATGCATGATTTTCTTTTTTTCAGTAAAAGTGAATAAATTTATAAAAAAAAAAAAAAAATCCAAAAGCTGGAGAGGGAAATGAATTATTTTACAGAGCACAGAGTCCATTCGTCAGACATTCCATGCATGTCCTGTTCTAGTATGTTTCAAGCGCAAACAACCTGCATATTGCAACTCTATTTGAGGATGGCTCCAGAGAAAGCAGGACGAGGCCGCGAACCATTTTCCCGTCACGGTTCAAAATGAGAGGTCTCTGGCCACTCAGCAGGCTTTCCCAATTGCCAGGTGGCAGGCGCCATGCTCCAACGATCTATTTATTCGCATCTGCCGCGATCATGCTTGTCTCTTCCACTACTAATCAAGGAAATAGAAAAAATCATCTCGAGTAATGCATGGCAGATCGAGGTCTCTGGCCTGATACGGCATGGCTAAGACTGAGGAGGCTTTACCAAACCAGGCCCCATGCTCCGAGCCTCCCACTAACTATTTTTTCCCATTCTGCGGGTTTTTTTACCTTTTAAACTTTGAAGTTTTGGCTTGTTAACCTGTTCAAAATGTCATGAATACCCTTCAATTTTTTTAAATAAAAAATTCAAATCTGTAAAAGTGAAGATGTGGCCGGAGCCTCCAAGAACATACTTAAAAAAGCCTAATAGAAGTTTAAAATGTAAAGAGTTTTCTTTTCTAAGTGTGTTTCAGAAGTGATAAAATTTTTAAATGAAAACTTTTTTGAGTAAAAATAAATTAAAAAAATAATATGATATGATAGGGGTAATAATGATGAGTAAAAAGTATAAAGTTAAAACAGATAGGTTTGTTATATAGGTAATTATGTAAAAACAATTGAATAATAAGATAGTTTGTATAGAAATATGTAAAAAAATACTTAAAAAATATAGTAATTATAGAGAGCGAAAAGTTTTAAATTAAAAAATTTACTTGTCATCAACCACCCCCTTAATACTCAAATTTAGAAGGATTCTTAAATTGAGTATATAACCATTTGAGTTTAAGACCCAAATCATACAAGATTCTTATTTTTAGGATATGTTTGAGAATGGATAAAATTTTTGATGAAAAATTTTTTAGAGTAAAAGTTGTCGAATGATGTATTTCCATTATTTTGGTACTAGTTTCCATAGCTTTTCAACTCATACAACGCAAGTAAAAGGTAACATACATACATCAACAGGAAAATACAAATCCAACACACCATCTGAACTTCCTCGTTAAATGTCTATTTCCACACTTAAGATTTTCGGTCCATACTCTTGTAGAAAGGAATATGTGCGCCAAAGAGAGATTGTATGATGAAAATGGCAGTTCAATAACCCGTCCATACTCTTGCAGAAAGGAATACGTCCGCCAAAGATAAATTGCACGATGAAAATGGCCGTTCAATCACAGCGCTGGTCATACGCGCCCGGGCCCAAGTGCATATAACCCGTTCTTTTTAATTTTTAATTTTTTAATTTTGAAATTTTTTTCATAAAATTATTAATATAAGCATATTTAACATATGTATCATTTTTACCATTTTTGGATGCTTTTAAATTGTTTTTATAATTTTTTATAATCAGTGATATTTTAGTAGTTTTAAATAAAATACCACTGATTTTTAAAATTTTCAAAAAAAATCTAAAAATGGCAAAAACTAATACACATGTTAAATAAACTTACATTAACATTTCTGTAAAAAAAAAAAAATTTCAAAAAATTAAATAAATAATGGGTGCATGCACCGGAGCCCGATCGATCATGGGTCTCCAATATAATTCCCGATTTTGTACAACACGGAGAAAGCAAATATTTGCAATAATAAATCAGTCCGCTTGCCATTCCATTCAGTAACCGCACATATGCACAAGCAGACATGAACATACATCAGCAGGTTTTCTTTGAAAACCAGCATGTATAAAAGGCACGAGAAGAAGGTAACCATCCAAAACGATAGATTTCCCCCGTTTGTTGAAAATCCCTATAAATTAAAAGAACGGTAAGACGGTCGTAAGTATTAGAAACCATCCCATCCCAGTCTGAAATCTCCATAAATTACAGCTTCTTAGAAGCTCCATTCCAACTTGTTCCCAAATCGGTATGGCAGTTGTTGATCAACGTCCCTGAGAAATTCAGCTCCAGACGGGTGCCTCCTCCAGTAACAACCCTGCCAGTTTCTGAATAAGAGAGCCATCACTACCTATGTACATGTAGCTTATTCTCATCTCCTCAATAGGAGTCATAATTTTACCTAGTACCTTACACAACATCATTTTCAGCTTGGCGCCTGGCATGAGGATACCTCTTCTTCGGCGGCTCCTCTACATTTTTGGCAATGCTTCTGATGCACCAAAACCCAAAATCTTAACACATTGGACAGATCTTAGTAGATCATAAACATCAAGAAATGGCAAGATGGTTGCAATGGCTGAAAGCTCTCCAAAAGCTAGCTATAGATGCATGATCCCAACTCCACTCGTTCAACCAAGTACGGCTCATGACACAGGACCAACTAACACTGCAGCTTCTTTGAAATGCAAGCCGAACCACCTTGATGACACAATCCAAATATAAGAACGGCTTTTCATTGTCAAGTACTAAAAACTGAGAAGTTTCTCCTGGTCCTAGCCAACATGATAAATGAAATTGAAAGCTGAATAAACTGAATACCACAAGCGGCCGCTTTTCCTTCCCATACTTATTCACTGATCAGCTTCCCTTGAGCACCACACTTAAGGAATCCCCAAAATCCACTTGGAGCTTTCAGGGGTGACAGCCAAAGCCAAGACCTTTAGTTTAAACCCATCAAATGTAACATCTTGAGCCCAAACTACTGGAAAATCCAAGAATGGTCAGAAAACTGAGTTGGAAGAACTAAGGTTCTGCATTCTCCTGAACTCCTCCCTCTTCTTCACTACGCATAGACAGCTCCTCGTAAACTTTCATGGATTCAGCACCAAACTTCTCCATGGCCTCAAAAACTTGTTTCAAGCCCACCTGCAGACTTTCGGTGTCAGTGGCACGGCTTGGATCAATCTGTCCAGGCAGTGGAAGACCAGTCTCCTCAGAAATCAACACCAACTTCTTGTTAACTGCATCCATTTCCCTCAGCAACTTCTGCTCATCTCTCTCTAAATTCTTGACCCTACCGTCCATGTCCTTATTGACCATCATACTCTGACGCTGCGCCAAGTTGTGGCGTTTCCAAAGTCCAAAAACACTGTTGGAAAAAGCACACACTGCAACAAATACTTCGTTTTCTGAGATCCTGTCCATGGCTTGTGACCATTGATTGCATATAATAAACACAGTAGGGGCACCCATCCTGCCAGGGGAAAAGGGGGCAACACCATCAACTGTTTCTTCAGGCTCATAGAGAATGCATTTCAGAAGCCAACCATTCAGGGCTTTGACATAACCCTTCTGAGCTCCAATCCATGCATAAAAGCTTAAAATCAAATTCAGTACATCCCGTTCAAGTTGAACAGTTGCTTTCATGTGAGCATCACTAAACTTTCCATGGGAGGCAATAGCATCTAGATTTTTAGCCTCACTTATAATTTGGCACTGGCTTCGATGGCATTCAACCATTACTTTCCACATTCGCAGTAACCTGAACAAAAGAGAGGTGAAAAAAAAAAAAAAGCTATCATGCTAATTGCAGCAAAAATTTTCAGCCATAAAATGAGATTATAACAAGTATTTGTATACGATGTTGGTTCCACATGTATAAGAACAGCAATTACCCATGCACATAACACTGCTTTATCCCTAGCACAACATTGAATATCACATGCAAGTTTAAACATTCTTAATTCATTGATGCTTCCATATGATGAATGCAATCTTTTCCACAAGAACACGTACAGAAACCCTATACACTGTTCAAGTACATGTAAGGACATGTTACCCAGTTTGTTGTAATGGGCATCATTGTTAAAGAGAACCAAGACTACCAAACCAGATTAGAAAAACCGTCACATTCATTCAACTGAAAGAGGACCATTCATGATTATTTCATAGTAGGAAGCACATGGCCCGAAGTTGGTAACCAAGGCTGCACAATGGGAACATAGCCAGACGTTGGTAATCAAGGTTGCACAATGGGAAGGTTTTTTCAGCTCCCAGTAAAGTTCACACCAGGATAATGCCTTTCATCATCATAACCATCGCTGCTCCAATGAGGACAATGATCTACACTGAACAAACAATTCCTAACTGATAGCATTCGCCATAGAAACCAAAGCCATGGCATCATGTACAAATCCAGCTACACTAAGTTATGGCAATTGCTTCGTGCTCAAAAGTGGTTCAAAATTCCAATGAAATATCAATGAACTACTTACCCTTGAATTAATTCATTAATTTGCGGCCATAATTCTTCATCCCTCAACTTATTTATTTTATTTGATATGGAGTTAACAACCTGAATTGCTATCCTTATTTTTGTCGCTAACTTCAGGACTAACGTTCGAGTTGCATCGACTTTATGTGACTCTGCACCCCTTTCATCCAAATGCTTCAGCCGCCTGCTCTTTCTCTCATGGATTATTCTCATCTTTTCTTCAGTCTAAGCAAAACCATGAGAAGTGTCAGATAAAATGTATCTAGATCTGTAAGAAAAACAAATTAAGAGGAAATATCATATACTGCTAACAACCACGGATTTATTTTACGAGTGTCAGCTTAATATGTAAAGAACTCAAAATGCCAAAAAGGGAAGAACAGATACTTATGGGTGCTAGAATGGATTGCATGGCAACCTGGGACCACTGCAAGAATGGTAGCCATACAATTGGAGGCAAGATTATGATATGAAATATTATGGCATAGCACGTACTCACAAAAAATGGCAAGAATAAACATAAATATGATTTTCGAATTCAAATCACACGTAACAACTTACAAAACACGTCTTTCACTAGGAATGAATTACCATTCATCTGGAGTTTAATCCAATCTCAGTGAAGAGAAGTCCGTCTGCCTTATGCATCAATACACAAAAGATGAGCACTTGAATTGATCATTCTTTCATTTTACTCACGATGCAGTTCATTACTTGACAAGCTCCTTCATTCCCATTAAAATGGAACAGAACTCAAAGCCTCACAACACGTAAGAATAAGAACCCACCATGTTCAAGGCTAACCATTCATACCATTGCCTAGGGCTCCTCTGGAAGGATGAGAGGTCTTCGCCTACCTAATTCGCAGCCAAGTTGACTACTGAAGATGAATAAAAGAAATTCCCAGGTCCTTTTCCTCATGTTCATTTCTTTTTGTTCAGCACTACAATTTTACCTTTTTCTCCCCACTCTGTTAGCAACTAAAAATGCACTGAGACAATGAGTGATAAGAGCAGTTACTTCCTTTCCCAGTCATAAGAGGAAAAATTGTGCAAAGAGGAACAAGAAACCCAAGCTACGAAAACAATATCTAGATAAGTTCAGCACAGTTGGAATCAATCCATATATGTTCATAAACAACACAAAGCAAAAAAATAGTGTTACATCTATAAATGCATGCATGTGCATTTGTGTCATCAACAAACAATATTAACATCATGACCACCAGACCAAAAGCTTCGACTTATTAATTGGGGTTGACCACAAAATATCTCAGGATTAAAAAATGTATCCTATCAAAGAATAGAACACATAACAAACAGTCAAGCAATAGCAACTAGATTCAACCATGAATGCAGTATTTTTTGTTTTGAAAGGTATGTCAGACAAGGGCCGAACACTTAATCACAGCAGCAAACAACTGGTGTCAACTGAGCTCTGCAGCTCAATTCCAAGCTTTAAACAACATACCTTGACCTCATCATACAGTTTCTTCTCCCAAATATATAGTCTCTCAAGCGCAGATGAGAGGGTCACAGACTTCGACCCCATCTCCTTATGATAGTCAAGGGAAAGGGAACCAACATCTTCACTGGATGGCAATTCTCTAACACTATTGGAAGTAGAAGGCTGTGATGATAACGTATGTAAGGGAGTAATAGCATCCAACATCTTGGAAGACACTGCAGCAGAGTAGAATACCATTCAAACATAATGCCCAGGCATCCTCAAGAGACAAAGCAAAGCAAGAAAATCAAGTGACAATAATAATTAATATGCATCTCAATGCCTTGCCTTCTGAGGAAACGTATTAGTTAATCTATAATAATTTCAAATGAAGCAGGAAACACCCATGATTACATCCCATGCATTAGCATTATCATTTGAGAAGTAAAAGCTATGGCACAATTTTCATCGATGCTGGTAACTTAAGACCTCGCTGTTAGTTAAGCAATCAAATGGAATATTGTTACAATCAGTAACCTCGGTATGCATAAAATAGCAGACAACCATGACAAGCAATAGCATGCCATTTACTCAGACAGGTACAATCTTCATGGGTAAGCTTTTTATGCTATAATTGCTTACATAATTCCTTTATTTCTGTGTAATGTGTATATGTTTATGTTGTATCGGATGCTAAACTACTAGTTACTGCAACTTGCAGGAATTCATATGCATTAGTTGTCCAGCAACTTTCATACGCAAATAGGGAGAACATTAAGTTACTGCTCCCCTCTTAAATGTAAGCCATTAATCTGCCAGTCAGAGACTCAGAAGAGCTAGTATCATAAATATGCATTTTTTATCACCACCACCGGTAAACCATATGCAATAGAACACAACCATTGTTAAATGTTTTATTATCAGTCTATACAATAGTGCAGTTTTTCATCCACACCTTCATCTCCTTAAATTACTCAGAAGTGAAATTGGCAATGCCACATTGAAATGTTTAGCGTTTTTGCCAACAGGCGCAAAAGTTGTTTTTGATCCATGCAAAATGTTTGCAGCAACACTCGGGATGACAAAAAAAAGGAGAACATGGGTAGATGCCACGCAGCTTTTATGCCTAACTTTTCAAATACAACACAAGTTAACAGTGAGACAATGCATGGATGATTGGCAGCACATAATGCGGATGCATTCAAGCAGTCAACCTATCATGAATTCTGTGTTCGTGGATCCAACTGTAGACAGCAAATAATCAGAGGATTAGACAATTATAAGCCTTGGCAGACATATACCATCAATTCAAGGAGAGGTGTCTTCATTAACTTTAATATATTCAACCTGGACAAACAGGATTGACCAGCCAGCAAGTAACAAAATCAACAGATGTCAACAAAAGCTGCAACAAACATCCGCCTAGCCATTTAATGCCGCATGACTGCGACTAACAAAAACATGCGGTGTCCAACATTGAGCACAGACCAGAATCCACCACGATAACAGAATCTAGTCTATCCATTGGCAATCCAACAACTGAATTGCTAGAAAAAGCATGGCCATCCAACAAAATCAGAAGCTCGGTCCATCCTATATGAGATGAAACAAGCCCTGTCGCGCATCTGTAGTAGCAGGCCGCATGTGTTCTCGCATTTGGGACAAAAATGGACCAAGAATTCCCATGACATAAATTTAGTTGCAATTCTAAGCTGGCTGCTGAATGCCAAGGTGCAGTGCTAAAATAAAACCCTCCGACAAGGAAATGAATAACCTCTCTCCAGTGGTCATCAACCTAATGCATCCTAACTACCTAATGGGCAAAGCAAAGAAAACCAACAACCAAATCAGATGGAAATAACAGCCAAAATCCCGACCTTTATAAGCAGCGCTCTTCCCGCGGTAAGGCGGCTTTCCCACTTCAAGTAGCTTTGAGAGCTCACTCCCTGACTCCGAAGCCCGATCAAACAGGGCCTTGATTTCTTCCACAACCTCCGAAATACCCCGCGGCCTTCTCTGCCCCTTCGCCGGAGCGACATTACTTTTCCGGCCCTCCCCCACTCGCTCTTCATCCCCCGCCACATTCTTCTCCACCATGGGGACTCCGAACTCCACGCCCCTGCTCTTGAGATACGACGCATCTTCGACGATTCCTCCATCACCATCACCAGCTTGCGCGAATCTGCCTCCATCCCCTACGAATTTCTGCTCGCCATGGACTTCCTTCACAACCTCTTCTTGGTTGTCTTCGTCTTCCAGATCAGGAATTCCCTCATCCTCCCTCACCTCCTTCGAGTCGCGGCTGGGGGTGTACGGCGTAGAATAGCTGTGCTCCACGGCGTTGAAAACGTTCAGGAAGTCCCACGCCGAAGAGCTAGGCGGAGGCGGTGGTGGCGGGGGCGGGGCAGGCTGCCGGGAGGAAGATGAAGCTTCCGCCATAGGTGGCACCGCCGACGACGACGACGACGCGTAATAACCGTACGACATGGGTGGCATCATCTGCTGCTGCTGCTGCTGCTGCTGCTCCATCATCGAAGGCGGCGATCTGAAGAACCCGCCGTAATTGAAATTCGCGTAATACGGATACGCGTACGAGGAAGAAGGCTCGCCGACCTGCACCGTCTCTACCGTCGGAACGGTAGGTCGGTTCTGCATATAGTAGGTGTGATAACGCACCGGCGGCGATGGCGGCAGCATGCCTTCGTCGCGGACGTAGTCATGCAAGTCGCCGTGCAGCGACGAGCGGCCTTCGGAGTCCGAATCGGAGTCCGTGGGATGAAAATGCAGGTGAGAGTCGGAACTGGAATGGGAATGATGGTGCGCCGCGTTAATCTGAGCCGCCGGCGGAGGCAGATCCAGGCCAGGATCCGGCGCGAGCTTCCGCTGAGTCGGGAGGGGGAGTACCGGCGAGTGCGGAGCGTCTTCGTAGGCGTCGACGTCGAAGAAGCCGTGCAGCGAGTGGCCTAGGGCGCGTAGGTTTTGCGTATAGGAGAGGTGGGACTGGGAGAGGGCGTAGCGGTATCGGATAGCGGATTCGAGAAGCGCCGTTCGGTCGCGGCAGAGGGCTAGGGCAGGGAGATCGTCGAGCTTGGAGCCAGTGCAGCCCATGGTGGCGGTTAGGAAATGGAAGGCCGAGATTGGAGGACGGTCTGGGTGGGGAGTTCGATGAAGGTATAAGATGGAAAGAGGAGGAGAGAGTGGAATCTTGACAGCAAGGAGCGTGTCGTCGGTTTGCTGCTGCTGCTGCTGCTGCTGCTGCTGCTACGACTGCAGGACAGAGGAGGAGGGGAGAAGGGGGTGGAAGGGGCGTGCCGAGTGCGCATCGTGTGGGGCGGAAGTCGTGCCGTATGTTAACGGGGTGAGTGAGAGCGTCGAACAGTCATAGCGTACTTGTCTATTTTTAGTTTTCGATGATTTTTCAGATGCCGCCAGGCGCCAGCGGCTGCGAAGGCCACGGGGGTCGGTGGTTTGTTGCGATCCATGCCGTCTGTTTCACGGCCACGTAGCGCATGGTTATAATCTCAGACGTAAAGCCGACGGTTTCAAGTGATTTATGTATTTTCCCCCCCTTGTGATAATTTTTGGGTTTGTTCAAAGCCACACATTTTCTGGTGAGTGTGGGAACAGTAGAGATCTTGCACGAATGGAGCATGCGGAGCCTCGAGCAACGTAACAGAAGGATGGGCCGCGAGTTACGGCTATTCGATAAATACTCCTTCGCTGTTGCAGTACTGTTTTGCCACGGCAGTGCATGCAAGAAGTCTTTCCGTGATAAAACTTTTTCACGGAAAGTTTCTGACGTTAAAATTTGTAAAATGTAAAAAATGATACGGTATAATAGGAATTATAAAAAAATAAAGAAAATAAAATTAAAATAAATATGTTAAATTTGTAGCTAATTATGCAAAAGTAATTATAAAGTATAATAATTACATAGAAAGAAGTGAAAAAATAATTAAGAAAAATAAAAAATTTTAATTTGCGCAGTTTTTGAATAAACAAAACCCCTAGAAATGGCCTTGAAAAGGCACCGTTAATGGAAGCCGGAAGCTGCATAAATCTGCTTCCGCCTCCGCCTCCGCCTCCGCCTCCGGTCCGGCCCGGCCCGGATGCTCACCGACCTACAAGACCTATCTCTCTGGGGTTCTAACGACTAGATAAAAGTTTTCCGGCAGATCAACGGTCTGGATCATCGGCTCGAGGGAGCGCATGCATAACTATCAGTTCAGGATCATACTATTATCAGGCCTCCGCGTCTCTGCATGAGGGTATTCGCAGCGCGTCAGCGTAGTTCCAAAGCTAAGCATCTTACACGTGCGTGCAGTATATTCTCCCAGAAAGCAATTGACGGGACTCAATACATTCCCGATGAAGGCAAATGTCACACGTATCCTCTTTGTACTCGGTTGGCGGCGCCTGGCGCATGGCAAGGTGCGAGTGTGCGACGGTAAGCCGTCGTCGAGGCAGCTTTTTGACGCCTGTCGCTGCGCTTCCTTCACGCTCTAGAGGGTTGGTAAAATAAAATTACCAAAGAACCCTTCTCACTTCCCGCTGTCAGACAATGCTGGAGCACGGTCGCCGGCGACTTCTTTTGTATAGAGAGTCATTAGCGTCTCGGCCTTTTGTTGGCTGGACGGTTGGAATTGTAGCAGGCATGCGACGTGGACTATGGCAAATGATTCGATCGACTGACCGGGTGTGGGGCCCACCGACGAAATCCACGTCAGATTCCGGCACCACCGATAAATTGGGAGAGGATGTGCCCGTTGAGCCACGAGATGGGGATCAGGTGAGGTCGGGGTGTACTTAATGCTGATCTTATATTTAAAATTCGTCTTTGTTCTTGTTGTTATACTAAGGATGTGTTTGGTTGGAGGTAAAACTTTTGATGAAAAGTTTTTGGAGTAGAAGTTGTGAAATCAATAGAAAATGATGTAATGTAATAAGAGTAATGATGAGAAGTAAAGAGAATAAAGTTAAAATAGATAGATTAGTTGTATAGGTAGTTGTGTAGAAATGATTGAAAAGTAGGGTAGTTTGTATAGAAAAATA
>JAXCLR010000063.1:57010560-57026734 GCA_035584095.1 Annona squamosa | reverse complement strand
TTGTGTAGAAATGATTGAAAAGTAGGGTAGTTTGTGTAGAAAAATGTGAAAAAATAATTAAAAAATAGAGTAATTATTGAGAGTGAAAAGTTTTAGATTGAAAAGTTTCAGTTGACATTTTTTGATACGAAACAAACGCACCCTAAGTTGGAATAAGTTTGGTTTGACCTCCATTTTCTTTTAGTATGTATTGGTATATACTTCACGTGGGTATTCAAGCTAAAAATGTGAGTCAAGTACAATGGTTTTTAAAATTTATGACTCTCTCAAGTAAAACATCATTGCTTAAATAAAAAATAAGTATTAGAATAAATTAATGAAACATACTTTATTCAAAATTTTATTCACGACTTGAAGAATTAATAATTTTTCTAACTCATTCAATGCCTTTTGTAGTTTATCTAAAAAATAATTCTTATAAATAATTCCAATAACAAGTAATCAAAATTCAAACATATCCAATTGAAGTAATCAAGCAAGTAATAAGATTATGTGGACATAGAATTTGAAAATTTTCAATAACAACTAATTAAAATTCAAATACAAAGCATTCACAACTTCACATTTACGGTAATAAATTACTCACAACAATATTATAAAATATTTATATTTTAGCATTCAAAAGTTACCTACTTATAACAAAATACAAGCTCTACAGTAGAAGGCGTCTGCCCATAATCACCGTTGAAAATCATTATTGAAAATCGCTACTAGAATCGATATCGGAATCACTGCTGAAAATTCCTGTTATAACCAAAACATGGGAGACGAATAAAAATCAAGAAAGGGGAAAGGAAAATTTGAAATAGAAAATGGGAAAATGGAAATGCCTTTCGAAAATGAAGAATATGGTCATTGGAGATGGAGACTGGCAACATGGAGACAACGGAGAAGAGACAATGGAGAAGCTAGGCATGGTTGGGGCAGGTCGCGAGTCGACACCCCCCTCTAATTCTCACCCCTAATTGAGCCGTGGAGGAGAGGTCACGGCTTCCTGTTGGTTTACCTAAAGAAAATGGAGCTTTTGCAAATCTCACTCTTAGAGTGCCGTTTGGAAATGTAGATTTTGAGATATGGTAGAAAATGAAAAAAGAAATAATTTGATAGAAGCAAATTTAAAATATAGAAAGAAAAATGATTAAAGTATGATAGTAATGTTTGAAAAGCATAGTTGTTAAATAGTTAATTCATTTAGGAAATAAATACATAAGAAAAAGAAAATTCATGGTTTCCTACTTATTTTGGAAATATTTGTAATCCAATCCTTAGCGAAAAAAGCCACCGGTCTCTTTTTTATTTGTTTTCGTATAATTAACCTTTGAGCTTTCAATTTTGCAAAACTAACCATTTGAGTTTAAAAGTTATGTAGATTCATACCTTTATAAAAAAAATGTTATTGTTTACAATTTTTACTTAAGAAAATTACCCTACTTTTTTTAAATCCTTAAAGTCAAGGGGTTAACTTTATAAATTTTATTGCATTAATAAATTAAATTTAGTTTGTCTTCATTTAGATTTTTATAAATTTCCTACTTAAAAGAATTCTACAATAAATATTTTTACATTGGCTATTTGGGATTTTTGTATTTTAAACCCTTTAACTTTGCCTATCTGCATTTTAAGCCTTGAAATTTGGTCGGTGGCATTAATCCTGAAAACTTTGGTTTCTTTGCATTTTAAACTCTATATAGTAACGGCGTTAAAAACTTCATTAATCCGTACAAAATGATAAAAAAAAAGAAATATTTTTATATTTTAAACTTGACTATTTGTCTTTTTATTTTATTATTAAAGGCTTCAATAACATTTTTACCTTTAATAGGTATTTAAAAAAATATTGAAGGATATTTACTTCATTTTACATGAATTGATGATACTTTTTAATGTTGTTATGAGTTAGGGTTTAAAATGCAAATGAACTAAAATTTTAAGTTTAAAATACAAATAGTTAAACTTTAGGATTTAAAATACAGATAGGAAAAATTACAGAGTTTAAAATGCAAAATACCTACTATTTGGAAATGCATAAAAGTTGTTGATTTTGTTTGCCCAACTTCGCACATTAAAATGCCCAATTATGGATTGCTTGCAATGTTCGTTAAGTACACTCGGGCGACGTTAACTGGTCAATGGTGTCGCGATGAACAGCTGATGGCGCGGTGCATTTGGCATATTCTACCTAGAAGTATTAACGGATCGGGTTGAACGGGCTGGAGCCTAATCCTAATCCTAACCCATTTAAAATATCTCAACCATAATTCATTTATTAACCTATTTAAAAAACTTCAACCCTAACCCATTTATAGCCAATTTAATAAATGGATTTGTGGGTTGTTAATGGGTTATATGGCAAATAACCTAAAGCCTAAATTCTAGTAGATAATGATCTCGTAGGAAGAGACATGAGGATGTTTTCGGTATAAGAAAATGAAAATAGGGCAGTAACAGAAAAATAAAATTAGAAAAGCAGTAAAAAATGAAAATTAGGTAATTTGAGGAAAACTTATAAAGGAAAAATAACCCAGGGGTTTACATGTATAGATATATATATATATATAACTTTAATGAGTCAGGCGAGTTAAATAGGTTGAATGAGTTAAACGGGTTGGAAAAATTATATGAGTTAAATGGGTTACTAAACGGGTTGACGAGTTATAAAATCTCAACCCTAATCTATTTATCTAATTAAATGGTTAAACAGGTTGGCAGATCATAACTCATTTATTCAAAAATCTCAACCTAAACTCATCCATAAACGGGTTGGACAAGCGGGTTAACAGGTTGACCATAACCATTAACACCCCACTTCTACCTACACAATGCAAACGAGCAACTGATTTTCTCTGCACTTTTCTTCATCGGTTTCCAACGTCCTACAATTGCCAATACAGACAATAGAAAATCAACCGCAACCGAGGATGCAATTTGAGTAAGATATTCATAATTATTCATTAACCCAACCTTAAATTGGGTAAGATAGGGTAAAAAAAATTTACACATGGGTACAAAATAGGGTAAAAATTATTATCTAGCTCCCTAAATAAGATAAAAACATAATATAGATGTTGGGTACCTTGAATTGACCTAGATTTGTACCAACATGGATACCCTAATATATAAATAACTATAAATATATGTATATAAATAAATACATAATAGTTTTTATCACCCATTCATCAATAAATTATTGTTAGTTTAATTTTTTTTATTTATTTTTAATAAATTGTATAAAATTTGTATTTGTAATGATCGATAATTAAAACATGAATGCAGATGATGATATCAATGTAATTATTAATATATAACAAGGCCACAAAAATGTAAAAATAGATGTAAATAATAAGAAAATGAAATTATTTATAAACTATAAAGTCTAAAATATAAATGAATATTACTTTATATTAATTAAAACAATAAAAAAATATTTGTTCATGTTTCATCATTAGTTATTGTAGGAACTGATTTGGAATCGAAACAAAAACTAACCCTATAGGTAATGGGTAAGGTAGAGAATAGTAGAAACTGATCCTATGATCGGGGAGGATAAGGTAAATTTTTTGAAAATAGGACGTGGATAAGGTAAACTACTTTTCTTACCAAACTAATCCAAGTTATACCACTAATTACAGCATCATGAAACGACATATTTTGTATAGACAATCTCAACATTGAAAAGTTTTGCCAAGATGGGCGAGTTTTATGCATTTTCAAACAACCTCTTAAAATAGAAACAAAAATATTCAACCTAAATTAAATAAAAAAATTTTAAAATGAAAATTATATGCTTTTCGAAATAAGTTAATAAAGTAATTATTTAAGATTGTGTTTGGTAATAAACAAAATTTAAAGATTATAGAAAATTATTTGAAAATTTGTAGTAACATTAATTGCGAAACTTATTTATGAATGAGAATTTGCAGAATCTAAATTTATATTTCATATATTTCTATTATAATATATCAGGACTAATTTTATAAGATGGTGGTACTAAATTATTAAATATTAGGACTAATTTTAGAAAATTTTCATATTTGTTGTATTTTCATTGTATTTTTCTTTTACGATACAAGAAATTTAGATTTTTAAATTAGGTATTTGTGAAAATTTACAAATTCTGAAACACCGCAAGTCAATTTATTTAACACAATAAATACTTGTATAAATAATTTTTTTTATTGCAAGCAGTGGAGGGGATGGAAGAGATGTTTCCAGCAGGGTTTGACTTTGAGTGGCTGGGATAAAATTCAATATGTGTTTACAGTGACCTATGTTCGGGACCATAATTTCCATGAACTTTTAAAAAAATTTCATTACTTTAAAGTTTTTTTTTCAAAAGTGACGTAATTTTTGAAATAAAAATTATAAACAATATTTTTTGATGGAAGCTTAGATTTGCAGAATTATTGAACTTAAAGGGTTGCTTTGGTAAATTAAAAAGTTCAATGTCAGTTCTGAAAAAATCAAACGAAAATAAGGCGGGAGTAATTTCGTTGAAAAAATGCAAAACATGTGTTTTTTCTGAGTTAGATTTGCAAATCTTCAAACTTAGAGCGTAATTTTTTCAATTATTCAAACTTTGTGGGTGAATACATAAAATTGTAAACTACCGGATTAAATTTGCAATAATAATAAAAATAAATAATAATAATAATAATAACTTAGACAAAACGTCAGCAGTCAACATTTCCCAGGTATTTTTTCTGCTCCGCGCCGCACTCAGCTTCATTTCATGGCGTGCGTGTCAGGTCCAAATTCATCGTACCGGTAAAAAGTCAATCCCGGATCGCGTTCAACGGCACAGAAGATTGCCACCAGTGAAGGTGTGTTGGGTAATTTGTAAAAATTATTAAGTTAAAATTTTTTAAACTTCACATCTGTCTTTTTAAAATTGTTTTTTTTATATATCTTTCTGTACAACAATTCTACTTTTCAATCATTTATACACAAATACCGATATAACTAACATATTTATTTTAAATTTATTTTCTTTACTTCTTGTCATTACCTCTACAATGTCACGTCATTTTCTAATAATTTAATAACTTTTATATAAAAAAATTTCATCGAAAATTTTATAACTTCCCAAATACACCCCAAAACTTGAAATATATTAATGTTAATGAGACATGTTCCTTATTGTTGGCTGTAATTGTTAATTTAGAGGGAAAAAATTGTGAAAAGAGTTCTGTAAAATAATTTTGAAAGAAAAATCCAAGAGCGATGAATAAGAGCAAATGGTAATTACATGAAAAAATATAAAAAAATTAAAAAGTAAAATAATTGTATGAAAAATGTGTATAATTGATATAAAAATAAGGTAGCTATATGATAAGAACAAATTGTTTGATTTACTTTTTTTATTAGATTTTTTTATTTACTAACCAGTCACAATCATTTAGTGATTACCATTTATCCCTCCTATATAATGGTTTCTAGGTATATAGAAAAATCACTTCCTAAACATTACATCAAGGGTATATTTTGTAAGATATAAAAGTAAGATTTTAACTGTTTACCTATCGTAATTATTATCCTTTATTGTTATTATATATTTAAATTATTTTTATATTTTTCGTTTATCTTATTTATTTTATCGTTATTCTTTTTACTCATAATGATTACCCTTATCAATTTTTTTCTTATTTTTTAATCTCTTTCATTGGCCAGTAAGAAAAAAAAATAAAGAAAAGATTTATGTAAGATTTAAAAACTAAGAATGTAATATGGTATAATTTAGATAATTATTATTGGTATAACAAAGAAAAACAAAATAAATTAGATAGTAATAAAAGAGTATGTGAAAAATAATTAAACTGTATAATTATATGGCCGATCCAAATGATCTTATGAGCTTAAATGGTGTGTATGGAATGATTTTTTTCAATTAGTGTCAAATGTAATTTTTTACACTTTCAATCAATTTTTTCTTATTCACAAACACATATATTGCATTCTTATTCCATTTCTCCATGGTATGCACGCCTCTTCAATTCCTTCAAACAAGCTCATTAGTGTAATAATCTAATCTGTGCATATGTATGATCTTAGCATTTATTATTGTTATTGTTTAATTTTATCTTTCTTTTCATTTTTATATGAGCTTATATATTATCTTTACATATACTAAAATTGTATTATTTGTTATTTTGTATGCATTGTTTATAAGTTTAAAAATTAGTTGCTTTCATTTGGCAAAAGGAGGTTAAAGCTATTGATTTTTGGCTAACATAGGCATATCTTGGTTAGTAAAAGTCTATATTTGTGTCTAGAATTTCAGATTGTGATATTGCTGAGAGCATTGTATCTCTCATTTAAGAGATATTGGTCTCCTTCACTACTAATGTGTATTGTAGGTGGTTACTAGTAAAAAAAATTTCAAGTAAAAAAGACTCAAATGATTTGTATACGGACATAAATATTAGATCATTGCCCTTAATTAAAAAAGGAAAATGGCTAAGTGATTAAGATATTACCTCCATATTGGGTGTAAAAAATAAAGAAATTTTTGAACAAAACAATGATAGACAGTGTAGTATGATATAAGTAATGATTAATTGTAGGTAAAATAAAGACAAAATAAACAAATTAATTGCATAGAAATACATGAAAATAATGAAAATGTAAAGACAATAGTAAAAAGTATATTAGTAAGAAATTCAATTCGACGTAGAACTACATCAAACGGTATATATGAATGAGCGGAAAGTTTTTTTTTTTTTTTTTAAACCACCATCCAAATTTACCTGTGTGGAAAAAAAAAAAGTTGCACGCGCACTGGACTACTGCTAATTAATGGACAGCATTAAAAAAAGGACGGATAAAAATAAATCCATGGCCGGTCCTTTAAACAGGCATAAATAGGATAATTTATTATGCACGGGCCTACTGCGCAGGACCACCTGATCGCTGTTTTCTTTCTTTCATTTTTTTTCTCATTCCCTCCTCGACCTATTTAATATTTTTGACATGGGCTTGAATCACGCCCCCGGCATACCTGTGCTTCATACGTCAACTATAAATTGTACTTAATGGCGTCTCTATCAGTAGAGACTCGCAAATAATACTTCAAGCATCCGATTTCTTAGAATTTGGACAGGGTTTAAATATCAATAGATCGAGCAGAGTCATGACTTCTACGCGATTAATTAAGTTCTGAGTTAGCGAAATGCAATTGCAATGCGCCCTGACTCCCACCATTTCGGCTCTCATTTTCGTGGACGAAAATGGCAATCGTTTTGGGGTCACAGCGAAATTTCCCAACCATCTTTTAAGGTTACATAAATATTATGGTTGGAGGAATTAAAATTCCATACAACCACTCCAAAACCGCATTGGTTCTAGAACCAGTGCTTTTCTTTCGTGGTGAGTTTCTTCTTAAGCATTCATTCACCAAATCCACCGCATACATTTCTTTGAGCTATAACACCTTGCGGAATTTTGCCATTTAAAAGCTGACTGCTAAGGTCTATTCCCCGCCTGTCAAAAATACCCAGCATTACTGTCCTCCAATAAGTTCCAATAAAATTTCATTAAAAAAAAGTTGTAAAAAATCATTAAACCAGTTGACCAAACACACTCAATCTGGCCGAGCTACCAAATACCAGCTAAACTTTTCTGTGATATTTTAAGTATTTAAAAACTTTGCATGTTTTTTCTTTGATCATATTTATACACCAGCCATCAAATATTACAAATCAGTACATACAAGTTGTCACAACAAAAGAAGTAGATAACACCCCCGTCATTTGAAGGAAAATTAGTACTCCCACAATGCAGAGATGAGAATTGAACCTAGGATTTGGAGGGCAGTATGGCCCCGTGCTTTCCATTGCGACATCAGAAAGCAAAAACTTTGTGTGTCGAAGATAACTTCTATCACATACTATTTGAGCGCATGGAAAGTCATAAGCTTGCATGATAAACAGAGCTAAGTAATTGAGAATAACTATTGAAAAATGAGAGAGTTATGTAATATGATAGGGCAAAGTGATAATATAAATTCAGATTAAATAATGTAATTATATAAAAATGAGAAAATAATTGAAAAATAAAATTAAGATAAATAAGACAGATATTGATGCTTTTGACTTTTCCATTTTACTATATTCCATTTCATTTGCATTTGCTAAACACTGTCGTAGAGTGGATTAATATATGGGATGGAAATATTTACTCGACCAACAATGTAATTATCAACTTATAAAATTATAAATCGCCAAAAATTTTCCCATTGAATTTTTAATCGAAGTGATAATTGTCCGGAAAGAGGTTAGCAAAAGGGTATTTGTATAAATTAAAGAAAGTGAAAGGCTAAAGTAATATATTTATGACATAGGAAAATAATTAGGATTGAAGAGAATAAAAAGAAAACTTTCATAAGAATTGGATAAAAATATGTATATAAATTACTGCAATATAGAGATAAACGGTAGAAAAATAAGATACATAAGTAAGCTTTCAAATCGTATTAAGAGATGCCACTGAGGTTGTGCCTCAGTGGTGCAGGACATGACCTCACAAGTAGGTGTTTCTGGGTTCAAATCTCCTCCGCAACATTTCTGAAGTGGTGGTGTTGCAAGTCTCCTCAAGTTTGTAGGAGTCGTCCACCGGTAGAAAAGTTTAGAAGTAGTAGATAATTGTTAGCAAATTGTAAGAATATCTCAGAATTTAATTGTAATACCAGTTGAGATTGTATTGTATGAATACTCGTAAAAAAAAATCGTATTAAGAGATAAGTACGGCGAAGTATTGGCCCGGAGTACCAGAAAAGAAATATTAATAGGATTTCGGACCCACAATTGGCATTTTACGTTCCTCCATGGGCTGCGTAGACGTCTTCTACGAAGAGGGAGAGGTGATTTTATATTCTCCCGGCCAATGATGAAAGAGCACGAAATTATTACTCTTGTGCAGCACGAAATGCCAAATCATTCGCAAATGAATCCCTTTTTCAACTGTAAATGTGAATACGAAAAAATAAATCCAAGCCGTCCATGACGGGTTTACCACGCCACGCATACGGCTCTGCAGTATATACAAAAACACTGTGTTTACTTCTACTTCTCAGGGATTAGCCTTCTCTGTCATTTTCCCGTCATGCATTGCTAATTCACAGAAAATAATCCGTCCACGTAGCCATTTTCACTTTGGAATCCATCTCATAAAAGCTTAAAAGTGTAACTCTTCAAGTGGACCTCATTTACATTGTTTAATTTCATTATCGATTTTTTTATTAAAAATGCATTAATTTTATTTAAAAATAAATATGAGTGGTCACTCGGAGTTTACCTTTGTGGTAAGCCTATCTCGGTGTGGTTGGGTATTTGATTCCTGGCACGTGTGTGGCAATGTTTATTTTTTAATACAAATTGTAGTGACTGGAAATATATATATGTATCAAACATAAATATAAGCGAGTCAATAAACGAGTATTCTTTTAAAATGGTAATTAAATGTAGAATTTGTTTGTTCAGAATAAAATGGGAATGCAAAAGTTAATACCCAATTATCCTATATTTTTTATTTTGACTTTCATATTCCAATTATTTCCTATATATTTTCATTAATTTTTCATGCAACAACTTTATCCATTTTTCCTCTAATCCCACTTTTCCTCCAATCACATCCATTCCATTCTTATTCTCCATTTTCATCCTCAAAACACAACCATAATATCATTAAAATTCTCTATCTTATGTGTGGTCTATGCAAATAATTAAGTGTATTATTCTTAATAATAATATATCTCTGACTGACATGGGGGGAATCTTTGAGTCAAAAACTTGTCTTTTTAAAAATAAATAAATAAAAATTGCCACTAGAGGAAGCATGACATCTGATCCACTTGAATATATCCAAAATGGGGAAGCGTTTCGAGATTGCATGAAAAGATATAGGACACTACCTAGATCAGAGTTCGGTGTGCCCACACCGTCAATAGCGGAGCCAGAACCTTTGTTGAGTGGGGAAAATTCATAAGAAGAGGTATGCTGTCGTGGGGAAAATTCATATGAGGGGGTATGTTGTTGTTGTTATTGTCAGAGGGTTGGGGGAAAGGGGTATGTTGCTCTTGTTGTTCTCAGGGGGTTCTCAAATATTTTCAGCATCGTTTGACCTCATTAATAATGAAAAATCCTTGTTATTTTAATCAAGAGGATAAATCGTGACCGGATATTAATGAGATTGAAATAACAATACGGTGAGATTTAAGCGACTTAAAACTGTGTTAAAATTATTCGGGGTTGTGCAGTGAAAACTAACATTGTTTTTAAATATTTTCAGCATCATCAGACCTCATTAATAGCAAAACAAAAAATAAATAAATAAATAAAAACTTTGTCATTTTAATCAAGACGATACAATGTGCCCAAATATTAATGAGATTGAAATAATCATATGGTAAGATTGAAGCAATTTAAAATTATGTTAAAATCATAAAACAAGAAAATTATATATGTACCCATTCTTATCCAAGCAAATCATCAGTAAGACATGAATCAAATTATGCTCATGAGAGTCACCACTTGATAATGAAGTGGTTTACAAGGGTGTGAATAAGGTGTTAGAATAGAAAGGCTTAAGATTTGAAGTTTGTTAAAAAAGGTAGTGATCTCATTGTCCTTTTCTTGAAGTACAACTCTATCCAGTACACTTGGTCATTCAAAGTGATTAGTCTGGTAAAAAAGATATGCTTATGAGATCTTTACACATTTTTATATTTTTGATTTTTTGCAAAGATACATGGCCTAAGAAAAGTTTTTCCCTGTCTAAATATTATATTTTTCTTATGTTTGAGATTTTTAAATTTTCAAAAGTAAAAATCCAAAAATCTAAAATTTTATATGTAATGCAAAAAAAGAGTAAAACTCGCCCAAGAGATGATTGTGCAAGCATTGAAGTGGCCTGGACTTGTATGACATGTCTACTGTTAAATAGCTAATGAAAATATTAGATGGCTATAATAATTTCGCGTAACGCCTAAATCCCACTTACATAAAATTAAGGTGACGTGAACATTTTGAATTCAGCATCAATGTGAAAGGGAAAAAGGAAAACTTGTGAATCATTTTGACGTGAGCTATACATGTATATACATTGATTCAAGTTGCTCATTTCCCCCTCCAGAATACCAAGCTAAAAGAAAAAAATTGTGTTTGAAAATGTGTAAAAATTTGTCAATTTAAAACTTTTCCTTTTTTATAATTATTTTATTTTTTAATAATTTATTTACATTTTCCTATATAACTATCCTATGTTTTAATCATTTCTACGCAACTACCTGTACAACTAATCTATCTATTTTAATTTTATCATCTTTACTCCCTGTAGAAGCTTGGTCAAAACCACCTCTAACACGTGTCTCTATTCCAGTTCACACTTCGTCTCTACTCCTGAAGGAACCTGGTTCCGACGCCGACAAATCTAAAAAATCTACTAAATATATGGGATTCTAACAAACAACTAAGGTGACTTATAAAATGAAGAAGAATCCACGAAAGAGAGGGCTCAAGACTCTTATCTATACTACAAATATATTTTTCCCCAAAACCTTCAAGAATCTTAATTATATTGGGAATCACAATAAAAAACCTATCAATGTGTGTACATTCATTTTGGACTTCTACATTCCTATCAAAGTCTAGTCATTATTCTATTATATTATATCATTTTCTTTCAATTGAAGAGTTTTTATATAAAAAAAATTTTCATTAAAAAATTTTCACTTGTAAAGCATACTCCTAGTATTTTTTCACCAAAAGGTTGAGGGATCTCACAACTCTTCTTAGTTCGGAAGCAAGACAAAAATGTCAGATGAAACAATCTGCAAAATGAGAAGTGATTTTGTTAGCCAGGGCTAAGTAAATATTTCACTTAGCCCACCTTAAAAAATTTATTTACAATAATTTTTTTTAACTTTTTTCTTCGTACACTTGTTTATCTAAGTGTATTTAATATATAGACCAAGTTTTACCATTTTTGGAAATGTGTATATATTTTTTAAAATTTTTAAATATAAGAGTATTTTAAATATATATATACATAAATGTTTAAAAGTCTCAAAAAAATAGATAAACATGTTTAAAAATGGTAAAACTTGGTCTATATATTAATTACTCTTAGATAAACAAGTGAGTGAAGAGAAAAATAAAAAATTATTTTAAATAAGATTTTTAAAATCGACTAAATGAGACCTTTATTCAGTCCGGGCTAACTAAAATCATTACTACTGCACAATTATATATTCTTTAACGTTTGCTGCCCAATGCAAGTCTCGGAAAACCCGGGCATTAGCGCGCTCTCTGTCTCTCTTCTCTACCTCTTTTCCATGCAAAAGCAAAACGCATACCACGCCTCACGCGCATTGCGTACGAAGTGTTTTGGCTTTAAGAAGACACTTGTATTTACGTGCAGAAGAATCACAGATACCGACGTTGGCATGCGTGCCTAACTAGCTTTGTTGGACCGGAGTTCTGGTGACTGGTCTGGGGCTGGTTTGAATTCGAAATTTCGAATATGCCCCATCCAACTCGAGGTTGGCCAATGCGTAAACTGCGTATGCCGTTTTGTTCCCAGTTTCGAAGCTCACCTTCTCAGGTAAAAAAGGGGAAAAAAAAGTAAAAGTCTACATTCGTAGGTATAATGGTACATGGCATCGCTCTTTTTTAGCTCGGTAGTTTACCCACTGTCTTCCAATTCTAACAAGCTCCTTAACCAAGTTGCTTTTCTATCTTTGAAGATAAACCCCTTTTTCTTTTCTGGGAGAAGTTACATGATGCAGGTCACCAATAAATGCTGACTGAAAAGTGAAAACCCATTTTGTCAAAAGCAAGTCTCTCCTCTGTCCATTCTTCTGGAATGCCTTGCCTCGCGGTTTATCTGAATTACTGCAAAAAGGAAAGAAAAACTTCTATTTGCTGCCCCTAACATTCACCAACTCTGGCGATTACACATTTTTTTGGAAAAAGTCTATCTTTTCCAATGCTGATATTCCACTACTCCCGTGAATTTTTATTTTTTCGAGAAAACTTCTCACGTGAGTTTTGGTTATGGGTCAACAAGGAAAGAATGGGATAAGAATGAGGTAAGAATTTTAATATATAAGTATGTTAGAAATGTAAAAAAAGTGTATTGAAATTGAAAAAATGGTGATGAAAATGAAAAAATAAACTATCATTTTTTTACAAACGAAAATATTATTTCAGATAAGTGTAAAATTGTATACCAGTATCATCCGTTCTTAGCTATGAACAATCCCCATAGGCTTCTTCATAATCATCCATTCCACTGATGAAACGAAATGATATTTTCGATTTCAACAATGAATTTTATCATTTTTAATACTGTTTTACTATTATTTGTACAGTTTTTATTTTCTAATACATTCATATCATAATTTTTTACATTTTAATACTATTTTTCATATATCTTACAACATCTTATTCTCCAATATATAATAATTCATAGAAATCTACGTAAATTACATGTTTAAAAATAGGCCCTACATTCTATTTTTAATGTAATATAAAATATGTTGTAATTGCTTTAATTAATAGCCCATTTTTATGTAGCATCCTATTTTTCTGGTTGCTTATTTATAATTATTATACCTTTGAAATCGTATCTTTCATGAGGCCTTTGAAACGTGTGACTTTATACAAGGATTGGCAAGCATGTTTAATTATTTTAAATATTAAATGCAATGCATAAATATTCTCGTTTAATTGTCTCTCTTGGATAGGCTATATAAATGCATAAAAACTCTTTTTATAATATTCTGAAACTTTAAAAATTATGTTATACAAACACCCAAAACATGTATACCGATCTGCAATTATGCAAAATTAAACAAGTTGTTTCACCTTGTTTATCTAACGTAGGATGTTCAATTGCCCAAACTATACTCCACGACAATTCCAAAAAAAAGAGGAAAAGACATTGACATCTGCATAGATGACTTTGATTCTGCCATTTTGATCGATCAGACCAACTCCAGTTGGGCTCGCAATCTTGCCTCGGCGTTATGAATGATTCGGCATGAATTTGAACCCGAACATAAATAACAAATAACAAGGATAAAGATCCGCCTGAAAAAGTGGAGGGGAAGGTATTTCTGAAAATTATTGCAAACAATTTGCAGATATACTTATATAGACAATTATAGATATATCTACATAGTTTCAAGATTTGCAGATTACCCGGTATAATTTACCCAAAATGACAAGCATACCCATGTTAATGGAAGAGTTGAGACATCTAGGCAGGTTCTATTAATTAAAATTCCATATTCCGAAATTGTCAATTCGTTTGAGGGCATGAATGGGTACTTGGCTCCCTCAATCGCCTTTTGATTTCATAGCTGCTCTTTTTATCGTTGGTCGGCTTAGATTCAATCTCCATTTTATAGGCTCTGCAAACTAGGCTTGAAATTGGACACTGAACTCGGTTTGGATTGTTAGTTCAAGCAACGGATGCATGGAATTTCTAGTCAGCTTATGCTAGGAATTTTACAAATACCGATTGGTGATGTAGGGTATTCACGATCTATGGCAGCCAACAGCAGGCATGTTTACCAACTGAGTCGTGCTCAGTTGGTGGCCATAGCGGTAATAGGGCATTTGCGAAGCTGTGGTCAGGGGTTCGAATCCCATGTTGGGATTTCGGCCCGGAAAATGTTGTGGGAGCTGTGGTCTCCCTTTAGCTTAGTGGAAGCTGTGTCTTCCTAATTCTTTGGTGAAGCTGTGTCTCCAAATTTCTTTGGTGGAGTTATGTATCTCCGTATTTGTAAGAATGTCTCAGAATTTCAATGTAATATGTATTGAGATGTATGTAAATATAATTATCAAAAAAAAAAAAAAAACAGCAGGCGTGTTTGCAATTGGCTAATTAGGGTTGGGTTTTTGTAGGAACGATTTTCGATTTTCATCGCCACTGCTTGATGGTTGATAGATGTTACTTTTGGAATTTTGCCACTACTTGAATCAAAGTGGGTAATTGGAATTTCTAATTTCATGGTTGCAAGTGCGTTGAAGGAGGAGGGCAATGAATTTTGCAAACGAGTTGTTGGTGCATGCTGTTGGTTGTTGCTTCATCGAATTGCATTGCTGCCTAAATTAAATTGTCGCTGTCGATTTTCTGAATAGGGTCGAAGATGAGGCAAATGACACGATCAATTGCTGCCCGTTCTTCATCCTAGATGCAAGACTACTAAAGGCGGGTTCGAGCCATCGGCTGATTTGAAAGTTGTGTAATCGTGCTGCTGGAATGGGAGTGAGACTTGTTGCAGAAATCCTTGTCTACCATAAATTATAGTTGCATGATGCTTGACGAATCATGATTTGTGGTCTTCGGTTCTGTTCTGGTTTGCACAAAAGGGCCGCTACTACAATGTGATCGGATGGATGGCTAGCGATGACCAGCTGGATGGAGCTGCTTGATGATCAGTGGGAAAAAAAATGATTGCGAGATTGAAGCAGAGTGCGAAATCGAATGGTTGGATTGCAAAAAGGAAGGTCGCAACTCCTATGACATTTGAGGTTTGGCTGAATTTGGGACTTTGTGTTGCTGTTTGAAGTTGATAATTTGTAGAAGAAGCATTTGCTGGATTTTTGGTCTGCAATGATGCTAATACGCTATCGGCTTTGCCAGATTTGATGGACATGGACGGTTGTGGTTGTTGTTGTAATTTTGTGGCCAACTGCCACTATCGTTTGCTCGAATTTAATAGAGGTCGTGGTACCTAGAATCTCTTCTCATGAGCTACCTGAGATGTTCTCTTCCCTCCAGCTGCAAACATACCATCAAATAATGATTTTTTGTCACTATAGAAATTTCTAAGTCACATAATAAATGTAACTCGCAGAAAAAAGCCTCATGGGTACGCATGACATTTTATGAAAATTATACGGAGATAATATGCAAATCGTAAAATTATGTGGGTATAGTTGCAATTATCGTCAAACTTTGTAGATATATATCCAAATTACTAGTGATATAATATGATAAGTGACGTGTGAATGAATAAGTTGATTGTGTGAGAAAATAATTATAATATAAAAGTAGAAATAAAAAATAAGATAATTTGATAGGTAAATGTCAAAAAGTTGATTGTGTGAGAAAATAATTATAATATAAAAGTAGAAATAAAAAATAAGATAATTTGATAGGTAAATGTCAA
>JAXCLR010000063.1:56994856-57009614 GCA_035584095.1 Annona squamosa | reverse complement strand
TAGGGTTAGGGTTAGGGTTAGGGTTGAAGTTTTATAAATAGGGTTAGGGTTAGGGTTGAGGTGAACCCGAGTTTCATAAGCCCGAGTTGCACCCCTAAAAAAGATGAGGAGGGCCTTCAGTGCTAACGAACGTCCTTCCCTGATCCGGAAAGTAGCCTGCCTATTAATCGTTCAATCAGAGCATCCCACAATATTTATATATTGTTTAAAAAGAGAAATAATGTGATATAGTATCTGTAATAATGACAAGCAAAAATAATAAAGTTAAAATAGATAAGTTACATACATAAATAGTTGTATAGTTTTAATTAAAAAGTAAGTTAATTGTATAGAAAAAGTAAAATAAAAAATAAAAAATAAAATATTTGTAAAGAGTGAAAATTTTAATATTAAGAAGTTCTAGTTGGTAAAATCTTTTAAGTTAGCCAACACCCTCAACAAAAAAAGGAGAAAACCGAAGAAAAGAAAGGAATAATGCAAGCTCGATGATTCAGCGGCAGGTTCAATATTTTTATTTTTTATTAAGAGTGAGTTTCGGAATGAATAAAACTTTTGACGAAAAGTTTCGGAAGGTAAAAGCTTTCAAATGATGTGATATGATAGGGGTACGATGAAGAGTAAAGAAAATAAAGTTAAAATACATAGGTTAGTTGTATAGATAATTATGTAGAAATAATTGAAAAGTACGGTACTTGTATATGAAAATATGAAAAAATAATTTAAAAATATAATAGGTATGAAGAGAGAAAAATTTTTAATTAAAAAGTTTTAAAAAAATATTTTATACTCGCTGCCAAACGCAACCTTATTTTGGAAATCAGGCCGGTGCAGGAGCTGATGGCTTAGGAATTACCAGAAATTCGGATATATGTTAATTTTCAAACGAGATCATAATTGTGAATCATAACTACTAATACTCGCGCAGAAAATCGCAGATTTCACACGCAAGATGACTGAGCTGAGCTTCTAGATGCGTAAGTTAGTCCAAAAGGGCAGTTTTTGCATGCGGCGGAGTGGACGAGATTTGAAGATCGCCTCCGAAGTCCGAACACGTGAACATGTTACCGTTAGTGGTGAAGAGCTCAGTCCAGTGCACCCAGGTGCATTCAGCCTCAATGCACCCAGGTGAACTGCACTTATTTTTTTTATTTTTTTAAAAAATTTTTATATACAATGGTTAATCTAGGTTTATTTAACATATGTATCAATTTTTAGTATTTTTGGAGACTTTTAGATTTTTTTTTAGATTTTTAAAAATCAGTGGCATTTTCGGTAATTTAAAATTACGAAAAATGCCATTGATTTTAAAAAATCTAAACAAAAATCTAAAAATCTCCAAAAATAGTAAAAATTGATACATATATTAAATAAACCTATATTAACAACTTCATGAAAAAATTTAAAAAAAAAATAAAAAAAATAAGTTCAGTGTACCTGGGTGCACTGAGGCTGAATGCACCCGGGTACACTAGATTAGGCTCCGGTGAACAAGCACCGATCTGATAACGTGAGTACGTTGGTGGAGCGTGATATGATAATACTGAAGTGGTAAGCAAAATAATAGTTATAGAAGAAAATAATTAAAATATAAGAATAAAAATATAGAAAATATGGTAATTAAGTAGTTAATTTATCAAATTATTTTTTTGGAAAAAGTATGGAGGAGAGATATATCCTTATCCACCATTGTTATCAAACAGTGCTGCAGTCCAACTTTCTAATGCAAGCAGGCCATGCCGATGAACGGCTCAGATTTAAAAAGAAAAGGAAAATCATCATTTGCGGGACAGTTTTTCCAAATGTCCTTCAATCAGAAATCAGTGGTTGCGATTACATTGTCAGTAGCAACTGATTCACCGTTAAGGGCCTATTGAGCATCATCCGATTAAACCTTACTTTGCGCGGCCGCATAATGTGTACGGCCTGAAAATATATAAATTTTTTATTTCTTCTGATACGTATTCTGGGTTGCTAGCTACATCTATATCTTCCTTTTCCATGAATTTTGCAATTTTGTTTGAATTTATTTGGTGCTTATTTTAATTTTTTAAAATAAAAAATGCGGACAATGGATTCATGTGATGGTACGTGAAGGCACACATCTTTATTTTTGAAATTAAAATAAACGTTAAATAATTCTTTTTTCACATTTTCGTATAAAGTTTGATTTTTGAAAATAAAATGATATTCTCAACAAATTCAAAAAATTATAAAAACTTTCACAAAAAAGTATATAGACAGGGCTGCATGCCTAGTGGTGAAATTTGGGTAAGGCGCATGTTGATTGCCCCATTCGGTATCTTAAAATGGGTACTATAGGTTTTTATTTTCAATCCATAGGGTGGGGTAAATTTTAAATAAAAAAATGCCTAGTATAATGAGGGTGGAGTAAATTACAAGGTCCGGATACTCAAAATTAACCAGAATTACTAATATATATATACATATATTCAATATCTCTCTTATAAAAAAATATTTTTTTATTAGTGCATTTTTACATCATATCTCAACCAGTATTACTATCAAAGCTCTAAAATAATTTTTGCTAATTTCTAAAAGAAAACTACAAACTCTTAAATATCAATAGGGAAGACACATGCTCTCAACTATTAGAAGAAAGACAAAGCTCTAAAATTGTATAATAGGGATTTCAAACCAGGGACTACCCCTAATAGAAAAAATGTATCAGGCCACCTACGTTAGTCATAGATGATTTTTATGAAAAATATCATATCTTCAAGATATAAAATATATTTTTTAAAATATAGAAACTTATTTAATTTTTCTAATGAATGCATTTAAAAACTATATCATTATTATATTGATTATACGTTTTAAAGTAAAATTTATATTATAATTATAACTTTCAAATATAATATGAAGATTAATGTAAATAATTTATTTGAAACCAAAATTGGAACTAAACTGACTTTAAAAAATACAGTGGAGTATGTTTAGAACAATTTAACTTAAAATAGAATATGATATAAGTCTTTCAATTAAGTTAAAGGTAGGTTCAATCCCGAATAGGACCTACCCAACCCAATTTCTATTTTCTACCCACATGCATAACTCGCATGACTAGTTAGGCATAAGGTTAGGCATAAGGTTGACCATGACCCGGCTCCTTTTTTGCACATGGTCGGGAAAATGTAAAGGGTTTGTCTGGGTGGGCGGGGTCGGGTCAAAAGGTTTGACATTTTTTATTTTTGTTCGGAAGGAGGCGAGATGATGCCATCTCGGACTAACCTGACCCGTATATACCCGGTGACAATTAAAATATAAAATAAAATGAAAAAGGAACCCTAAGCTCCTTCCCCCCAACATTCAATCAGCCCTTTGCCTCTTCCCCAGAGCAGTTTTCTTCACGCCGATGACAAGCATAATCTCCTTCTCCTCACCGTCTGCTGGTGGTTAGAAACCTCCGCCCATTCGATCAGCCCTTCACCTCCCATTAGAGTCAGCCAGCAGCAAAAACCCTCCTATTTAATCGGCGATAAGCACATCTTCATATCCTTCACCGTCCGCCGAAGCTCTTCTACTGCACCTGCTTCAGAGCAGATTTCTTCTTCGTCATCGTTTGGAAACGATGCATGCTTCTTTGAGTGTAGATTGCTTCTCCGTTGTCACCATCTAGAAATATTCGCGTGATAAATATTAGGGAACGCCTGTTTCTTCTCTTGACGGTAAAGAACTAGAAACTATGTCTGCTTCTTCGCCGGACGGTTAGCGACTGGAAATAACGCTTGCTCTCCATTTTCTTCTTTTGTAGCAACAGCTGCTAGCCTGTTCTACTTGTCTACCTTTGCTCAAGCGTGGAAGAGAGGCTCTATTTTGAGTCATGGATTGCTAGAAATTAGGGAACAGCAAGTTAACCGTTTTTTGGATAATTTGGTTATTACGTATTTACTTATACAACATATTTAATTATAATTCAAAATTTTACATCTATATTATTTTGGTTGAAAGTAAATACGTATTCGGTATTTTACAAGGTTTAAGTTACAAATGGAATCATCGAAAAGATATGTTCTAACGACACTTTCTTATAATAATTAATATTTATTTTTGCTAAATAATAAATGTTGAAGCATTCAACTATTAAATTTAACATATATGTGATTCTATATTAACAAGCATATAAATTCTTAAAACTATAACATCTTGACTTACATTTTACAATCCGCTTTGTTGTCTCAACGTTGACTCGAAATCAATTAAAATTTTGTCTTGAAACCTATCAAAAAAAAGTAAATGTAGAATCAACATTGTCCTGGCTTGGTGCAGAAAAGATGGTTAAACATGAATTTCAAAACATAAGGTTAGGGTTGGGCAATCACTTACCCGTTGTGATTTTCAACCTAGTGACTAAGGACCGTGGTTGTATGCTCTTGCATGCTCCCGGGTGCATACATTTACTTTTTTTTTTTATTTTTTTTAAAATTTTTTCATAAACTTGTTAGCCAAAGTGTATTTAATGTATGTATCAACTTTTACCATTTTTGGATATTTTTATATATTTATTTTTAATTTTTAAAAATCAGTGGTGTTTTCGTAATTTAAAATTACCTAAAATGCCACTGATTTTCAAAAATAAAAAATAAAAATCTAAAATACTCCAAAAATAGTAAAAATTTATCAAAAGATTCAATACACTTGGGCTAACAATTTTATCACAAAATTTTCAAAAAAAAAATAAAAAAATAGGTGCATACGCCCGAGAGCATGCAGCGCGCATACAACCAAAGTCTAATGACTAAGCCCTTAAAATGAATGAGATATGATTTTGACAAAGAGATTTGATGAGTAGAGGTTGATGTACGTTGAAAAATATATATTGAGAACTAAAGGATAATATTAGAAGTAAAAAAAAATTAAAATTAAATTTTTTAGCGAACATCTATCCTATTTGATTCCATTAGAAGTGTTTCAAACAACATACGATTCTTGAATAAAATTCGTTCTGTGATGAAAATGCAATGATATATGTTAGAAATGAGTAGAGTTATATTGGAAATTGAGAAAATTGCACTAGAAATTAAAGAGATGCTTGTGTATCAAAAAATACTTTAATCTAAAATATTTCACTCTCTACAACTACTTTATTGTTTAATTATTTATTTATTTTTTCCCGTACAACTATCTAACTTTTCAATCACTTATATATGACTACTAATACATTTAATATATTTATTTTAATTATATTCTCTTTACCGATTATCATTATCTCTATTATATCATATTAGTTTCTTATATTTTAAAAAATTTTATATAAAAAATTTTTTATTAAAAATTTTATCACTTTTCAAACATATCATAAAAAATAATGTTAAGAATTAAAAAATTATCTTAAAAATAATGAGAAAAATTAAATTCAAGAATATTGTAAGGTCAGAAAAAGGCACTTATGTGCGAGTGCTAGGCAGCGAGGCTTCCACTAGCGAGGTACGGAGCCCCAATGGGCCCCCTCTCGAAAAGAATAAACCGCGTCAGAATGCGGGGCGGTGGTTTTTAAATTTTAGAATGCGCGGCCCACTTTAAAAATTTTAGTGAGCTCATATGTACCTTTATGCCTCCAAAATGACATCTGCGCGCGCGTAGCTTCCCGCCTATTGGAATGCTCAGCAGTCAGCATACATCCAAAAGAACTAAGCATAAATAAAGAGAATCAGAACGTTACCATCAGGGAAAGAAGGAAAAAAAAAAAGAGAGAGAGAGAGAACCAGAACGTTCATATTGCGACACCTAACTCTTACTTAAATAGATGAAATTCTTACCCGTTTATTCTATTATATCCATGCATGAATGGCTGCACCTCTGTGGACGACTATACGGGGATTCCAATCCTGTGTACTTGGGTCTACTGAAGTTATTTTAACTCGTTTTTTATTTTTTTGAATTTTTTTTATACAAGTGTTAATGCAAGTGTATTTAATTTGTGCATCAATTTTTACCATTTTTAGAGTATTTTAGATATTTATTTTCGATTTTTGAAAATAAATGGTATTTTAGTAATTTTAAATTACCTAAAATACTACTGATTTTTAAAAATAAAAGATAAATATATAAAATACTCTAAAAATTGTAAAAATTAATACACATATTAAATACATTTAGATTAACACTTGTACAAAAAAATAAATAAAAAAAAAAAAAGGTTAATGCATCCAGGTGCACAGGATCGGGTTCCACTATATGGGGCGGCATATTTGCAACCATTTTTGTGGGGTGTGTGTTGGTGCGTGATGCATTTGAATATACGAGTCATGTGACTGAGAATTAGTCGCGTAACATACTCGACAGTATAGTCACACGAGAATCCGCGACCTAGGTATGTGGGAGAATGATGATTCTCCAATCATATCCGTTAATCATGATCTTCCATTGGTTTTGATCGGTTAGAAATATCTTGTGAGACGATTATAACGCCGTGCACGCATCAGACGACAAAATCGCAAGATTAGGTTGAAACTTGGGATGTTAACAGATCAGGATGGACAAGTTTAAGCCTAATTTTAATCCTAACACATTTAAAATACTTTAATTCTAATCCGTTTATTAACTTACTTAAAAATTTCAACCCTAACTCATCCATAACCAATTTAATAAATGAGTTAATAGGTTGTTAACGAGTTATGTAACAGATAACCTAAAGGCTTAAACTCTGATAGGCGATGAACTTGCAGAAAGAGATGACATGGTGTTTTTGGCATAGGAAAAATAAAAATAGAGTAGTAATGGAAAAATAAAATCAGAGCATTAGTAGAAAAATAAAAATTAGGTTGCAGGTGTAACACTTAATTGGGAAAATAATCAAAGAGTTTACATTTATATATATAACTTTAATGAATTAAACAAGTTAAATGAGTTAAATGTGTTACTCAATAGAGTGGTGAGTTTTATAAAATCTCGACCATAATTCGTTTATTCAATTAAATGGTTAAACGAGTTGGCAGAATATAACTCATTTATTTAAAAATTTGAAGCTAAATTTATTTATAAATGGATTAGAAAAACAAGCTGATGAATTAACTATGATAATTAACACCCATAGTTAAAAATCTTCCGTCTCAGAGTGGACAGTGCACTGGATGTGTCCATGAGAGACAATAACATGATACAAATTTTCATACCAATAATATCGTTGATATACCATCTAGTTCTAGTAGTCTTCCCAATTAATAGTTAAGTTCTTTGGTCTTCCTTTAAAATATTGCAAAAACTGTCTTCAAAATTGATGTGATATGAATGAGATCTAATACGTATATACATATATACCAATAAGAAAAGGAGTCGAGTATCCGGACAAATCCACTCTACTCCGGACAAATCTAACATAGTATTCCTCATCCATATTATAAAAAAAAATCCTTATTCATGATTTTGGAATTTTAACATTCACAACGTGTTCTGAGTGTCGATTAAATTGTATATGATATATATTGTTGGTGAGAAAAATAAAGGTTAAATTAACAAATAGTATTAAAATAGTGTGAATAGATACAAATATTTTAGGAAGTTTTAAAATTGAAATTTAAAAACAACAACTTTTTGTGTAAAAACAAACTTTATTTTTTATGCTATTTTGAACTCTTTTTCCAAAATATCGAAAAATTTATTATTAATTTAGTAAAAGTTACAGATTTGCGAAGATATTTTATAGTTAGTTACTTTATGTGTATCGGTATCGACAAATGACGAAGAATGGAGGCTTGTTGGCAAAAAGCAAACACGAAAGAACCCATGAAAATAATTCCCCAGCTAGCACTCACTTTGCCGCATCCATATATAGAACTTTGTCGATCCAACTTTAATGCGGAATGCAGCTTTCTCTGGGTACATTTTTGTACAACTGTGCAGCACCAGCTGATTGGATGAAAGGACTGTTTATCTTTCCGAAAGAAATAGAAAAAGGAAATTAAAATAATGTTGTTCATCGAATAAATGAGGTTAAAAATGGAATAATAATGAAGAAAAAATACGTCGAATGAACCATAAACACCGTAGTGGACATGCCATAAGCAGCCATTGGGAAATGAAATTTTCGTTTGCAATGTTTCTTTTCTTTCGCCTCCAATTTCCATGAATGAAATCTTCAAATCACCACAAATGCTGTCTCCGGAAAAATGTTCAAGTAGATGAAATTAAAACTGCCATATACAGCTCACATTTAAAGCTACCATTTTTAGATTTGAATTGCAGTTTTAATTTAATGCTATTTATTCCATCATCGATCTACGGACTACGGTACAGTGTAAAACTAATTGGTGTTGGAATGACATATAAATTACTGCCGAGCAGTTTGCATGTGCCTCTGAAGTGCTTGAAGCAGCACTAACCATAGACTCATTTCATTCCTCAACTTCCAAAAGTGGCAAGGTTGCACCCACGGCATGTTCGAGTAGCTTTCGCCATTTTATGATTTTTATTTTTATTTGTTGTTGTGTTGTTGTTGTTGATCTCGTCTTCTCCTCCAACCCAAACATCTTTCGGCGAACTTCCTCCTGCTTATTCTTCTCTTCTCTCTTTATTAACTACAATAGGAAAGAGAATGAGAAACGCTGCTGTTTGTCGTTCTAAAAGTAGAGAAATGCCAAAATTGCAAATCAGCTGAATCATATGGAACTGAAAGGAAGGGATCGGAGCACATGCAGCCATGGAGGCTTTTACTTCTTTTCTTTTTTAATGGAGCAGGGTCTCTCTCTCTCTCTCTGTTTTTTTTTTTTTGTTTTTTGGATATGAGAATGGAACAGGGTCTCTTGCAAGTTGCATCACATGGCTGGCACATATCCATTATCCGATGCCAACGGCACGGACTTTTGAGCAAGTGCCATGCACATGGCTTGAGCGAGAAAAGCTACGCGACGTGGCACATCTGCACATGACACGTGCTGCGATACCTTTGTTTGGCCATTGCTGATATAGGCATTCACATGCCTACAGAGCACGAGTGTCTCTCTTCTATGGGCCCTGCATGTCAAACACAGCCGCGAGCCGGTGTTATGCGTGAGCCACTGGGTCTTGGTTGGTAGATTGGTGGGGGTATCTGTAAAATAGATTACAGAATTTCTATAATCATAAATTGGACAAGGGAAGCACCTCACGTGTTCTGCATGATGCCAGGCATGAAATGAGATTGGATGAAAAAAAATTATTATGTTTTGAGTATGAGAATAATGATATTAAAAAAAATTTAAAAACGAAGATAATTTTGTACTCTGCGTGAACGGTTGCAGTGAAAATTGAACTTTTTTTAAAAAAATGGTATTCCATTTTTATCCATTTCATCCCCTCAAGTCATACTAGATGTGTTATTAATATCTTTGTTATCACTAAAGGGTATGTTTAGTTATACCAAAAGTTTTTTCATCTAAAACTTTTTATTCTACGCAAGTATTCTTTTTTATGAGAAAATTCTGCTCATACTCAAACATTTTGTTGTTATCTCTTTGTATCCACACCATTTCAGAAATTATCCTAATACTCATAACATTTCATATGCCGATGTTGTTATTTTCAACCTAAAACAAATGCTAATTACATGTGTAAATATTGATTTTGCCTCTACACTATTTGTCAAAAAAAAAAAAAAAAGATTTCAAACGGAATTCCTATAATACTTTTTTGTAAAACAGAGCTAATGTATTTTTTGTTTAAATTATAATAAAAAAGAATAGGAATTTATTTTATTTTTATTTACATAATAGTGCGAGGTAAAATCTACATTTCACCTTATAGTCAATATTAATTTTGGCTGAGAGTAACAATATGAGCATTTGAAGAACTAGGAGTGTATGGGTGTTAGAGAATTTATGGACCGTCGTGGATATAAAAGTAATAATAGACAAATGTTATGGGTATGATAGAAATTTATCCGTTTTAATTATTTATTTACATATTCTTATATAATTACTATAATCTTTAACCATTTCTATACAACAACTCATACAAATAACTTACCTATTTTAACCATATTTTTTTTACTAATTATCATTATTCTTAAAATATTATATTATTTTTTCTTATTTCAAAAACTTGTCCGCAACAACTCTCATACAAAATTTCATTATTGCTACCCAATTATCTCGCTTTTATAATTAAATTAAAATTTAACCTACCTATTTTATTTTAAATCCCTTATTTCTTATGATATAAAAATCATTACAATCAAAGTTTTAAATGGAATTTATTTGCTTGAAAATGTTTATTATCATATGTAAAAAATGAAAATGCTTAGATACATTTACAATCCTATTGCAATGTTATAATAATTTATAAAACTATTTATCTATATAAGAAAGATACTTTAGATAATTTAAATGTTGAATTGATAATTCTAAACGAAATATACAACCCAAATTTGATTTTTGATTACCCAGGCTCCAAAATGGATCATAGCACTGAACTTCTCAGTAGTATCGTAGTACTTCACAATGAAAAATAATATTAAATATTATTGTCCAAATTTTTCTAGATAATAGTATTACTGTCAAGGGCATGGCAACACTGTTTAAACAACAGGATGTTAATCATGCCTATCGAATCTGGACTCATGTGCATTCCAATCAGTCATCAGACCAGTCACTGCAGTGCAGGGGGAGGTGTCTTGTCGTTCGGTTCCTTATTTTTCTACCCTCGACAGCTCTGATATTCCCTTGCTCAAAGAAAAAAAAAAAAAAACAGCTCTGATGTTCCTACTGACTCGACATGACACGGCTAAAAGGACTCAATTTGGTTAAGACATCGGTCCACAAAAGTGATTCTACACCTTATATTTAATGCAAAATTTTAAAATTAATTATATATTTATGATAAAATTAATTATTATAATTACATAAAAAATTCAAAATTTTATTTGCACTAGTCATGTTGCTGTTACTACATATAAGTATATAACACATAAATAAAAATTAAATGTCCACTGTTCACTTGTCGCCTCACAAAAGGACAATGCGCCACACACCTTTCCTGCACATTAGGCTTCCACACATGCATGCATTCTATGCTCGGTACATCTGACGCTTTCACCGTGTATTACACATATAAATCCATCTAGAATCCGGCAGTTTATATTTCATACGGTCTCATATTCTTATAAACTGAAATTATTTACCTACTTATTCACTTGATTTACTAGATATTCATTTTCATATGGAACAAAAAAATATATATTTTTATTTTTAGGTCACATCTGCCATCAATTAACACCACATATAACTAATAAATATTTAAGCGCAAAATTTTTCAGCATTATATAATTTTATACCCCTTCAATTATAGGCATATAAAATTTTTTGTGCTAATTACTGCACCCAATTATATCATATTATAAAATTTGTGTATAATTAGTTAAATAATTAATTATATTGAAAATAATAACCATAACATACAATAATTAATTTTGAGTCTAAAATCAATTTCCAAAAAAAATCTATTTACCTTATAAAAGTCATCTATTCATGCAACTCTACTTTTAAAACTATTGGACCACCTATATGCCAATCAAGCTACGCGGGTTACTAATGAAATTAGTAGCAAAAAATTAAATTTCTTACTAATGAGACGTCATAATTTTAACCGTTACTCCGTGGATATTACCATGAAGTGATACAGCCTTAAAGAACGACTCAATCTAATAAGAAAGTAGAAATTCAATGTTTTAGGAAGCTAATTGACTCTCTAACTATCAACTAATCAATTACATATTAGTCACCTGCGGCTAGCGCAGGTGGCAGGAGCGTTGGTCTCCTTAGCACAGGTCGTGGGTTCGAATCCCACATTGGGATTTCGGTCCGGAAAATTAATGTGGGAGTTGTGGTCTCCCTTTGCGGTAGAGTGGGAGTTGTTGTCTCCCTTGGGCTGGATGGAAGCTAATCTTCCTAATTTCTTAATGGAGCTGTGTCTCCAGATTTCTTTGGAGGAGTTATGTATCTTCTTGTTTGTAAGAATGTCTCAGAACTACAATGTAATATGTATTGAGATGTATGTAAATATAAACCATAAAAAAAAATCAATTACAGATCAATCAATCCTGCCCATTGAAATTTTTTATTTTTCGATGGAATTCGAGGTTAACGCAATCGCTTTCCTCACCGTCATTGATAAGTTCATACATATGCGCGTCGCAACACGTCATAGATAAGCGGAAGAATGTTGTTGACCGATTTGGTGGAATGTTAGGTGAGCATCATGGCCATTCATTTTACGTATTGGGCAAAACAAAAAGGGTCAATGGATCAATTTGCACGCATTCGCATGAATCGTAGCTCGTGTTTTGATTCCAACACTTTAAAGCCATATAAAATTCTTAAATGGAATCTCTGTCTTTGGATGATAATGTGATTATCGTGTTGATAATCAGAAAAATTGTATTTGGAATTGAAAAAACTGTCTTAGAAATTAAATATATATATATATATATATTGAAAATGGAGATACAAATTTAATTTGAGAATTCTATACGATTCAAAATAAGCCTTCCAGGAATTGAACCGTTTGGCAATTGCAATATTTTCTAATATCAAATTATTTTCTTTAAATCAAATAGTTCTTTTTATTACGTCACACCTTTTCAAATCTTGGACCATCCATATTACATGTATTTAACTCACCTTTCAAACAAATAGTTGGATTATCAACTACATATCTAATTAGGTGTGAGATGAGCAAGAGACAAGTCATTGTGAGGGCTTGTATGAGATTGAATACAAAAAAACGCCAGACACATGGCTGTCCCTGTGTGTCCCGCCAAAATAATTATTTTTATATTTTTTATGAACATGTAAAGCTAGGTGTATTTAATCAATAAATCAATTTTTACCTTTTTGGATACTTTTAATATTTTTTATTTTTAAACACAGTGACATTTTTTGTAATTTCTGAATAAAAAATTATGAAAATGTTACCATGTTCAAAAATAAAAAATACTTTAAAACATCTAAAAATGGTAAAAATTAATTTATAAGTTAAAACCTAGCTTTACATTTTAAAAAAATAAAATAAAAATGAATTTTTTGGTTGGACGCATGGGGGCTCCCATGTGGCTAGCCATGTAGAATCACGGCTCAAACTTAATCTAGATGTTTAACTTATATAGTAATCTTTATAAAAAGTAAAACTCAATACATAAGTTAAATATACTTAAATTAATATTTTTTTAAAATAAAAATAAAATTTGTACCTGAATAACACTAAAAAATGTTGATACACTTGGGTGCATTAACTCAATGCTGAGAAAAATATGTGTCAAAATAAACATTACATACCTTGATATAAGTGGGAGATTTACTAAAAAAAAGAAAAGAAAATTATGGTGTTTTTTGACATTTACAGAAAACTTCTTATTGATAATTTCCATAAATGTGCGATAAGGGAGATTTTATTGTTTATCAACTTAGTCAAACAATCCCAAGAGCTTTATGCTTTATAGCTTTTTGTTGCTGAGGATGTGAAATTGCTAAGCATTGTTGAGGATGTGAAATTGATAAGCATATATATATATATATCCCCAGCATTTATACAAATAATATGTCTCCTAAAAAATATTGGTGGGAGCATGTGTCTCTTAAAAATATAAATGAGAGTAGGTATCTCTCAAAAATTTGTAAGATTTTCTCAAAGCTTAAATGTAATATAAATTGAGAAGAATGTAGATATATACGTAAAAAAAACTATATATATCACGCCTAGAATGCTATTAAACTTGAAATGGTTTTTTTTGATAAAGAAACTTGAAAGGGTTTGAGAGAACATGTTATTCTATTATTTTCATAGATATTTCACATCTACCTATGTAGACGGAATAGCCCAATGCGTTCCATATCTGGACCAATGTATCAAAAACTCATAATTTGAGGCTTGCAGAAGTCTCCTATTAAATATAATAAAAAGATTCGGATGCTATGGAGCAGTAAAAAAATGCTCATTATAGGTCTACATTTACAAAAAAAAATTTTAATGTTTCCAACGACTCAAAAATCAAAACAAATTTACCTTTTTACTTATAATACTATTTCTTTCATTCTTCCGCAAAATATATAATAACTCATTTTTATAGCCAATCTACTCTGATTCTATTAGATGATTTGTCACAAATTTTAGCAAGACGCCGTTTCAATTTGCAGCAGTGACGTCTCTTTGGTGAGGATAAAATATTAGCAAGAAAGAAAAAAAAATGCACTCCTGTGCAGTAAGCTTGTCCCTTCGGTGGCAACAGTATTATTTAGTTCCTCCATATTTTGAGGGCAATATCGCATAATGACTTGATATGTACATGCGAATGAATAAAAAAAAAGATTTTTGGCCGGATATGACTGTAGTCGACCTTTTCGTTACTATTTTAATTGGTATTTTTTTTATAAATATAGATATATGAAATTAAGTTCACGTTTACGGTACACATACATAACTTATCAAATGGAAAGAAACAATAATAAACAATTGATTTCCAGAGCATATTGAAAACCGATCCGAAGAAAAATAAATAAAATTACAATAGAGAACATTTCTGATAAAAAAAACGAATGATAATAATTCGACACACAAATGATGATAGGTAAGTATTTGAAATATTATATGCATTAAATGAGGGCAATTTTTTTTTTGCCTTTCACCGTCCGCTTTTCGAGACCCAATTATATACACCCGGGTGCATTCAGTCTCAATGCACCCGGGTGTACTATACCTATTTTTTTTTTATTTTTTTTGAAAATTTTTTCATGAAGCTGTTAATATAGGTTTATTTAACATATGTATCAAT
>JAXCLR010000063.1:56983142-56994756 GCA_035584095.1 Annona squamosa | reverse complement strand
ATATTAACAGCTTCATGAAAAAATTTTCAAAAAAAAATAAAAAAAAATAAGTGCAGTGCACCCGGGTGCGTTGAGGCTGAATGCACCCGGGTGCACTGAATTGCGCTCCACGAAACTTTACACTTGAGAAATCCATATTGCTGCTTACACGTGTTGGCCAAGGACTCGATCAGGACCGTCAGATTGCTCTAAACGGGAGTGTTCCATAGCCCCACTTAATTCACGGTTCAGACATTTTTCAAAAGTAAACACAGGGAAGAACGAAAATTACGTGAAGAATGGTTCAAGCCATTACTGGAGGTATGTAATTTCTGGTCTTCCATCACCACAAGAGTTTTTCAAATTAGGAAAGGACGTGCAGGCAAGAAAATGTACGAGGAAATTTAGCGTGCCAAAGTTCCTTTAGTCAAAAGATGATGCATTGGCCACCCGTTTTATGAGAACGGCTTCAGTGGGAACTCGGTTACATCATCTCAGTAGAAATTTAAAATTGATTTTTTTAATCACACATGTTATTTAAAATATAATTTTGATTGTTCATAATGAAAATTAAAAAAACCAGATGTTATTGTGACTTTAATATGTAAAAATCATAAAATTTACATGTTTAGCAAATAAAAATTAGTATACAATATTTTAGCAAAATAAAAAAGAAATTTTTAGACTCATCTAAACCAAATACATGTATATAACGTTTCAGATCATACAAATCTTATTTTGCATATTATTTATAATCTAAAAATATATACACTATTGATATCCTTATATCATAAAATTTAAATTATCACCATTATATTTGTATTATTTTCATTATGAACCATCAAAATTATATTTTAAATAATAGTGTGATTAGATTTTTAAAACAAAATCAAAAAATCATTTTTTAAAGGAATTTTTACTGAGATGGTGGGAACCGAGTTCCCATCGAAGCAGTTCTCCCATTTTGTGGCCGCTTGGTAACCATTCAGCCCTCATTGATTGGTTCTTCCTTCCTTGCATGAGATTTTAGAATTTCTCCTCAAAATAAAGGTATAGTAAAAAATTACTTCCATAATGTAAAAGTAGTAAATGTGTCATATTGTAATATTAAGATGTTACGATGTATAAATATAAAAAAAGATGACACATTATTTATGTACATATGCATAGTATACTTTTGTTTTCTTTCTTTTGAGATGGATAAAGGTTCCGAGCAAGAGTCGAATTGAATTCGTGATAAGGTCCAAAAGGTGGCATGATTGATGCGGCGTGGGGCCTTGGTGTATATATATATATATATATAGGAGATTCAGGTGTAACATAACTTCACTGAAACTTCCGGCATAGTGATACTAAAGTAGGCCCTGTATGATTATCAAATTAAAATTTACTTCACTCATTGTATTTAGAATCATGTTTCTATTACCATATTAATTTTCATTCCAGTTGAATATTTGCATGGACCCCATTTAAAAATAGGGCAAATTCAACATAACAAAATAATTTATTATAAATAACAACTTTAAAATCGTTTTTTCAATATGTAAACTATTTGCTATAAAATTTATATGAATAAATGATTGTATAAAGTTTCATTGCATTTTAATATGCATGGGGCTTAAAATGGGCAAATGTACCGTTCCTTCGGTGTAGTGGTGCTGCATCAGAACAACTCTCTTGATATATATATGAGCTCTGCTTTTATGTAACTCAATTACATAGAAGCAAACCCACGTAATCTTTTCAAAATTTAAGATTTTTATCTTTGATAGAAAATCTAATCCAATTATTGTATGTAACATCATTTGTTTATGTAAGAGATCAAGTTTCATCAGAATCAAGTATGTTTATGGGTCGCATTTGTTATAAAATATATATATTCATGTGTAAATTATGAAAAATATTAAAATATCAATTTTAAAGTAATATTTTCGACATCTAAATCGTCCAAAATATCATTTCTAAGTGAATAAATGAGTCTATAAAGTATTATTACATTCGAATATATGTTGTAAATAGATTTAAGCATTTTTCATAATTTACAAATGAATATATATATATATATATTTGAACAAATGTGGCTCGCAAATATATTTGATTGGATGAAACTTGGTCTCTTAGATAAACAGATAATGTTAAATACAATGAATGTATTATATTTTTTATTAATAATCAAAATATTAGATTTTGAAGGGGCTACATGAGGCTTTTTTATATAACCCGATTACATAGAAACGAGACCGTGTATGTGTATATATATATTCATGATAATATACAATATATTGTTTATTAGCTTATATTCAATTTTTTATTTTATTTCTTTGATTTTTTCTTATAAACATATTTTCTTAAGTGTACTTAATTCATATGCTAAGTTTTGCCATTTTATAATAATTTTATTTTTTATTTTTTATTTTTAAAAATCACTTTTTTAAGGGGCAAAAAATGACTTATATTCTACTGATTTTGAAAAATAAAAAATAAATATGTAACCCCCCTGCTTCTCCTCGAATCAGGTGGTGTTCGAGCAGGAATATATGGTTTTTGGGCATTTGATTCCTTCGTTGGTTACAAGTCGTAAAGATCCAAGGTGATGATTTTCCCACTGAAAAAATGACACGCATAGCATATTTTTCCTCGAAAAACTTTGTAATCTTGTATGACTTTTAGCAATGAGATTATTCTTTCCAACAGAAAGAATTGTATTTATGTAGTGCTTATTACTGAATGACATCCCGTACAGAAAGGCACAGCAGCCCCCCGAGTAAACAAAGGACGCATCTGCCTCGCACCTCGCAGGCATTTGCATGAATTTTTAAATCAGCTGAAATTTCCATACTATACGGACTACAAAGGACGCATCTTCCTTACGCCAGGCAGCATTTTTATTCTTTATCAATATTTTTGTCGTTGTTTAATTGCTTGTATATATGAGATGTGATAACAAAATATATGTTCTGTCTTTTTGGTTCATAGAAATGGTTGCTTTTAAAAATTTTCAAATTTTTTTTAACATTCGAACCATTTAGAATACAAATTAACATATATTTATGATTTAAAATATTTTGATTAAAATTTTACTTGTTATAAATATTTAACATTATTTGATGATCAAAACGACACTGTTAAGAGTTTGAAAAAAATTGTATACAGGGTGTGTTTGGAAATGAATAAAACTTTTCGGGTGTATTTGACAATAAGGAAAAAATGTAAACTTAAAACTTTTCAACCTAAAACTTTTCATTTTCTATAATTATAATATTTTTCAATCATTTTTTCACATTTTTCTATATAACTACCATACTTTTCAATCATTTCTACACAACTACCCATACAATTAACTTATTTATTTTAAATTTATTATCTTTACTCCTCATCATTACCCTTATCATATCACATCATATGACAACTTTTACTCTCTAAAATTTTTCATCAAAAGTTTTATCCATTCCCAAACACAAACCGTAGTGAAAAGTTTTGAAGAATAAAAATTGTTAAATGATGTGACATGATAAGGGTAATGATGAAGAGTAAAGAAGATAAAATTAAAATAGATAGGTTAGTTGTATAGATAATTGTATAGAAATGATTGAAAAGTAGGGTAGTTTGTGTTGAAAGATGTAAAAAAATAATTAAAAAATAGAAGATTTGTAGATAATGAAAAGTTTTAAATTGAAAAATTTTAGCTGAAAAGTTTTTATTATTGCCAAACACCCCCGTAATCTGATTCGTAAATGTCAAATGGCTGTCACCGTGAGGGTCATGGAACGAGGTACAAAGGAAGAAAGAAAGTGCGATAGCAAAATAGAATTTACCTAAAATCGTTTATTTTGATTCTTTAAATGAGCTATGTATTTGTCAAAATTAGCATCGAAGGCCACATAAAAGGCGAATGGCTAGACACAACTCACTCAAAAATAGAAGCAATGTTAGAGTACTGTGTCTTTTCGTGCTAAGGCCTCACCATCAAGACTAGAGAAGTAGAGCCTTGAGGCTATGAAATACCGTGCCTTTGAAGCCTAAGCCTATGGAGAAGTCACTATTCTTATCAACATAGGATGTAAAAGTTTTTAAAATAGTTAATTTTACACGATTACTAAATACATGCATATATGGGCAAAAATTCATTTTTTTATTTTTTTTTAAATTTTATATAATTGTTAATTTATGTGTATTTAACATTTTTACTATTTTTGGAGATTTTTAGATATTTGTTTTTGATTTTTTAAAATAAGTGTCATTTTCGTAACTGATTTTAAAAACTAAAAAATAAATATCTATAAGTCTCCAAAAATGATAAAAATCAAGTCATATGTTAAATATACTCAGATTAACAATTGTATAAAAATATTTTCGAAAAATATGAATATTATAATAATTTAGATATTAAGAAACTGTAAAAAATGATTCAAAACAAACTTTTGTTTTGAATTACTGCCTTTCGTGTGATGGTGAAGATGATAATGATATATCCTCTTCTAGATGCGCCCTTTAGGTGTATCAAGTCAGATATGTATTTTTCATGGCAAATTATATATTCCCTTAGAAAAAGTATATAGGCTTTTTAGACGATATTGTTGGGGTGCTGGGGTCATCATTCATGTTTTTCCCGTCCAAGTCTTTCTCCGTTTCCCACAAAACCCAAACGTGCTGGCAATACGAGGCCAATAGGACCATTCCAATTCAGCTCTTTTCCTTGCGTTCCACGCACAGGCACAGCTCAGACCATCTAGATATTAATAGATTTGAAGCGGGTTCGATCGCCTGCAACCGGGAGCAGAGCAAGCAGGCAGCGTTGCCTTCTCCTTCCCTGGTGCATACTCTTATTTTTTTTTTTGAAATTTTTTTCATGTTAGTTTAAGTATATTTAACATGTGTATAAATTTTTATCATTTTTAGAGATTTTTTGATATTTATTTTTTATTTTTGAAAATTAGTGGCATTTTAAGTAATTTAGTAATTTAAAATTATCTAAAATGCTACTAATTTTCAAAAATAAAAAATAAATATCTAAAAATTTTCAAAAATGGTAAAAAATTATACACACATTAAACACACCAATATTAACCTTTTTAGAAAATTTTTTTTTAAAAAATAAGAGTATTCGCCCAGGCGCTGCATGCTCCTAGGTGCACGCGATCGGAAGCCATCTGAAGCAGCCATACGTGTCACTTCATGTCCCATCAGAGCAACGGACTGGATCAACGAAGGCGGGCAGCCGAACGAATCGAATGCGTGATGAGACTAGCAAGCTCATGCAAAAGCCAAATTCTCTTTTCGCATTACGTTTTGGACACGTATACTATGGTAGAAGGATGGAAGAATATCCAGTAGATTCATACACGTATGGTATACTCCGGGAGCACTGAGCTCCCCATGCTCTCAGGTGTACACACCTTTTTTGTTAATTAAAAATTTTTTTTACAAGATTGTTAATTTAAGTGTATTTAATATGTGTATCAATTTTTACCAATTTTTATTATTTTTAATTTTTAAAATCAGTAACATTTTAGGTAATTTAAAATTACTAAAATGCTACCTATTTTAAAAAATAAAAAATAAATATTTAAAATACTACAAAAATAGTAAAAATTAATAAACAGGTTAAATATACTTAGATTAATAATTTTATAAAAAAATTTAAAAAAATTAAAAAAAACACATATTAGCTCTTTCCAATGCCTCTCAGCATGCATCTTCTTTTTACCTAGACGCAATTATTACACACCAATAGCAATTCAATGAATCAAACACATGTGGCTCCGATCAATGAATGGTGCACCGCCATTTCCAATCATAGTCTGCTCATTATGGTTCGAGTGGGACCCCATTTCCAATCCTTTGATCCCTTTCCACGTATGCCATGCCCCTAAGTCAAAAACCCATATCAAGCTCTCACATTTCTAGGCTCCAGATGAGAGTAGGCTGGGGCCACCCATCATGAAGTCGAAAATTAGGGGGGCCCAGCTTAGGTCATGTGAGCTGGTGGAATCCTGCACCTACCGCACTTGCATGAACGGAAGAAAAGACATCATGAAGCAGGTGTGGCCTGCGGGTGTTGTCTTGTCATTTGCATACTATGATGTCCTTTTTTAGATTTTATAATTCGCCTGCAAATGGATTGGATGCCAAAGTTGTCAGATGCAGATGGAGGCACAGTGCCGCATTTTAAAGTTTTTAAGGAAGAAGGACGATGACAGGCATCCAGGTTCACGGGGCGTCTTCACCGTACTCGAAATTTTAAAGGAAAAACGACCATGACAGGTATCCTCGGGTGCAACTCAGCCGGTGAATTTTGGATTTGCCTCCACTCTGGCCGTAACATCTGCAAAATCTAAATTCTAATACTGACTTTACTTGGAAGACTTAAATTCTAATTCGATCCTTTTACACTGCACGTTTTTACACGTCAGCTACTCCATCATTCAATATAAATAATATAACTTAAAATTTTCATTTAAACATAAACAATAGTTATCTACTTGAAAATAATGATGCATAGCTTAATTAAATTAAGAAAATTCGTAACAATATAAGATATTTTTAAAAGAAATTTTATCCTTTTAAAGAATGATAAAGAAAAAAACTGAAAAATATAAAAGGTAAATAATATAAACAGAGCCATAAATACGAATCAAAATGATATAATTTACTTGCAATATAATTTTTATATGAAAAAGCATCTATTCAAACGTTGACATAAGTCATATGAAATACGTCTTTCTGTCCGCAATGGGCAGGACAGGCTTCTGAGTCCCGTCGCCCCTGTGGGAGGGGTTTATAGTCTTCCCTGAAATATTTACGCAAATATCCCTTTATAATTTGAAAATTGTGAATATATTTTTTATCAATGAATTATAAATATACTTGGTTGTAACATCATTTGTCACATTATATAAATACTAATAAAAAAAGTTATATAAAATACATAAATGTAAATAAATATTATTTAGGTTTTATACATACTATTTCACATTAAACATAAATAAGAAAATCATGTTGCTATATTTTGGGTTTCCTTAATCTCGCTCTTAACCATAACCCTATCTGCGCATCAGATTCTTCGGGTTCATTGAGTTGGGACTTTAAAATCGGCAGGCTGTGTTCGGCCTTAAGCTGCACCAAATTGCACCTATGTGATCGCGTAAAAGGTTATTTTCATACAGCCATCCACGAGCTGTTTTTTTTTTTTTTTTGGATGAGATCCACGAGCTGTTTAATTTGCATATATGTCCGAAAATGTAGAGAATTTCCTCTTTCCTTAGAAATGTTGCTTATTTCATTTAATAATCACATATCTTATTCATTATTATTTACATATCTACTATATATATTCTTATTTTTATTAAAAATATATGTAATTGCATTCACCAAAATATTTTCCCTATTAGAAAATGATAATTGTCTGAAGAAAACTTGTTGTAATGTTCATTTTTGAGGTTGGCATGGCGGGTTTCAAACGACTGAACGAGATGCAGATTTAGATTTCAAAATCTATTAGATGGGCTTCGATTTAATGACGTAATGATTTTGAATATTTTGGGGAAAACAATCGCCAGAGCAATTTGCGAATTTCGAGTTTAAGAAAAAATGAGTCAGCAAAAGGTTGGGTTTTAAACTTTTCTCCCTCATGCACGAATTTAACACATTGTCTCTCATGACAGAATCTTATACACGCACCAAGCATTTGAAGGGCGGAGATGTTGCGTGCTGATTTGAGCGGCTGGTTGCTGCCGATAGCTTCTAAATGGCATGAGGATAAAACGAGAAAATGATAAAATCTTCTAAAAATAGTTTTCTCATTTTAAAGAATAAAAGTTTTTTTTCCATTTCAAATACAACTTTTCTTATTATCAACGGGCACTTTCGCATTCTCAGTTGATAACAACATTTTTTCCATTCATATACTCATTCCATTCTAGTCTCATCCAATTAAGCTAGGAAGAATTCGGATGATCTTCAATATTAATGATAAAATTATACTGAGATTTCCTCATTGAGTTTGGATGTAATATCGAATAAGAAAATTAAATGCAAAATTTTATATATGATGCAACTAATCTAAAACAAAATATAGGGTTGCTTATCCTATTGACTATAGCTAATAGCTCACCTTAATGCCATTTTAATTGCTAAAACTCTTTTTACAAATGTGCATGATTTTGGTTAGTCACTTGGATGCCCTGTGTTGCGAAGGTAAGGTAATATATATCCATGTATATAATTAAAAGTATGCGTAGAGTATGTATGTAGTTTTTTTTTTTTTATTGGAAGTATGTATGTAGTTTGGAGTTCTAGAATTCGAAATTGGATTGAGTCATTTGACTCGTGTATCCGTTACTTAAAATGCTCCCATCAGTACCATCAGAAAAGAAAAAAAAAAAAAAAACCATTAGTTGCTTGGCCGTCCAAGTGTGTCATGAAAAAGTTGCTCGTGTCCATCATGATGATTGGATCGAGACCGTACATATCATGGCCTTCATGATTATGATTTTACTAGGAGGTATTACTCAGTATCATTAATTTCACAGAGGTCAAGCACATGCAATTAGTGGGCTTTCTGTTGTTGGCCCACACAGGTATTGGAATCCATAGGACTCGTAATTCCAAACAATCAGGAAGCCATGATGGCCTGAAACAATCAGGAGACAATGATGGTCTGATACACTAGGAAAAAAAAACGAATTTGGTTACAAGAGTTTGTGAGTATTACTGAATAGCGCTATGCTGATGAAAGGGGCTTCTCTACAAGTATAAAAGCCATAGCGTAACCTTTTAGCTCTTTATTATTATTATTATTATTATTATTATTATTATTATTTACTCTCTCCTGATGGTTGAAACCTTTTTGCTCTTGAGTGCCAAGAATGCATCTTTCGTAGGTTACTGTGGGTGAATTTTCTGGAAATTATTTCACTGAGGGGCATTGTATAGTAAAAGTCAAAACTTTCAGGTGTGGATGAGGAAAATACAGAGGCGAATAGGCAAATAGCGTGATTAACGATTAATTACGTGGATTATATTTAATTAAATAATCGAATTCTTAACTTCTGAAAAAAGAAAATTTAGATAACTTAATTCTTTAGGTATCGTCGTGTATTTCGACGCGTTAGGTAGGAGTAGGTAGGCAAATAAGATCCAAATTCTCAAATAAGGTTGAGTTGGGTAAATCAGGTCTCAACCCCAGCAAATATATTTTAATCAATTTCTATTTCCTCTAAAATTTATTGTTTTTTAATGCAAAAATAGATTTCCTCTAAATTCGTTGCACCAAGAATTATTAAAAATGTTTTAATTTTACTTATTGATAATATGTTATAGGTAACAACTGATGCGGTCTAACAAGCTCGGCCTAGGATTAAGCCCGGTGTTCGTGATGTTGTTGTGCCTTTTGGCTCAGTTAGACATGGACGTAGATTACAACAGTACGTGAACGAACTATTGCATGACAATGATTTCTAGTATTGGTTAGCATGCTAATCGTTATGTTGATACTTAATGTGCTCATATCTACCTTCGTGAGATGACTTTGGCTCCAGGATAGTTTAATGACTATTCTAATACATGTTCATTAGCCTTCACCTTGTTAGGTATAATGAGGTCTCGACCCTAGCTTGGGGTTGATTCATGCATAACTTGTGTCTAGTCGATTGCCTCTTACGTGAGTCTAGAAGAAATAACAGGGATTGATATTTAGTTTAATCTAAAACACATTAGTTGGTCTTGCATACGAGGGGCTATCAAAGTCATCATCAGGAGTAGTTTGTCTCAGTGGTAACGACATTTTGCCCACTAAGTGGCAACGTCATTTCAATTCTTCATACAGCAGAATTTTCAAATGTTCGATGATGGCATATTTCTACCCAAAAATTTCTACGAGAGTGTTCACTAGTTGCGATATTAGGAAATAGTGTAGGAAAGAATTAGAATATTGATAAGATATTTGTAGAATTATGTTTTAGTATTGTAAGAATGTCTTAGGACTTATCATTAAAAAAGTCATCATTAGTAGTTGGCCTTTGACATTTGACGCTACGTCTAGAAAGGAATACTTGTCTTTTGGACTTGAGAAGAAAGGATAAATCTATAAATTTTATTTTCTATTTTACATTTCTTCTCAACTCAAACTTGTACGGTTTTTTTCCAAAAAAAACTTGTAAGGTTACCAATCATCTCAAACAAAAAAAAAAAAAAAAAAAAAACTTGTAAGGTTATCAAAACCAACTATATTTAATGAAATATCAATGGGAAAGTTGCATTTTTCTTCTCTCATGTGGTTTTTTTAGGAAGGCAAAAAACCCATTGAGAATTTTTTTTTTTTTTTTTAGGGTGACCTGATCTCTACCTGTCTATCATCAACATATAAGTTGAAGAGCGCTATGCGACTAATTACATACGTCTAAACTCATGGCTAATGCATTCCACGACTCCCACGGCCCCACCTAGTATTTTTTACTCACGAGTCACAAACTGGGCAGCGGCATTTAACAGCCACAAACAGAGACGAAATTTAAAGTTTTAAAAACTGCCACATATGCATACACTAGTTTGGGCCATATTTGCATTCAAAGAACATCGTTTTTGTATGAGAATGGGGAAGTTGGGTTGACTTATTAGTTAAGTAACAATGCAAGAATGGTGAAAGAAAGAAAGAAAAACAATGCAAGAACGGTGCATGCATGGACAGACCAGAGCGCCTAAAATCTTCACGTGTTGTTGCTGTACCTACTTGGCCTACCATGTGCATAATTTTCCCGCGTTAGCGTAAGGCTTCATTTGCCAGGCCTGTGCTCTCAGAATAGAGTTGTGGGAGGAAAGTAGTTTCAATCTACTTCCTTCCATTTTGCGTACAAGATTGCTTCCTTTGGCCAAGCTTTTTCTCAGCCCTTGTACGCTTCCCGAAAACTCCATGCCATAAAATAAAAGGTCTTTTGGCAAAAGTCGAGTCGACTTCATTTGTTGATTGCAAATTTTTTACCCCCATTTTAACAGGTAAAAGAGTTGAAGACGAAATCTCCAAAATCTCACTTGCTTAAAAAGCGTTGATGGATAATCTCAAGCAATGGGGGTGCCCAGGCGTGCTCCCAAACAAGGCGTTATACAGCAAAACTGGTTTTTTAAAGAACAGGTAAAAACGAGCTTCTAAATCTAGATGGTGATGCCAAATGAAGCCTGGCACATTTCCGCTGTTTTTTTTTTTTTTTTCTTTCCTTAAAAAATATACATCGTTGTCTTTCAACTACATGCAGACCATATGATAGATGCAATCATGCAAGTCAATCATATAGTCCAGCTTGTCCAAATGTGGGCCTGGCTAGCCATTAATACCCACTTATTGGGGTTGGCCCATGTCAACCTGCCGAGTTTTCCACCACTTGCTAATTTCTTCATTTATGACCAATCGCGCCCACTGACAGCTGGAATTCTTCCTCAGCCGCTAACTAAAAGTTCCCAACGGCTCATAGCTCCTACACGAGATATTTTGAATCATTCTTCTTGTTTTTAAGATCAGTTTTTTTTTTTTAAAAAAAAAATCTTTTAAATATAACTAATTAGATAGTGTTGACACCCCACCCTCGGGGACCAAAGATGGATAAATTGAAATGGATTCCAAGCCCAACCAAATTCAATGCAA
>JAXCLR010000063.1:56967523-56983042 GCA_035584095.1 Annona squamosa | reverse complement strand
GGCCTAACTCATTTTACCCCGTGTGAATGCAGGAAATCTAAGCCCAAGTTGCTACCCACCACGATCCACATCTCCAAAGTTCGAAAAACCCATTCTGAGCCCATCGTAGCGCTCCCGGCGGGTGCTACAGATAGTGATCAATGCTATTTTTCTCGTGAATGTGAACCTTACCAACCGAATTACGTATGCATACGGTTCTTAAAAATGATACAGAATTTTAGACCAGAAACAGTGAAAATAATGTAATTTTATCCTTTAATTCCTAAATAGTTTTTTCTCCTAGTTTGGAAACAACAAAAAAGGTTGGAAAATTATACTTTTTCCCATTTCCATTTTTGAAAAAAAAAATGAAAACTTTTACACAATAACTATGCATTTTAGAAAAATTAATATTATATATTCACGGAAGTAATTTTTGGTAAAATGATACAAATGGTACAAAAGTGTTTTGGATGTGAAAAAATATCTTAAAATAAAAAATAATGCAATCTCTTTTATTTTAAAATATAAATCGTCCGTCATGCTTATCCATATGCATTCATGCGTGCTCCCAAAACTATATAGTATAAATCATCGTTTTCCACCAGCCTTATGTAACCGCATTCAATTTTTCACTTTGTTATTGATGACGAAAAATATTCTTATTATATTTAAAGTTATTTATTTAGTTCAGTGACCAAATTTCATTAAATGAAAAATGTCTACTTGCTACATTTGCTTTCAGATATTTATGTTCAATTGTGCATTATGAAAAAAGCTTAAATGTATTTATATATACATATAAAGGTAATAATACTTTATAAAATCATTTGTCTACATGGTATTAATATTTTAGATATTTAAATGTTGAAAATACAGTTTTAAATTTTAAATTTAATATTAAATTATTTTATTAAGTTGATTTTATAAATTTATAAAGTGCTATGGACTATGATACTAAACAAGTGATGAAAATTTTACAATAATATAAATGATATTAAATATAATATATAGAGTTGATTACTCATTAATAATAAAGATGTAAAAAATTGGTTCAATTTACATAAAAGCTCAATTCTTATGGATTTAGATTGTGCTTAAGAAGTGATAAACTTTTATATGAAAAGTTTTTTATATTAAAAATTTTAAAATGGAAGAAAATATGATAGATATAATGATAAGTGATAAAGAGAATAAAGTTAAATTAGATAGATTAGTGATATGAATAGCTATATAAAAAATAATTGAAAAATATAATAGTGGTATAGAAAGATACAAAGAAATAATTAAACATAAAATAACTATAAAAAATAAAAAAATTTATATCGAAAAGTTTTTGTGTAAAAAGTTTTAGTTTTGCCATACTATACATTTTTAAAAAAATTAATATTATACATTTTACTTACAAAAATGTTTATTTTTTTGGAAACTTTAATTTTTCATAAAATTATTTTAGTAACAAGACAAAAACAATTGGTGTTAAATAAAATAAAAAATTTAAATTTGGAAAATACCTTTAAATAAAAAACTGCGTTAAATTATTGCTCTTATGCAAAGAGTTCCCTACTTATTTTTGTTTATTTTTTTCCATATGATTACCCTTTATCATACAAAATCATTTTTTACGTTTATATACTTTTCTATATTCCTTCTCTTGATCTTTTTTTTTTTTTTTTTTAAAAAGAACTCTTTTCAAGTGAACCAAATAAGCGTTTCGAAGTAAGGAAAACACGTTTTAAAGAGAGAGAGAGAGAAAAAAAAAAAAAGTCTTTCATCTTGCCGACTGCGACGTCTGCCATGATTGTCAAATATATGTTATCATTTTAGCTTCTCACATGTTGAGGGGATAAGAATAGCGGAACCCGCATTTAAATAGTCAACCACGTACAAAATTTCTTCACTAATTTCTCAATCATTGATGGCATATAAATAAGCAAGACTTGAAGAGGTGGGAGTTGCAAATCAGAATCCAAATTCCAACATGGGCAATCTGCCATCTTAACAGTGAAGAATTAATAGGAATATATGCATGTATAAATTTTGTGTAGGTTTCTTTTTATTAACAAAAGCTGGAAAACCAAAGCCGGCCACCAATTTGCAGCTCGAAAAGCTAGCTGTCTTGGAGAATCTAAAGCTGTTTCGAGGTAATTCAAACCAGATCATTTCATGCATATGCCGCGGGTTGATTAATGCCAGATTCAGAAGGCCAGCAAAGAGTCTGCAACTGGGTCTGGGTCTTGCGCTGTCCAGCCCCAAAAGAAAAGAGATACCAACCTGCATCGACCTCTTTCGCTGTTTCTCACGTGCTCCCAATGCTAACCCCGGCCTCCCCAACAGATGCATCAGATTAGTTGGTGCGGAGATTGTAAATAAAAATACACAGGATGGATGCAGTGGTGACCCAAAATTATTCCAGCCGTACAATGTTTTTTTAATTAATTTTTAAAAACTACTCGGACTTTTGTGTTAAATAAAAAGCTCAAGACCAAATACCAATTTGCAAAAAAATGCTGAAAAACGCAATGTTAGATTAAACATTTGACATCTTTAGCTTTTTAGCTTACCCGACGATCGATTGACACGTACGTTCAACTTAACATAGATGTTCTGTTTGATTGCCGACTCTTTTGTTACAACACCCGAAATTTGACGACCTTCAATTAATTTGTGGTGGTTTAATCAATTTATCTTAAAAATAATGCAGTATTTAACAGGCCCACCATTAGAAAAAATGCACTTTCGTCTAAGTTGTAAATGTAACAACAATAAGATAAGATAAAATGGGTCCCGCCATGGGCAATGGTGCATTAATTCCTTCCTAGAGAAAATAGCAGTCAGCACTACCATCCGCCACAATATAAATGGGGCTAAAAAAAAGAGAGAGAGAGAGAGTAAAATCCGAGAGACGAAATTTGCAGGCAGAAGATCAAACGGTTTTGATTTCCTTTTTTCTTTCAACACTACTGTTCAGTACATAATCCATATACACACAGAAATACTATACAAGTGAAAAGGGTCCCCGCTTCTTGTTTTTTTTTGTGTTGATTTTTTGTTTTTTCCCAACTCTACTGCGTAAGCACATTCAGCAACGAAACTCTCGTACTTATCAAGCTTCTGAAAACTCCCTCACTCTCCCGCTCGATCCCCACAATGGCCTCTTCCAAAGCTTCCAACCTCCTCAACGCCATCTTCTCATCCTCTCTCCAGCTTCTCAGATTTTCCCCGCATGCCTCCTCGAATTCTCTTACCAACCCACACTCCGCCTCCTGTTTCCTTTTCAATCCCACCCAAGATTTTAACGCCGTCGTCCGCGCCTTGGCCGACGGCGCCGACACCCCATAGAGAGCAGCCACCGACACTGCCACCGTCGCTGCATTCACATCTCTCAAGATCCCCGCCACCTCTGCATCCACATCAGCAGTCCCCACGCTCGTCGGCGACTTCCGAATCTCTCGCACCATCGCCACAGCCTTGAGCACCTCGCGCTGAATCTTCCTCTGCGATTTCACGCACGCGGCGACCACGGCGGTGTCCCGGCGCCGGATGGCGACCTGGGCAGCGAGCTGCTCCTCTTTGAGCCCCACAAGGGCGGCGCGGATGATGCCGTAGGCGTCAACGAAGCGGAGCGAGTGGTCTAGAAGGTTCTCGGCGAGGTCGGCCCGGCAGCGGAGGGGCACCTGGAACTGGTCGAGCTGGAGGAGGTCGTCGAGGGAGTGGTGCAGGTGTTTGATCTGGTTTAAGCCGGCGCAGAGCCAGGCGGAAGTGCCCTTGTCGGCTCGGTTGTCCCAGGACTTGAGGCTTTGGAGCTGTTCCCTGATCTGAAAAACAGAGGGATGGGATCTGTTTGGGAGACTGGTAGAGCGGACGTGGTAGGGTTTCTCGGGTGCATCGGAAGAGGACCTTGGCTTGGGAAAGGAGAGGGAGCGGCGGAAACGAGCCACCATTTTTTTGCCTCGTGTTGGCTCCTTCTTAGAGTCTTGGATTTTAAGCGCAGACAATGCAGGGCTCGCGGCCTATTTATATCCGTGCATTGCAGACTGAATAGGTAGGATGGTTTTGGCCTTTGGGGATTTAAAAAAAAAAAAGAAAAGAAAGACGCGCACGAGCGGGGATAGGGACAGAGGGGCTGGATCCGCGAATATGTGTGGGCTGTCGCTCTCTCACAGGAGCCATGTGGTCGTGGGAGGAGTCCCGAGAAACGCTTCGCTGGCGGAACAAGGCCCACACCAGAGATGACCTGGGTTTCTATTACGTGGACGCGTTGCACAGCTCCGTGTTTTCATGTGATTGATATCGGATTGGAGAACCATTTTTATAATGACGGCTGATCATTAACAAATTTCTTTTTTTCTAATTTTTTTTACAACTGTTTATATATGTGTATTTAATTTACAAACAGGGTTTTATTATTTTAAAAATATGCATTTATTTTGTATTTTTTGGTGGAAATTTATTTTATATTTTTAAATATATTAATATTTTAGTCATTTTACACATGTATTTAAGGAGGGCTCTTTTTTGATTGGTATCTACATCACAATTTTCTCAATCTGCAATCCTACTTTGAGGCATTTTTATAGCTTTTTCCTCATGTCATTTTATAAATATCTAGTAATATTTTTAAAATTCTTTTTTATTGGTGGACGTTACTACAAACCTTGGGAAGAAATGATACCACCAAGTTTCAAACTTCCACCAACCATTGTGGTTGGAATGAAAGCTACTTAGTTGGCTAAGAAAGATTTTTTTGTTTTTAATATCTTAATGATTGATGAAAAGTTATTTTATTTATTATATTAAATATTATTTATATAATCATGAAAACTCATTTATTTGTTTAGTATTATTATATACATGCCTCATCTATAAATATATTAAATTAATGTGATAAAAAATCAAATATTAAAATTAATTTTAAGTTATATTTTCAATATTTAAATCATTTAAAACATTATTACCATATAGATAAATGATTCTATAAAATATTATTATATTCTAATATATACGTGAATAGATCTAAATATTTTTCCTAATTTACATACAAAATATTTGATTTGGATAAGACTTAGTTTTCTAGTTCAATGATAAATACAATTTATGGATTAGATTTTGCATCAATTATTAACATTTTAAAAATATAAAATAGATATATTTTTTAAAATGATAAATTTAGGTTATAAATTAAATATATATTAACAATTTTTTTAAAAAAAATTAAGAAATTTTTTTTTTTGTTCCCATCACAAATGGCCTTATTTGCGCAAAAGATGGTGCCTCTTTTATGATGTCCGGGGGACGAAGTTTTCACTTCTCACTTTTCAGGCAATGATTACCCATTCAACGGCTAGGATGTTCCAATTAATGTGATCTGGAAAGTTGAGCCACTACACGTGTCGGTCAATTGTAGATTGACACTCGACAGGTTTTTCCTTCTGTGGGAGTGACGCGTCGCGGTTTTGTTCGTTTGTTTGACGAAACCGAGGTGGGGTGGCATTGCTGAGTTGGGGTTTGATGCGAGCCGGATAAGCCGCGTGGCATGCCAGCTGGATAAGCCGCGAGTCACAGGGACGCGCTGGAAAACAGCACCGTAATCTGCGCCGCGCGGCGATAGATGTTAGTGACACGCTTGAGAGCCGCGTGGCACATCTTCATTTTCCGTTCGGTTGTTTACCCACGGCTTTATCCCGTTATTGGAAACATAAGCTCGTACGCCTTTCTAAATTTTTTTTTCGAAAGTAAATATACTTTTCTAAAATTGGTTTGACGTTTTAATCACTTAATAATTTTTTTTAATTCTTATTACGTATTTCAATCATTTTCTCAAATAAATATCATGTTTATTTTTATCATATCATTATTTTCGCACTTTATAAAAAATATTTTTATCCGCGTATACCTCCCTGTCACTTGTGAATTCTTAATTATATTTATGAATAAATAAATCTATATGATTAGATTTTAAGTATGTTTGGCAATGGTTAAAAAGTCAAGTTAAAATTTTTCAATCTAAAACTTTTCACTTTCTATTACTATCATATTTTTGAACTATATTTTCACATTTTTCTATATAATTATCTTACTTTTCAATCATTTCTATATAACTGCCCACACAACTAACCTATTTATTTTAACTTTATCATTTTTACTCATTATTATTACCCATATCATATCACATCAATTGACAATTTTTACTCTTCAAAACTTTTTATCAAAAGTTTTATTAGTTCCCAAACACACCTTTTAGTTGAAGTATTATGATTTGGAGAACATGTCATCATAGATTTCAACGTGCCATCTTGATTTTGGGCTCAAATGAATCAAAATTCAATTCTAACTAAAAACCCGATTTCATCGAAATCACAAATGTATTACTAGCCATATAAAACATAATAAAATGGTTCAATTTATATATAAATTTAATATATATATATATTCTCAATGTCCAGACCATTTAAATCATCATTTGTAGGCAGATAAATGATTTTATAAACTATTATCGTATTTCAATATATCTATATAAATTACATGTAATTACAGACATTTTTAGCGTTATAATCTACTTGAGAAGTTGATTGAAATGATTTTTAGTATATAAAATGGCTCTGACAAACTCCCGTGAGATTCATCATCTTACAACAATCAAAAGCAGTTTCTGCCCATTAATCAATCCACGTTGGGGCCTATTATTGAACTAACAGAAACTGTGCTATTCTTCGTTCTAATATCAGCAATTTAAAATAAAGGACGTGCTGCGTGCTCTGTTTCTAGTAGCCAACTGAGTGCTGCATGGGAAATATATACAAATAATGGCCATCCGAATGAGTTCGAGAGTCAAATTCAATGGTCAAAAACGTTTAATTCAGGCGATTCTAAGCTAATTAGGCCAATTCTCGATTTTAAGGCCAAAAATATATATATATATTTTTTTGGAAGGATAGCCTCTGCCCCTACAATCTCTCAATTTGAGAGAAGGGAAGGACAGCGGAATCCGCTAAATTCATTTCCAAAAAATTGTCTATACAAATTTTCTCAATAATAACTTGGGGTGGAACACCCCACCACAGATGATTAGCCTCACACGAGGCAGATACCAAATCAGCGAGGGAGTGCGCAACTACGTTTCCCTGCCTTAGATGGCTGGATGAATTGATCTCTTTATATATATATATATGTCATGCGTCATGTGCAATGATGTAAGCATAATTATTCTCTCTACGTTTATAGTTTATTCGGATTCCTGTTCTGGTAGCATTTTGGTGTACATCGAATTTGGTTTGACGCATGGAATGGGATGGTTGTTAACCCACTAGATTAATGTCCTACTGTTCGATCCCTGTCACGTATTTTTGTTACCACCATCTGCGTTCCATCATCATTTAAATGAACATACATTGAACATGGACGGCACTTTCTATGTTTCATGTAACCCTTTTAGATTTTTAAGATTTTGATACATGATAAAAAATTTAATTTAATTATGGTATTTCATATTATTTGTTCAGCTAAAAGATAAAATTTTAGCCAAATTAAAATATGTGCATCAACCATATTTTCTATATATAAAATATTCATGTGTAAACTGGTAAAAATCTTTAAATCTATTTATATGTATATTAGAATATAATAATACTTTATAGAATTATTTATCCGTTCAGAAATAATATTTTAGATGGTTTAGATGTTGAAAATATAATTTTAAAATTTATATTTAATATTAAACTATTTTATTATGTTGATTTTACATGTTTATATACTTTTTGATGCTTTCTTATAAAGAAGTAGGGCATAATTCATGCTTGATACATTGCCCAACAATGCAAGCAACCCCATCTCTTATTAATTAAAATTGGTTATATTTAATCATGGGAACTTTTGGGCCATGCTTTGACCTGATTTTTGAGTTGTGTGGTTAAGTTGTGGTCGTGCCATTTTAGATTATCATATTAGAAACAATTTCATATAACCTCTTCAAATTTTATGTTTTTTTTTTTTAATTTGTTATGGAAAATCCAATCGATCTATTGTATCTAACATTACTTATTTAACCAGGAGACCCCAAGTTTCACTCAAATCAAATATGTTCACAGGCGACATTTGCTCAAAATAAATATATTCATGTGTAAATTGAGAAAAATGCTTAGATCTTTTCATATTTATATTAGAATGTAATAATATTTTATAAATCATTTATCTATATAGATATAATATTTTAGGTGGTTTAGATGTGAAAAATATAATTTTAAAATTGATATTTAAAATTAAATTATTTTATTACTTTGATCTTACACATTTATATACTTTTCGATGTTGTATTGTACAGAAGCATTATATTATTCCTGTTTAATTCATTGTCCAACAATGCAAGTAGCCCCGTTTCTTGTTAATTGAACCTAGCTATATTTGATTATGGGAACTTTTGAACTATGCTTTGACTTGATTTCTGAGTCATGTGATTAAGTTGTTGTTGATGTCATTTTGGACTATCATATAGAAGTGATTCTATGTAATCTCTTCAAATTTTAAAATTTTTTTATACTTTACGAAAAATGTAATACATTCATTATCTTTAACATCATTTTGTTTAGATAAAATACTAAATTTTATCTAAACTAAATATGTGCACAAGCCATATTTACTTAAAAATAGGTATATTTATGTGTAAATTGGGAAAAAAGATTAGATCTATTCATATAATACTTTATAGAATCATTTATCCACATAGAAATAATATCAGAGACGGTTTAGATGGTGAAGACACTTGATATGAAATTATTTTATTGCGTTGATTTTATACATTTATAAATGAGTCTATCATATAGTGATTTAAATAAATAAATGAGTTTTAAAACTTTGATAAATAGTACTAAATATAATAGACTGAGTAAATTTTCTACCGAATCTTAAAAATTCAAAATGAAAGAAATTACATACTCGGCGTGTCGTTTCGGAGAGACCTTTTTGTCTATCGTTTCTGGTAACTTGCCATATTCAGAAAGCCTCGTGTACGCGTGCATGCGGCTTTCTTAATTACAACTAGACGAATAGTTAATTACAATATTGGCCACCATAACTAAAGAGATTATATTCAGTTGGAAATTTGACGGTGACAACTAATAAATTTCAAATATTGACAGATATGAACTAATCCAATGGTCAAAATTTTAAGGACACATTCCCATAATGCGATTTAGAATACTGCAGAATTTCAGGTGGACACATGAGGGAAGAGAACCTTATCGATAGGGAAATACTCAAATGATGATTCCCCGTAGACGCCAGGTCATCTTGGGTTGTTTTGGGTTCTTGAAAACCATCAAATGGACCTAATTTTTATATTATCTTTTTTTAAAAAAAGAAAAAGAAAAAGAAAAAAGCAATGTAGCAGCCGTTGATTTTAAGAAGAGTTTGATTAAAGAGATGCATGCACTCCAACCGGACATGACAGATAAGAAGGGATGAACTTGCTCAAACACTTGAAATCGTGAGCTCCAATTTCAAATTCCCCGCACCTGACACCTCTCCTCGTGTCCCCCTGATTCGGTCGATATTCAATGCAACCACGTGAACTTACGCGAATGACCTCGTGCTGCCCCTGCCGCTGCCACCTCGCCTCTATTTTTTCTTTTTTTAGGCAAACAATTGGGAGTCGTTCTTTCCTAACCATTCGGAGCTAGTCTTTGCAACTTTATTAACAACAAAAACTAGGCAATCACGTCACCCGGCTCTGCTAATCTGACATGTGTCTCATGATCTCGTGTGTAGTGCCTGAATTTCAATTAAAATGAAGACTAGTAGTAGTCTTTGGATGGAAAAAGGGATTCAACAATGACTGTTTGAACTATGTAATTTCTTTTATCATTATTTTCATTTTTCTGTAAAATTTTTTTTATCTTTATTTATTTAAAACTATTAGGTTGAAAACATAAATATAATTATCAGGACATAAAAATTGTTATCCGAAGCTCAAATGCCACAAAAATCCGGCTGGAATGCACACGAGAGAATTATGAGATGACAAAAAGCACTATATGTACGAGGAAAAGAATGGATTAAGGAAAAGGATGGATCACGGTAATGGAGTAGCAAGTTGATTTCACGCACTCGGATGAACTTAACTTTTGGTGCACTTAGGTAAAAATCTTATTTTCTTAATTTTTTTTTACAATTCTTTTACAAGATTGTTAATCTAAGTGTATTTAACATTTTTATAAAAAAAAAGTGTATTTAACATGTGTATCAATTTTTACTATTTTTGAAGATATTTAAATATTTATCTTTTATTTTTAAAATCAATAACATTTTAGTAATTTAAAATATTTGAAAATTCCATTGATTTAAAAAATAAAAAATATCTAAAATCTTCAAAAATAGTAAAAATTTATATAAATGAAAAATATATTTAGATTAACAATCCTGTAAAAAAATTCTAAAAAATATAAAAAATAAGTTAAATGCCCCCGAGTGCACTGGAGTTAAGTGTACCCGAGTACATGAAATTAGTTTCTAAACCACCTAGGCTGTAATAATCTCACCAATTAAAAATTAGTTTGGAGCATTTCTCAAATTTGTTTGAAAATATGGTTTCCTTTTTCTCTCTAAGAGAAGTGCTAGAAGGAATATTAATTACAAAATCTTTTACAATATAGCCGCCTCTAAATCATACAATTTGTGGGTTAAAAAAACTTTTTACAGAAGTGTGAGCTTTAGGAGCATAATTATATACATCATGATACATTTTAGTTAAAATAAAATATTTATTTATTTTATTTTTCTTCGCAAACATATTTTCCTAAGTATATTTAATCTACATATCAAATTTTGCCATTTTAGAATATTTTTACATATTTATTTTTTATTTTTAAAAAATAACAATTTCATGGGCATTTAAGTCATTTTTCATCTTTTAAAAAACTTAGTTTTAAAAAAATATAAAATAAATATGTAAAAATATTCTAAAGTTGTAAAATTTGGTATATAGATTAAATATACTTAGGAAAATATGTTTGCGAAGAAAGAATAAAATGAATAAATATTTTATTTTAACCTAAAATACATCATGATGTATATAATCATGCTTCTTATTTATAATATATTTCTTGTGGAATTTGATAACATTTGGTATTTTTATTTTATTCATGTTCGTTTTTTATTTTTAAAAAAGAAAATTCGAAAATTGCTAAATTTTATAAAGATACAATTTAGGACAACACACACTTTTATAAAAATAAATAAAATAAAAATTTTGACTTTTTTATTTTTGAAAATTAGTGGCAGTTTAGTAATTTTAAATTACTAAAAAATGCCACTACTTTTTGTAAATAAAAATCTAAAATCTCTAAAAACAGTAAAACTTGATACATTTGTTAAATGCACTTAGATTAATATTTGTATAAAAAGTTTCAAAAATAAATTTAAAATGGGTTAAATGCACCCGGTGCACTTGTAAGGAATCAAGTTCCAATTAGGAACCTGATATAGTGCATTTGGGTGCTTTAATTCATTTTTTGAATTTTTTTTTATAAAAATGTTAACTTAAGTGTGTTTAACATGTGTATCGAATTAAAAAAAATAGGTTAAATGCACCGGGTGGATCGAGCCTAACTATACACAGGTGTAAGGAATCAAGTTCATGTTGATAAGATCGTAAGTTACGCAAAAATGGGCCAAAGCTTTTTATCCCAAATTATTATTATTATTATTATTATTATTATTATTTAAAAAAAAGACCAGGCTTTGATGACTTTTGCCATTTGTACAAAAATAGGCTTGATTTTCTCAAAGAAGAATCAAATTTTCAATTAATCCACGCCGCTTAAGATTTTAATGACTGAGGGTTCATGTAGCGGGAGGTGGGCTGGAATGCTGGATAGCAGTGACAGTCAAGCAGCATCATATTAATTCCACTCTTACTATTTGGTAAATCACAACATGCCATGAGCCTTTTGAATGAGCTCCGAGTGAGCTCAATCATGAAGATGCAAATCACATGGACGCCATTAATACAAATTCGGTTGGTTGGATTGGCACGTCAGAATATTAGTTGATGAGAAGGCCTAAAAAGCGACTTTTATTAAGCTGTGGAAGCCATCAATGTTCTTCCGACAGACACATGATTGCGAAGGTTGCAACATTGATGAGTTGGTTGAACAGGCACATCACAGATGATCATAAGTGCGCCAATAGGAAAGCGACATTCTCTGATTGAAGGCCAGAATGGCATTAATTACGAAGATTAAGGATTCATAAAGCTCGTAATTTGGATAAGATAATGAAAGATTAGGCTATCTAGTCACTTACTATGTTGCAGGAGCATCATTCGGCTTGTTTCAGCCATTGTAGAATCAATCTTCGTAGCAATCTCCAACGTCTGATAATTTTTTCCCCTTAATTAACATATGGGCAAGAGAAATTAGTTAACTACATGCTGATCTTGTCATACTGCATCTTCCAACTCCCAAGTTGGCTAGCTAAAATCATGTATATTACCATGCATGATTAATTTTCAAGTCCGAACTGGACCCGGTAAACATCATAATCATCAGCAGTGCACGGAACTCGTAGTTATGGATTGGGGTGATTGTATGTATTGTCTTAACCATAACCAATAAGGATTTAATAATTCAAAATATTTCCCTTTCAAAAAATTCCGTTCTCGGCGATTGCAGAAAGCATCCTTCAGTTGTTCAGTGCAGCTCATTAATTAAAAGCAATCTAGTGGTCCAGCAGCAGCGGTACTAGAAATAGTAATAATAATAATATCCTCCAAATCGAAAGAGTGTAGGAAGAACATATGACACCCTGCCTGCTCAATTAGTCAACTCTTACCCTCATGCCCAAAATGCATAGACTTTCTAAAATCTGGGTTTGATCCGTTTGGAAAAAAGAACGATTTGAGGTAGGAATATTTTTTTAAAGGCTCTTTGTAGCCCGATAAGCTAAAAAGATGACCGGCACATCTGCTAATAGAAAATGAATGGTAAAAATAAAAAAAAACCGATTCTGTCTATCTTATAGAAGAAATGCATCATCCACCTTTAAAACAAGATGGATAGCTTAGATATCGAGGACAGTTCTGAAAATAAGTAAATTTATATAGTTAAATCTGATTAATTATGCTTAACTTCCATTAATTTTGTTGAACTCCATCAAACTCCATCGAAATTTGTAATCAAACTAGTCACATCTCACATGCTCATATTTTGTTCCACGCCTGATACAGTATTTAATAATTCATAACCTGTTGCCGGGGTGAAATTTGGGCTGGGTTGAGCCCGAACTCAACCCATCGAACCTGATTTTGAACCATGTTGAAACTTGCCCGATTTGTAAATATGATAGGGCTGTGGTTCAAGTGAACCCGAACCCGAGCCCGATTTCCCATTTTATATTTATTATAAAATATATTATAGACACACTATTTAAACAATATTTCTTTATATTCTTCATATTTTATGTTATTATATCTATATTTGAATACATATGTGGCATATTATAATTTTATTGTAAATAAAGTATATTATTTTCATTTATATTTATCTTTTATTTTTATCATTTGCTTTTACATTTATTAATTTTCTTCCTTTATCTTAGTTTTGATGTTAAATTTTTTCTACAAATATTCTTTATATTACTATTTTTAAAAAAATATTTAGTTTAATTATATATTATTATGTTTACTTACTCGATTTGTTATTATTATTTGTTCATATGAAATTCTAAACTTATCACTTTTAAATAAAATATAAATTCATCAACATAAATTTCAATTCGAAACTCAATCCCAACTTGATTTTCAGAAATAAAGTTAGAGTTTGAATTTTATAAATAGGATTAGGATTAAGGTCAAAATGAACCTAAGTTTAATGAGGCCGAATTGCAAGCCTGCCTGTGTTGCACATATCGGGAACGGTAGTAGAGTTGCGGTCGCGTGGGAGATGATATGCTATCCAGCCGGATCCTGCGTCATTTATTTCGATTCTTCTCCACGTGTAGTTATCGATAGTTCTATTCTTGGATCTTTGCCACGCACCACCATTTAAGACCTTCAAGTGCGGATCAAGTCACAAGATACTTGGAAATCTTGATTATGATGAGGAAGGATGCAATTGGGTTCGACTATCGAATTGAGTGATACATTTTCCATCAAATTCCAATTCAATGTTTTGCATATAATGTGCAAGGAAATCGAACAAGACATTCATATAATTTGTATTAATACTATCGCAAATTTCAACAAAAAATTAGCATGTACATTAAATTCATATAAAGAAATAATTGCTCCCTCCAAAATTATTCATTGAAATTAAAAGTGTACTAGTATTCGAATAGAGGTATTAGTTTAACGATAGATTAGACGAGAGAGGGTAGATCTAATGTCTGGCTAGGAAAAGCAGCTGGTAAAAAGGACTTGTTGAAATGGGCTCTCGTACAAAAAATATATATTTTTTATAGTTAGATATCCTTCAATTATTTAAGAAATCATGGAATCCAAGAATAAGATATCTATGGATGTGTTTGGTTGAAGGTAAAACTTTTGATGAAAAGTTTTAGGAGTAGAAGTTGTCAAATTAATAAAAAATGATGTGATATAATAAGGGTAATGACGAGGAATAAAGTTAAAATAGATAGGTTAGTTGTATAGGTAGTTGTGTAGAAATCATTGAAAAATAGAATAGTTTGTATAGAAAAATGTGAAAAAATAATTAAAAAATAAAATAGTTATGGAGAGTGAAAAGTTTTAGGTTAAAAAGTTTTAGTTGACCCCAAACAAACACACCCTGTATCGTTTACTGGTTTCTTAAAACTGTGGAAAATCTTAACGGCCACCACAAACTGAGGGGGTGCATCAGATCGACGTCCGCGGGCTCCGCCGGATCATAAATGGATCTGCAAAGCGTAAAACAGAGGAGCGATCTTTTTAGATTGGTACGGTCCAAAATCATATTTTTTTTTGAAAATTTTTTAATAGGCATATTAGTCTAATTATATTTAATTTATAAATCAAAATTTACCATTTTTGAATATTTATAAATATATATATAAATATTGGATTTTTAAAAACAGGAGTTTTTAAGTCATCTCATCTCAGAAAAAAATAATAATAAATTTTGGACGGGTCTGAATAGATCATTTGGCTTGAAAATGAATGTGAACCTCGTGCTTTAGGCTTTTAGCATCATTAATGTGCATAAATAAGAGTTAGGCTCTCTTTAGCCTAGTCTTAAAATCCTATATTGTATTTTATTTTTTGTTTTTTTTAACTCTTTAATCTAGGTATATTTAACCTCTAGCAATAAATTTTACCATTAATTTGTAAATCTAGGTATATCTAATATACCCTTTTGGGATTTTTAAAAGATATACATACATTTCTGAAAATGGTAAACCAATAATGATAAAAATTGATTTACAGGTTGCCAGGACAACAACTGGTATTGTTGGCCCTGCCCAACGAGCAGTATTTACTAGGGGTGTAAATAGGGTTGGGTTCAACCCGAGCCCGCATCAACCCGAACCGATTTATACCATGGTTGGGTTGAG
>JAXCLR010000063.1:56955173-56967423 GCA_035584095.1 Annona squamosa | reverse complement strand
GGTTGTGATTTTACAAGGTGGGTTAGGGTTGTATTTGTGCCAACCCGAGTCAACCCGACCCGATTTACACCCCTAGTATTTACAAAATGTCTGAAGACTTGAAAATAACTACAGGTCGACTTTGGCGTATCGTTAATGAAATGCACATCCATAGATACTGAGAATGATGGGGGATCATACTGATACTGATACTGATTTGGCGGCTGTCAATGGGCTGATTAGCTGTCAACAGTTGGTAAACCGACTATGACAAGACAAAAAAAGGGTAAAATTGTCATAGTTCAGATGTCAAATCAAATTAAAAAGGGTACGGAAACAATTGGAAAAAGGGCGAAGAACTTCCCCTCGTTTCTCACATCAAAATGGCCATCGACTGATTACGCCGCAAACCATTTTCATGACCAGTAACCGGTTTTTCACAATCTCATCTATCAAACCGCACGGTCTGGTATTTAAGTGATTGTGAAACCACACATGAAAAATGTATTGACTATTGCGTCTTGCCCTGAACTAAGAAAGCCATAACTGCGGACTTCCTACCTACAAGAGCCAATGAAGAAAGAATGCAGAGAAGCATCTTCATCCAAAATATATAATTCGTTCACTAAAAGCAGTAATTTGCAAGTATAGACGTAGTGAAATCAATAAAACATGCATTGTTTCATGCAACTTGATTGAAAATATTCAAACAAAAGCATATTGACAGATCCCTAAGTTGAGGTTTGCTTTATTCAGGTCTAACAATGTTCCTTGAGCACCTGATCAAAGTACTGACAAACAAACACAGCATTTTCCCTCTTAGTTCTTCAATGGGAAGCCTGAAAAAGAAATTCAACCTGAGTGATTAACCCCAACCAACCCACTGAAACAAATAAAACAGATCTCCCTGTTGCAAAATGCGGAGCTACAATGGTCTCCTTTGACAAAATAACCAAGAACTCTCCATGAAGTCAGTAATGAGTATACCCTCATGCAGGGCTTCGATCGAAGTACTCAACAGGCCTTGTCAGCAAGACGCAGCCCTTTAATTTTTTAGAAAAAAGCAATTACAACTTAATCAGGGACAAGAATATATAAAGCATAGTTCTCAAGCTACAGAAAACGTTGTTCATCCCTTCTGTGCATTGCCGCCTGTTCACTGAATGGTTGGTTGCCAAGCGCCAAATTTTCAGGTTTCAACAAAAAGATACCAGAATGATTGCATGCCATAGGCACTGAGGCCAGAAAGGCAACAGTGGGGAGGATCCATGAAATAAGCTTGTCAAGGAAAACCTAAAAGAAAGAAGGCAACTATTCCAGCCATCTATTCGTTGTTTATTTTTAGGCTCATATCATGGAATAAGGCTATCTTTTGGGCCAATGAATGTCCATAGATGTTATAGTCGAACTTGGATCAGACCTGCTGGTCAGACTGGTTCAATTGTGAACTGGACACACTGTTGGCCGGATCCACCCCAGTTACCAGTTGGGGCTTTCTAACCAGTATAAACCGGATGGATAGGCAACTCAACCAGTTTTTTACCCATCCAGTTTATCTGGTACATTGCATATACAAAGATATCTATCATATCCCCTTCGGAAAACCCCTATCGGGCAGTTGCCCCAACACTCTTGCCCTCATCATTATCCACATCCACCTTATCTCTTCCCTCAATGCAAAAGCGATTTCGAATTTGCAAAAGGTGTTTGAGCTTCTCCTCTCCCAATTCATATATCTTGAATCATGCACATGGATGAAGGGCACATGAACCATGCACATGGATGGATGGTGCATGCCTCTTTCATTTATAAAGTCAAGATATTGGAAGCCATCATGAAGTGCTTCAATGAATTGTGGGATTGTGAATTGTGATGGTTTTGAATTTTTTGATTCAGTTGGTAGACTGTATATTTTTCTAATAATTGATGTATAAAGAACAGGGTGGCTTTGGGAGTGTGGATGATCTGGGTCTTGTAGGGTTTTGCGCAGGGTATGGATGCATTGTTATTAGTTCTTTTTTTTTTTTTTTTTTTTTGAGCCACCATTGTTATTAGATATTAATTTTTATGCCTTTAGCCTACCAATTTATTATATATTATATATGGTTTAGTCCGGCTTTGACAAACGGTTGAACTGGGTCTTACTTCAAACTAAAACAGTCCTTTGACTAATTTAACTACCAGTTCAGTTTTGACAACATTGGGTCTGATCAAAATTTATATAGACTGCTAAGCCCATGCAACTAATGAACAGCTTAAGGAAGCAGCCTTTCTTGATCATGGACATTGAAAGAATACTTGTCCTGACACCTTAGTGGTGCTGCAAACCGAACACATATAACTTCCTCTAGATCTCCAAAATCAACACCATTCTATAGGTGAAGCAATGATTGTACTTACTGGTCTCGCAAACTAGACTAGAGGAAGATATATGAAATAATGGATCTTACATCATGTGGATGCAGGGGATGCCAATAAGGGGAAAGGATGGTATGCTACATCCTATATTGTCAAAATGGCTGTCAAAATCGTGTGCATAGGCAGCCAATATGAGTTCCATATCAGAAGCCAGTTTTCAGCAGTGAAGTTCTCACTGCTGCAAACTTGAGATGTCAAAATTGTCACCTTCCGATTCAAGTTTCCTTTGTATCTGCATCCAATTACATTTGGGGTTGTTCAGCTACAGTGAAAGCAGCACATTTTAATGAACGAGAGATTGTTAATGAACGAGAGATTGTTGCTGACAGCCTTAAGCAGGAAGACCCACCGTTATTAAACTATTGTTTCAGTGGTTCAAAATTTGAAAGTTATACATAGTTAAGTAAGATGCATGATGGATCCAGCACTTTTTTTTTTTTTTTTGATGTATGGATCCGGCACTTAAGCACGAATGCAATATGAACCATCTTTGTTCAGCAAGAAAAATAAAAAAAGTGACAAAATACAGCTTTGATATGCTACAGATTTGTCTGAAACTGGCAGCAAATTGCCATGTTGAAGACTTTTTTCAAGGAACATTTGGACAGAAGATACAAGCAGAGTAGCAGAAAATGGGCCCAAAAGCAGTAACCTATACCATGCATAAGTGCCCACATTAGCCACTAGACAGAAAAACACAGCAGCACCTGAACTGCTGAATTGGCAGTCAGCTTCAGCCAATTTAAATGTAGTTTATCTGAAGACTTGGGCGCCTGGGACAGCACCCTTGTTAGGAAAAAGGGTTATGTGCAGCCCATTAATAAAAGGGTGAACCTCAATGAAAGGATGGGCCGCGACTTTACTTAGATCAAGGTTATCAAATGCAGCAGCCCAGCGACAATGAAGGGAAACTATGACCCTAGGTTGAACTGAAGATGTGATTTTTGCGAACTATTGATTTTGAGATTAGAATAACATGGTTATAAATTAAGACTCTTTCAGGTTTTATAAACACAATAAATCCCAAGTTTTTACAGTTGATTAGCAGCATCAATGATGTCAAGACTGCTGTAAAAAATCAGATTATTTTTTTAGTGCCCTTATGCATTATAATCTGATTTTATCAAAATAACATAAAGGGAAAAAGAAACAACAAAAAAGAAGAAGCTTATTCAGTAAAGCATCTGTCATTGAATGATTGGTGCGAACAAACCCTACTTCTAACTTTTTCTATTCACTCAGACCAACAATGCTGCTTAAAGGTGTGTTTGGGCAGTAATAAAACTTTTTAATGAAACGTTTTTTGTGTAAAAGTTTTTAAATTTTGAGAAAATAATGTGATATAATAACGATAATGATGAAGAGTAAAGAGAAAGTTAAAATAGATAGGTCAGTCATCTAGGTACTATGTAGAAATGATTAAAAAGTAGGATATTAGTTATATAGGTACTAATGTAGAAATGATTAAAAAGTAGGATATTAATTATATAGCTACTAATGTAGAAATGATTAAAAAGTAAGATAGTTATATAGGAAGATGTGAAGAAATAATTAAAAAAAATAGTAGTTGTGGAAAGTGAAAAGTTTGGTTTGAAAATTTTATTGTGTAAACAAACATGCCCCAAGCAGGACCTGTTTGTGGCATGATTTATCAACCTTTTGTATTGAGGTGTTGTTCACTACTGAAAATCAAGAGATTGAAAAGAAAATACATACATTTAAAACAGATATTTTACAGTAAAATTGATTTTTTTTGAAAAAAAAACGATTGTTTCCTTTTCCCTTATAAAGGAAAGAATAAGAAGCATTTGCAAGTAAAGTGGGAAAATCTAACAAATGGAAAATTTAAAACCGACAACAAATTAAAAAAAGAACTAAAAATTCATGATTAGAAATTATCACACCAAATAAAATTTTATGCTCTAAAAATCAAGTTACAAGTAGAAAAAACTACAATTGAGCCACCTGAACAATCATTTATGATTGACAAGCTTAAGCAAGTAAGAAAATTGACATGAATTTTTTAAAAGTTCAGAAAACCACGAAAGAAGAATGAAAAGAGAAAATCAAGTCTAGAAATATACTAACAAAAAGACAAATGAAACCTGTGTTTTTACCAATCAAGTCATGCTTGACAACATCATCCCCTCCCACCCCCAAAAAAAAAAAAAAGCTATTATCCGCAGAATCTATGAAGTACATTTTAGAATGAGGGTCTATTCATGGTTTACAACTTTACATGAGGGAACACTATAAGAAAAGAATATTTCGAGAAGAACATTTATTTGAACATCCTGGGCCCTCCTGAAGTTTCCACCATAGTACTACTTCCAAAAATCATTAGCATGACACCTAATTGTCCTAAGGATCTGGGTCTCAAGTTAAAGGAAAAAACGTGTTAGCCACCATATCAAAAACCAAAAACAAAAGCATCACAGTGACAATGACTCAGTGCTATTCTGCTTTCACTGTAAATATCGCAACAACCTGGAATGCGAGAACATTCAGCAACCCTCAAAATTATCCATGATAGCTATGAGTTGCAATCCTAGAAATGTTAATTAGATCACAGAATTATGTCATTTGAGCAAATAACCTATATGGTGAAAACAGTACCTCGTGATCGTGATCATGCCCATGCCCATGATCTTCATGGCCCTCCCAGGGATGTCGCCAGCCCTAAAGAACAAGTGCAGTTAAAACATACACTTTAAAAGAAAGAGGCGTGGAAAAAAGAAAAGAAAATGGAGAAGACAGTCACCAAGACTACGGGACCATCTTGCTTAGCTCTGTAAAAGACCCAAAACCTGCAAAGGTAAAACACAGAGGTTAACACATGGCCCCAGTGCAAACTCCGGTATATATCAAAAATTCGAAAACACATAAGACCTGCAGAAACAAAATGCAGCCATGGATTCTCCAAGAACTAAGTTGTCACAGTGAGCAGAAACGACCAACATAGGTTTAGCAATGTAACTATCTTCCAGAACAAAACCATATTTCAGTTGGAGAAGTGATTAAGATGTCAAGAACCATCCCATGATTGGCTGACATTGGAAAAGTAACGATTTTGGAGATTTTTTTTTTTTTAAATAAAAAAAACGAGCCTTTCGGTCAGATCCTGGAATTTGAATATAATCATATGCTCACGGCTAGCCCAATTATAGAAGTGAACAGAAAAATTCGAATTTTTCATAATGAATGAGGGAATTCTTTCCTCCTTAAGAAAGAAAGAATGAATGAATGGAGGAGAGATTCGCGAAAGAAGAAAATCATTTGAAATAGAAAAGCTAGGGTTTTGAAGGACAGGCGACATACCACATGATGGCGCACAAGCCCTTCCCGGTGACGGCATGCCATCTCTTTGGGGCATGAAGGGTCATGCCCTTGTACGTCGTGCCGTGCCCTTCGCCCATCTGCTCTCGCTCTCCAATTACTGCTGCTCTCTCACTCTCCTGACTCAAAGCAGAAGAGAAATGGAGCAGGCCGGGGCTTACGGCCACAAGCCTTCATCTGTTGTTGACGAGGCCCATTTCTTGTTACAAAATATTGCAGCCTTTGCAGGACATACCTATCACGGCGAAGATTGGAATGCACAGAACCTGAAACTCATAGAGTTCAATTTGTAAATATTGTTTTTTAGATTAAACTGTTTATTTTTACGGATGTGATTGGATGTACTGTGTACGCGGGTGCCTTGCACTTGTTTTTTAATTTTTTTTTTAAGGAAAATTCCTCTCATGCCCATATGGTTACTTGCCATAGTGAAAAGATAACTTTGTCTATTTAAAATTTTATAATTGAGACAATTAAATGTAAGCATGACTCATTTTATGTGCTAAATCATTAATATGTTGCATTAAATGATTCAAAAAATTCATATTAAAGTTCAATAATTTTAATTAGGAAAATTTTAGAGGGGCAAAAATATCTTCATAATAAGCAGATAATGGTTGTGTTAACAACATGAATATAATAGGAATTGAAGATAAAATATTATAGATATAAGAGGAATTAGTGAAATATTGTGAGTATATTAGAAATTGTGTGCAAATATTATGGGTACAAAAGAAAATTTTCCTTCTTATTATTAATTTTTTTATACAACTGGTAATTTAGGTATATCTTCCCCATGCAGTGTATCACAACTCTTATTTTTATCTTTTCACGATTCATACTCCCACAACATAAATATTAAATCCGGACTATTTTTTTTTAGTGGACAGAGCCCAGCTCAATGGCAATGGGCTCAATGGGAACCAATTCCGAAAGCGAAGGGCAAGAGTGCTCATGTAAGCCACCAACTGGCCTAAGGGAGGTGCTCCATCTGGATTAATTAAAATGCAAGAAGAACAGAAGAAATCCGGGAGGTATGACCGTAAGATGGGCCGAGAAGGTCAAGGTGAACTCAAGTTGGGCGAATTGTTTGCGCATATAGCTCAAACCCAACCCACATTAGAAAGGGGTTAGCTTGACCCGAAAATTGTCACTTCGGATACCTCTTGTTTTCATTATACAAATCCAAGCCACTTCTTATGTTAAATTTTGGTTAAAATATAAAAATTAGCGAGATGGGGTACTCAGGTGGGTCAAGATAAATTTTCAAGAATCTAATGAGTGCACATTTACGTTGGCTTTCTAAATATCCCATCACGGTGATTGTTGGCATCTTAACTAAATAGATATTAATAAATAGAAATGGATGGCATAGATCTAGACAAAATAAAATGTTTTGTGAAAAGCCAATAGGTTTCATGCTTGGAACCGGTTTTAATTTTTTAACCCAAACCGCAGCATGGATTGTTTGCGACTTCTCCGACGCAACCAATCCCATTGTGGTACGTCGTCTTGGTTTGGGTTGAGCCCAACCCAATTTTACCCTAGCAGCGATTTTTTCAAACCAGTATTTCAGAACGGTTCAAAAACATTTTTTTTTTTGTTTTTCTGAAATTTTTTTAGAAACATGTTAATGTAGTTGTATTTAATTTATATATTAAGTTTACCAATTTTTTTTTTTTGATGAAAGAGTAGATACGTGCATATATTTATTTTAGATTTTTTAAAAATAGGGGTATTTAAGTCATTTTAAATTATTTAAGATGACTTAAATATAATTTCAAATGACTTAAATACCCCTATTTTTAAAATAAAAAAATTAGATATGCGTATATATTTATTTTAGATTTTTAAAAAGGGATATTTAAGTTATTTTTAATTATTTAAAATGACTTAAATACCCATATTTTTAAAAATAAAAATAAATATATACATATATTCAAAAATGGTAAAACAAAAAATGGTAAAACTTGATTTAGAGATTAAATACAACTGCATTAACATGTTTAAATTTTTTTAAAAAAATATATTTTTTTGGACCTATGAAAAGATCAAACGGCATCTCACCACACAAATGAGCATATTTGTTCCGTGAACTTGTACCTAATCCGAAATTTTATGCATAACCAAATGGCTAACATGAGTATGCATGAGATATTGGGATAAGTATATACCAAACTTGAAGTAAATTTGAAGTTAGATAGAAGTAGTGACTTCGTTAGGTAGAAGTAGTGACCTCGTTATCCTTCTTATGAAGTATACCTACGTTAAATATATGATCATCAAGGTGTGTTCCAAAGTCAAAAACACTTAGACATCTTAAGAGGCCCAGACATTTTGGAACCTTCGATGGAACTTCCACAAATTAAGTTCTTAATTTATGATTATTTTTTTCAAACCACTTCGGGCTCTAATTGACCTGCTTTACTCTGTCTAGGAAAATTGAAAGCTAACCCCCATCTTTCACGACCTTCCAGCAATAACTCCGGAGCCTTTTTTCTCGCATCAAACCTGTGATATTCCAAAATCTCCAGCCAGGTTGGATAGGGACATGGCGACTTTGCACTTCTTCGTTTCATCTGCCAATTCGAATCCCCTAACCACTCCCACATGCATATTAACTCATTGATTTTGACTGCAAACCAAAGCTGGAGCAGGTAACACGAGTTGTTTGGCGCCGCCAAAACCCAAGGAGCATGTCGACAAACAGAATTTCTTAAAATTTTTATGTCATTCGGCTTAGTTATGAAAGTGATACGAGGCTAATCAAGCCCTAAAGTCGGTGCCTGCAATATGGGTTGGGAATTCACCCATGTCTTGATTTTTGTCTGAAGCGCTGAATTTTCCACTGATGGACCACCACAACCAACAAACCAACAAATACAAAATATGAAAATTCGAACGACGGAAATAGATAAAATGCAAGCAATGATGCGATTTTGCTGCTTAATTAGGAACTGATGAAGGAAGGGAGGAACATCAGAAGCAAAAACGAATATGAAAATAGTAATGAAACTTGGCTGAACATTTTTCATTCGATACACAGTTTACACGCACTATTGCTTTGATTCCTTCTTATATCCAAAAACAGCCACACACATATATATAGCTTCGGCCTAAACTAGTCTTATTTCGCTTATTTCGCTGGTTCTCTTATTTCTTTCTCCCTCCCTCTATATTTATATATCTATCAAGCAAAAATGAATGAATGGGCTTCTAATATATGCACATTGGAGAATCGTTGAAACCATCAGATCCACTCCTTGTCGTCGCAAGGAGAGCAACCTTCCTGGGCAATGTCAGTGATCTGGACGTCGGTGCCATACAGCGCGCCCAATTTCCAATCCGCCGGCAACACGTTTTTGGCCAGCACCGTCTTTCCATCGTATCCACCCGTCACCACCAGCCTCAGCTGCAGCGGACCCGCCGGTGCTCTGTCCGTCTCCCATACCGGCCCATTTTTTCGGGTCATGTACCGCCAATCCGACGTACCAACCTACAAATATGTATGTGCACCCGTTTAACACAACGCAACACACCACCAAAAAAATTGTATAGATTTATAACCACCCAATATGTAATAAATGCAAGACTATGGCTATTGTATGAACCTGAGCCACATCCACCCCAACAATGTCTGTTTGGCCACCTTGATATAGGAACTTGATTGTGAGATAGTTTGGGCTTTTGCTGTGTTCTTCCACTCTCACTGACAGGTTGTGCCTTGTGTACACACAAGGAATCCTGCAAGAAAATTCATGTTAAAGTGGCAAGTTAGAGAGAAGTATCGGTAATCGTTTTGGTGCATTATTTCAGATGATTGTGTTTCTGACTACTTTTGTCGCTGTACGTGCAAAAAGCATTCCACAGAAGTGAATGGGTTGGAAGAATGATCCAACCCTTCCAACCCAGATATGGCTCTTTTTCACAGGTCCTGGTGGGGCCCCAAGACCACTAAGGAAACAGCACGAATGATGATCCGAAGAACGTGGGGACCTACCGCTTGTATTCCACGTCGACGGTACCGGCCTTCTTCAATTCCTGGCTCATGTTTTTAAGACTCATGGACATGAAAGCCCTGCCACTGAGCACCAAGTCTGTTGCTGGCTTGTCCTTGTTCAAATCCGTCATTACCACTTTCACTCCTGCCGTGCTGCAAAGGGTCGCGTTCTTGCACCTCACCTGATCGAACACAAGCGCATGGATACGAAATTCGAATCACGAATTTGAGAGATTTGAAAAATTAACAGAGGATTTGAGAAATTAAGAAATGTTATGGACCTGAAAGCAAGCGCCACACCCAATTCCATCTCTGTAGAGCTGAGAGCTCCCAGCTGCAAGAAATCCACGGTTGAATCCAAGAGCCATGGGGCCATACCAACATGAGCCAGCTGCATGCCAAATTCACAAACAAGAAGATTAGAGAAAGAAAATCGTTCAAAAATCATCAAATTAACTACCCACATGGGTGTATGCGTTAATGTATACACTTACATCTGAGACTAGAGGGTAAAGGGAAGTAGGTAGCCTTTGATTGGTGGACGCAACGATCGCAGGCCGTGGCAAAGGAGAGGAGGAGGCAAAGGGAAGCAAGAAACAGAGCGGCCATATTTGCGTGTTTTTGTGTCTGAGGGAGAGGCAGAGAGAAATATGGTTTTATATGTGGAGGAATGAGTGGAGGGAGGCAGTGGAAGCCAGCAGGTGTCGAGGATAGGTCCAAGAAAAGCGTTTTTATTTACTATTGTTTTCATGGTTTTATCGTAAAATGAGGGCGGCCAGAGGCAGACAACCGAGAATGGCACCTGCGCACACGCGCCGAGTCGCCGACTATTGAACGCGGAGGTAACAGCTGTGACGCTTCCACACGCGTTTTTTGACATCATGGCCATTTGTGGAAATTGACGGTGGGCGGGTGGCCCACATCCATTCGGTCCGAATAATCCAGGCCTTTCAATCAGTCGACGATTGGATTACCCAGCCAGAATCGAATCGTAGAACTGGTGTTGTTCGGGATGTGCTTATGTGGAAGATTACCATCTTATTATTGTTTTCGTTCATGCCTGAAATTAGAACTAGGGAGCCAAAAATACGGAAAAGTCCTTAGACATTGCACCACTGGCTTAAATCGGTGGGCTTATACATGCAATTTTAGAATGTTTTTGCAAGAATGGCCCAACACATGAAATAAGGATTTCAAATCGCGATCACAAAAAAGAGACTTCCGCAAACCTCAATATTCATGCTTTTGCGCATTTTAAAAGCCAATCGATGCTTAGGAAAAGTTAAGATTGCTCTACCAAAGTGCAAGGATGAAAACTATAGACTTTAAAAATAAAAAATAAAAATTGGACATTATGTTGTCCGTATGATCATTTAAGATTTTATCCTATCTGCTGTTCTAAAAATGTTTTAACCAAGTTACATTAATTTTTCTTCCTTTTATAGCATCTATTATTTTTCATACTCTTTTTTTTTTTCCCTTGAAAGAGCTTCAAAGTTTCATCATTCAGTACATGTATATGTATTGAGCACTTTTTCTCATTTAATTTTTTTTCCCCATTTTTATGCAGACTACATGTAAAATTTATACATACCAAAATTTTCCTTTTTTAAAAATTTATATATTTAAAATAAAAATTTCAGTTTCATGAAACTGCTATTTTTAAAAATTATAAGACATATATAGTTTAAATTTTAAAATTTGGCATGTGATAAAAATGAAAAGAACAATCCTTAAAAACCTATATATAATGAAATTCGGTCTATGCGTATGTGTTGAAAGATAAAACTTATAAACCGTGATAATTATACAAGGGAAGGAAGTGAAAAACTTTGACAGTAAGAGAAAAAATAGAATAAAACTCTCTATTTATAATATGAAAGGGACCTAGATTTACATTAAGCAAATCCACGTGGAGACAATTTATTGCTTTTTCTACAAATAGCTGCATAAACTTAACTTGGTTTGTAAATAGCTGGGTGCACAAAATCAATGTAAAATTAAAGTCACATCACAACAAGGATTATGTCATAACATCCCTTAAACTGGACTTATACTTGCAGACAGCTTAAAATAAGAAAACAAGCCATTCAATTTAGCCGAATTAAACAGACTCTAAACGTTCGGTTTTAATTAAATTACTATTACCTGGTGTAATGTCACCTTATTTGCACCTACTAGTGGTCCCTTACTTCAACAAAAATTGGACCCATTTTATAAAATCAGAGTCAAGTAATTATTGAGTGTGAACTGCGACGAGACTGCCAGCCGAAGAACGTGTATGTATGGCAATATTGGCATTCTCTTTCCCGCAAGCTAAGCCAGAATAATGCCAAAACCAGAGTCCCGAAGGAAAAAAAAATGCTTGCATTCTCTCCAAGTCTCGCTGTCTTGCTGTCATGCAGCACAGGAATGCAAGCGGCTGTGGTCCTGGGTCACTTGGCAGCTGCCCCCCTGTTTGGATGTTGATCAGCTGGCTAGCTTGGATTCCATCACCTGACAAAAACTTCCATTTCC